>VWZX01011153.1:0-56754 GCA_013399015.1 Galbula dea | reverse complement strand
CTCTCCTGTTCCCCAGCACTTACCAAAGATCATGGAGAGTGGCCTGGCAATGACTTCTGCCAGCTCCCTCAGCACCTGCAGGTGCATCCCATGAGGACCCATGGATTTATGGATGTCCTGATGGCTTAGCTGTTCCCTAACCCAGTCCTTCTCAACTAAGGAAAACTCCTCCACTATCCTAACATCATGTGGGGGCTCAGGGGTCTGAGGATCCTGGGAACAGTCTCTAAAAGTATAGACAGAGACAAAGAAGGCATTCAGTAACTCCACCTTCTTTGTATCTTCTGTCACCAAGGCACCCACCTCATTCAACACTGGGCCTACATTACCTCTAGGGTTAGTTTTTCCTGCACTGTATTTGAAGAAGCCCTTCCTATTGTCCTTGACCTCCCTTGCAAGGTTTAATTCCAGAGAGGCCTTAGATTTCCTAGTTGCCTCCCTACAACCTCTGACAACAGTCTTGTACTCTTCCCATGTGGTCAGCCCCTCCTTCCATGATCTGTAGACTCTGTTCTTCCACTTGAGTTTGCCCAGTTCTTCCCTACTTAACCATACAGGTCTCATGGCTCCCCTCATCGATTTTCTACATGTTAGGATGCTCTGATCTTGAGCTTGGAAGAAGTGGTCCTGGAATTTTAACCACCTCTCTTGGGCCCCTTTATCTTCTAGTACCCTGTCCCATGAGATTTTCCCTAGCAATTTCGTGAAAAGATCAAAGTTGGCCCCACTGATGTCTAGGGTTGTGATCCTACTACGTATTCTGTTCATACTATACAAGGTCCTGAATGCTACCATCTCATGATTGCTGCAGCCAAGGTTGCCCTCAAGCTCTACCTTTTCAACCAGCCCTTCCTTGTTATTGAATATCAGGTGTCCATCAGCGCTCCTCTCCTAGTTAGCTCATCCACCATTTGTGGCAAGAAGGTATCACCAATGCATTTGAGGAACCTCCTGGACTGGGAATGGCTGGCTGAGTAGGCTTTCCAGCAAATATCTGGGTAGTTAAAATCCCCCATAAGAACCAGGGACTGTGTTTGAGAGGCCACTGTCAGCTGCCTGGAGAAAGCCTTATCAACTTCCTCCTCTTGATCAGGTGGCCTGTAATAAACACCCACAACAGTATCACCCATGCTAGCCTGTCCCTTAATTCACACCCATAAACTCTCAACTCACCCCTCATTCACCCCTGGACAGAACTCAATACATTCTAGTTGCTCTCTCACATAAAGAGCAACTCCCCCACCATGCCTTGTAAACCTGTCTTGATGCACTCCAGGACACAATTGGCCCTCCTGGCTCCCAGAACACAGTGTTGACTCATGTTCAGCTAATTGTCCACAAAGATCCCCAGTTCTCTCTCTGCACTGCTTCTCTCCAGCCTCTCACTCCCCAGTCTATAGGCATGTCTGGGGTTGCCCTGTCTCTAGTGCAGAAGCAGGTCCTTGCTCCTGTTAAATCCCATTACATTGGTAATTTTCCAACACTCTAATTTGTCAAGGTCCCTCTGTAGGGCCACACTGCCCTTGAGGGAGTCAACAGCTCCTCCCAGTTTGGTATCACCAGTGAATTTGCTAGCCATCCCCTCAAGTCCTATGTCCAGGTCATTGACAAAGATGTTGAAGAGAGCTTCAGCTGGAAAATGAAGTTATTATGCAGAAACAGTTCTGTTCTAACCCAAACCAGGACAAAGGGTTGTTTAGGTCTACATCACTGGTTATGATTTTTCCATGGAATCTTGGTGGTTTTGTTCCAAGAGTGAGTTGTAAAATCAGGTTTGGAAATTATTGTTCATTTTTAGTACAGCTAATACTAAAGGTCATAGTGATTATAGATCTAGTCTGTGAGGCAGTGACATCAGGGGCAGCAAAGACCAAGCACAGACTGAGACCGATGTAAGTCCAGACGGTGATTTTTAGATCTGGCTGTACGAGGTGGTTCCTGACCCTAGGGACATCAGAGCAGCCAAGAGCCCCATCCGCAACCAGAAGTCCATGACACACAATCAAGGCACAGCAGCGGTGGAACTGCGTTCACTGCAGGGGATTTAAAGGGCTCTAAGGAGCACGAGTGACCCAGAATGGGCGAACAGGAGCAGGCATGTCAGTTCACGCATAGCTGAAGCAGAAAACAAAATTAATTCTTTCAGTCTTAAAATGCTGTGATAACAGGCCATGGAAAATATCAGCATGTAAAATGCTTCTATTCAATGCTTCCAATCAGCTTGAATTGCTATTTTAGACAGAAGAGATATTTTTGATCAACTTAATTCTCACATCACAAAAGCTTGCAACTGTAGTTGCATCACATCCTGACATGCAAAATGTTGGAGCCCAGTTTAAAGCCTAGAACAATTAAGGATTTCAATAAAAATTCTCTGCAAGTTAGTGTTCTAGTTCAACAACATGCTTTATTCACATTGAGATTAAGAGACAAATAAGAGAGACTCCAGACAAAAGGATGCTTTGAGGATTTTTGTCTACAGTTGCCTCCTTTCTATGAACCAGGGCAAGTTTTGAATAGTTTTCATTACAGTAGAAGCATATAAGTATAGATTGGGGACTGAGCTGTTGGAGATCACTGAAGGGGAAAGGGATCTGCGGGTCCTGGTGGATGGAAGGATGACCATGAGCCAGCAGTGTGCTCTTGTGGTCAGGAGGGCTAATGGGATTCTGGGGTGTATTGGAAGGGGTGTGGATAGTAGGTCAAGAGAGGTTCTTCTTCCTCTTTACTCTACCCTGGTGAGGCTGCATCTGGAATATTGTGTCCAGTTCTGGGCCCCTCAGTTTAAGAAGGATAGGGAACTACTGGAAAGAGTCCAGCGCAGAGCCACCAAGATGCTGAAGGGGCTGGAACACCTTCCTTATGAGGAAAGGCTGAGAGAGCTGGGTCTGTTTAGCTTGGAGAAGAGGAGACTAAGGGGTGACCTCATCTCTGCTTTTAAATATGTGAAGGGTGTGTGTCAGGAGGATGGGTTCAGGCTCTTCTCAGTGAAGCTCAGTGACAAGACAAGGGGAATGTCTGTATGGTGAAGCATAGGAGGTTCCGTGTGAATACACGTAGAAATTTTTTCACAGTGAGGGTGAGAGAGCACTGGAACAGACTACCCAGAGAGGTTGTGGAGTCTCCTTCTCTGCAGATATTCAAAACCCGTCTGGATGCGCTTCTGTGTGAGCTTGTCTAGGGAATCCTTCTGTGGCAGGGGGTTTGGACTAGATGATCTTTCGATGTCCCTTCCAACTCCTAATATTCTGTGATTCTGTGATTACAGTAATCTATGATATCCAGTGACAAACTTACTCATTACCACTGCTGAGACAAATTCCAATTACTTCTCTAAGGACAGAAACAGCAGTAGAGCTAGTTAGGAAATATATTTCATGAAACATTTGCTTTCTGCTTTTATTCAGTTTTTCTAAGAAACACTAATGAGAAATTTTAACCTGAGAATATTTGGACTTCACATGCTCAAGGCTATACTACTCATGCACTCCTGGTTTACTGCTAAGCTCATCACTTCTTTCGTTTTGTAGTTTACTAGAGATTTCCTTTTTACTGAGCATGTAAGGAAGGTATAACTCATCTTGTAAAAAGCAGCTAGATTTTAAAGAAAAGCAAATTTTTATTCTGACTGTACAAAGGTTAGAATCACCCTATAAAAGAAAAAATAAAAATATTGCATCTGTCTCTGATAAAGAGAATGGAGCATAGAGAGCCGCATGCTGACTGTATTTTGGGAATAAAGGCTCTTTGGTATTCCTAAGGAGCTCAAAGACTCCAGAATTTCTGGCCGAACTTTCTACCTTGAAAACAGTCTAAATGTCAAGAAGCGCTCTCTCTTAGCTTTTTCTCTCCTCACACTTCTTCTGTGTAAACTACTGCTCACAGGACCTTGGTACTGTCCTATAGACCTCCATCACTGGTATGGCAGATGCTCAGAACAGCAGTGTAAACCAGTGCAAAACTGGGCTTTTTTGTTGAGAGGAGTGCTTCTGAAACACCTTGTCAGATTTATTATTTTCTCCAAAGATGGTTACAAGGTAGAACAACGAGCAAAGACTTCCAAAAACATTTCCAAGCTTGTCAATCTGTGTCTTTTAGGGAAACAGAGAAATATTTATGAAAAGTACACAGGGGTGTTGCCAGCTAGTTTCTTGGAAGCTCTGTGTGGCTGAAAAAACAACATCTTGGATCTTTACTGCAAAGTAAAATAAAACTGTAATTAAAACAAGATCTGACTAAAATAGTGAAATCAGATTTGTACATACGCACAGATGACGTTTTATACACATATCCACCTGCAGAGGCACGTCTCTCTTTGTGCAGGCACATACTCTGCAAACACCCTTCACCCCTTCATTCCCCTGCAGTAACTGTGTCTTCAGATTAATTCTCTTGCATTTCTTGTGGCTTAGCTCTTCTCTTTCTTTCTGACAACAGACAGCTAGACAAAAGGATTGTTATGGTTTGGGTTAGAACAGTATTCCATTAACATACATAATATCATATCAGCTTTCCCACACACACACCTTGCCTGGACTGTCCCTTTAAGAAACCTGAGATTCCTGAATCAAGGACACTGCAAACCCCACCCCCGGGGGGGGGAAGCCAGGGGAATGCTGGGTTTTTCTGCAGGACTTTTGGTTTAACTCGTAGCCAAGAGGAAGCTCTCTTCTCTTCTCCCTCTGCTGTGACTTGGATGCTGTTGCTGCTTGCCTCTGCTCTCTGAGACACACATGCTGGCTGCTTGGACTGGGAGCTGCTACCGGGGACTCAGGGAAGCTGCTGTGCTGGCATTGGGACGGTTCAGTATTTTGGGTCCTGTATATGTTTATATGTGTTTCATTTACATCTGTTGTTATTATTAAAGCAGTTTTTAGTTTTTTAACTTCCAATCCAGTCTCTCCTTTAACTGCCGTGCGTGGGGGTTGGGAAGAGCCCTTAAACCCACCACAAGGATGTATCATGGGTTTGTTTCCCAGTTACAGAATGAAGCCATGAAATACCACATGACTGAAGCCTTAACTTATTTCAAGACCTGAACTGCAACAGCAGAGTTTGCAAACACAAAAACACAGAGACATCCAACTGCTGAGACATCCCCACTAGGAGGGACAGCAAATAGCTTCTGCATGGCTTTGTGCTTCACCAAACAACCTTTGAAGATTAGCTCTTTCCCTCCTTCAGTCCTGGCTTCATTACAGTTTTTTCCAGCTACTAGCATGCCAGTTCCTGCAGCTTTTCCCATAGACTACAGTTCCCTCCTGCCCCAGGAGTCTCGCAGTGGCTAATCTTTCTTCATGCAAAGTAGCTCCCACTGGGTATTAAACACAATATATGCAGTTATGACTTAATTCTGTTTCCACTGGTGCTTCTGAATATTACAGAAGTCAGTCAGGTTCATTCATGAGAGCAGAACAAAGCCTACCACCATTTGCCCAAAGATACAAATTTTGTGGGATTTTACAGGATTGCTGAAACCCAGCTCTGCTTGGTGCTCTCAAACAAAAAGCTTTTCCCAACTATTTTGTATCAAAAGATGGAGCTGGTGAATCACAAGAGCATCCCAGGAACTACTCAGAGAGCTCCTGTTATGGGTTTCCAGACCAGCTGGTAGTATGGGTCAACAGAAAAGCTATGGGTCAAGGCTGGGCCGACCACCAACCCAATGACAGACGCCCCCTGTTACCTTCTCTTCCCCCACCCTACAGGAAGGGAAAGGGGATAAAAGAGAGACAGAGAGCCTTGTGGGTTGGAAAATAAAACTCAAACTACTTGAATAATATTAATAATGATAAATGAAATATACACAAATATATACAAATATGTACAAAACCCAATACCGAACCCAAATCTCCCTTGATGGTAACTATGTCACCACTGATACTGTGGCAGTAGGCCTCAGCAGCAGCAGAGTCAGGCTCAGAGGCTGGATCCTGGTACTGGATGCAGGAATTTAGGGATCACTAAAGTGCAGGAGAAAAGGAAGACCAGAAAGGAAGAACAATCTCACAAGGGAGAATAATCTAGCAAGGGGGAGCTGACTCCCAGTTTATATATTGAATATGATGTATATGGGAAGGAATACTTTAGTTGGTCAGTTTAGGATCACCTGTCCTGGTCGCGCCTCCCTGAAGGTGCAGTTTCTCAGAGGAGCTTTAACTAAAAAGTAAAATCACTGAACAAAATAAGTTCTGTTCTAACCCAAACCAGGACACCATGAAACCTTGTTCCAGTCCCAGAAAGCTTATTAGGCACAGCTCTCCCATATTGTACCTAATGAGGATACTTCTAAGCCACCATTCTTCTCCCCTCTGTGTAACTATCTTGAACATTTGCTGCATTCCAGAGGCTCCTGGGTATGCCAAGGTGGGCTAGATGGCTACAAAAGAAGTTTTAAATTGTGAAAGATTTTCGTTTAGCTTTATCCTGAGATGAAAGTTTTGAAGGGCTTCCTACTCATTTTCATGTTGCTAAAGAACACTGGAGGTTGAGTTTGTACAGAATTGGTTGTTAAACTGGGAATTCTCAGAGCCTTCTGGGGAAGGAAAGACAACTCAAGCTTATAGACACAAAGAGGTTCCTTTGGATCCTACTTGCTGCATTACAAAACTTACAAATGACTAGAATTAGCAATGTGAAGGTGTCTTGCCTTCTTGAGCAAGGGGAAGCAGTTACAATATTGGGTTTACTAATTCCAAATGGAGCATTTCTAATCTTGTTCAGTTTTACAAACCATGGCTACCCCTACAGAATTGCAACAAATTAGTGTGAAAACAATACACTAATATTCCTATAAATTAAACAAATTTCAGTGTGTTAAACCCAAGTAATCAACTTAATAAACAATTTAGTTTCTAATTTATAGAGGTCTTCTCAAATGTGACATGCTTTCATCAAGCAATAACCCTCTCTCTGGGGATAACCCAATAGCAGTTAGCAGGCAGCAGTAGTTTTAATAACAGAGTGAACTGTCTATGCGGCAATACTGACTAGATATCAAGGATTAGTTTATTTTGCATTCACTTTGTAAGCACTGGAATGAATGACAACTAATTAATGTAATAATAGCTGGTTGCTTCGGTTAGTATTTTGACTTTCTCACTGCCTTGCTGATACACAGATTCCAGTTTCCTGTCATGCTGATTATCAAACACAAAAGTAAAGCCATTCCTGCTTTCCCCATCTTTGAAAGATTCCAGCATTTGACTGAATTGAAGGACATCAAGGAGGCTAGAGAAAATACTATCTAAATCCCACCAGTTATGGAAAAATAATGGCAGAGACACCCTCCTGTACCATGTAGGTGTGAGCATTCTGACTGCTAAAATGCATCTGTGGAGTCGCACTGTGACATTAAGGACTAGCTTTCTATGTGCAAGAAATGTGGGCTGATTTAGTGTGCTTACCATCACGAAAATGTTTGGGTTATCTCTGTGAATGGAATCTGCACAGCTGGCCTGCCAGGTGGCTGAAGGAGAGAGTCTTAGGGAGATAAGATGGCCCTGTTTTGGCTAAAACCAGTGAAGCAAGGCCGCAATAACAAGAAACACAGCTTCAAAGCAGATTTTGAAGGCCACGGTGAGCAAATTGAGACTGTTGCCTAATTAATGGTGATTTTAATATTAAAACTGACACCCCTCAGTACATTTATGACTATGTTACTCAACTCTCTACCCAAATCATGCTAAACATCACCTAGAAAGCAAGGACAATTAGAATTAGGATATAAAAACCCATGTGAGGAATATTTCCTTGGTTGGTGGGGGACAGACAGAAGACCTTAGGGTTTAGCTGTCACAGAGGATGACGGAGGGGCTGCTCCTTCTCCTCCGATCACCAGGAAGGAATGCTTTCTTGGTAAGAATTGCACAATCAATATATGTCCTAACATCTTTGCTAACATTTCTCTTTATTATATTTTAGTGTTGTTTTAAAGTTTGTGTTTACTTTCCTGACTTTGTCAGAAGCTTCCCCAGAAGCATAATTATTAGCTTGAGCTCAAATTCCTTGCAGTTATTCAACTTATCAACGGCAATTCCGAATCTGTTACCTGTTGCTACAATAAATTAAACTGATTATTTATTTTGACTTGTCCAGACTGTTTCAGAGAAAGAAAGCCCATATCGGGCACCCTTAGGCAGGTTTTGTCTAAAGTGGAGGCCTGAAACACTGAGGTAGGCAGGCTGCCAGGTCAAGGTCTAGCCTCTTAACGTGGCACATGCTGAGAAGTTCAGTGTGGTTAGATATTAAAGCTAAGGAAAAGTATTTTATTTCCTGGCAGATTCAATATATGAGAGGCTGAAATGAGTCCTCTTTCTGTCTAGATTATTTGTAGCCCAGAGTAGAGACTTGGCTGTCCTCCACCTAATACAAAGTTTCTGAATAATTTGTTATAAGACAAAGTAATTTCATAGCCTGCAGTGCTGTGTTAAAGACTTAGCAAACTTGAATCAACATTTGAGAAAATCTGTTATCAGAATAGAGGCAGTACATACCTCCTTATCAGCAAATGCTTAATAAAAGAACATTTTCTCCTACATGATAGATTTCAAAATAAGAAGTGTCTTTTTTAATTTATATGAACAGCAGTTAATATTTTTCATTACCAACACAATTTTCAATGCTAATAAATTCAGATTATTTCAAAGGTGGTTTCATAAATAATCACCACCAATAATTTGAATAATTTCACTGAATAAAAGCAACATCCTTTATAAATTTCTCATATTTATTTACAATGCAATTGGTTTCAAAAGCCTAATGTCCACTGGAAGTGGTAACTATGTAAGTAAACTAAGAGACTGGCTTGATGTTTTGAAGAAGAATTAAGACCAGACTGTTTTTCAACAAGACACAAAACCCTGTGACTATGAAGAACAGTCATTTAAAGAATGTGACCTGTGCAGAAAGTGTGAATGCTGCTGGAGCACGGCTATGCCATAGCCCTGCCAGAACGACTCCCAACAAACTGAAATGCATGTGCTATACCAAATTACTATAGAAGAATTAAAACTATGCAACTTCTTTCTTGGAGGAAAGAGGGGAGTAGGCACCCAGTGCCACTGAGGACTTTCTTTCCCAGAGAAAATAAATTGGTCATGCAAACCCACAGTAAATTGGAAGGAAAAGAGCAATATCTTTCCCAGCCAGTTTGCTGATGTATGTTTTTGCTGAGTTAATTAAAAAAGAGGATTTCTCCTGCAGAGAATATTCATCTCCTTTAATGTGTCACTTGTGGCAATCCAAGAAATAAAGGAGACCAAGTTTTCATATGTAGTATAATTAGAAGAATGAGCAGTAAAAGCAAAAGCCAGAGGACATTTATTAATGTAATTGTCTAAACGTGGCAGGAAATTGGACTTCCAGGTATAAAATAGAAAGTTTAGTATTATAAAATGTTCTTTTTCTGAAGTAATTTTCATTCCTAAAATAACATAGCTATATAATAAAAAGCCAGGAATACATATATTGATCTGTTTTCTGGGGAGTTTTAATCATAAATGTCCCAGGAAAGGGATCCTCTTCACTTCTGCTACACTGAAGTTCCTTACAACATATTACCAAAGAATTAACACAATAGCACTCAACAGCAATTGAGAGACTATTTCGCTGCACAAGTGTACATTAAAAAAATATTAAAAATAAAGGGAAGAATAATTGTGTCATCTATCCAGTGTGCTATTAAATAAAAAGGATATGGGGTTTATAATTCATGAGGGTCCTGTACTTTTAAGAGTCTTCCAACCACATAAATTAATCTAGCTATTAACTCCATTGAGTTAAGTTATGTTAATAATAAACAGTACTTCTTAAAAAGAAAATGAGGAGAGAAATGACAGAAGATAAAACTTTGCTAAAATTATCAGCACTAAAAAATGACATCTATAAATTAAGGCAACTTTACCTTAGTGACAAAATAATAAGATAAAGGATCTGGTGAACAGTGTTCCACAGGTGCAGAACTTGTTCACGCTTAAATTACTCTTTGCAGACACAGAGACATTTTGGGAGAAGGTAAGATCGAACACAGATAAATACTGTCCATGACAGAAGCCACATGTTATTGATTTGTGGGAAATAGCGACAGACCTCCTGAAGATTTCATCTTCTTTTCATTAATATTTACAACCATTAGAATCATAAGTAGGGTATTGGTTTATCAGGTTGTCTTTCTTACACATTTCTTAGGGCAATATTGCTCATTTACTTGTTCTATTACCTAGGTAATATCATAACTGAAGATCTTTCAAAAACATGACATGGAGGCACCAATTTTTTTACTGGATATGTTTTCTTGAATTTCCTTTCCCACTGGCAGTTAGGGTCCTAAATGAGGTGCCAGAGTTTAGAGTCAGCCCCATCAGGCACAGATGCCTCAGGATCCCACTGCTAGGAAAGTGTTATATGAGAAATGCTTGTGAGATGGAGCCTCCTCCTTCTCTTCCTCTTTCTCTCTTGGCTCAGGAGCTGCATTTACTTTCAGGTGCTGTGCCAGTTCTTTCAGAGTAAATGTAATAGGTTGCTTCATTTTGGATACCAGTAGAACTACTGAATGTGTGCTATCTGTATCCTTTGTACCTGTGATATTTACAGCTGAGCTAATGTAATCCAAAAAGGCATATTTCCCTGAAATGTAAACTCATGGTTGACATGCGAAACAGAACATTTTAATTGTCTGTGCTCTCATGCTGCTGCACTTGGTAGTTTAACATCTCCATTCCACTCCTCTGATGAATGGGTCCCATCCACAGGCAGAACAGGCCTCACAAGGCTGAGCAGCCAGCTGGTAAGTTGGATATTTTGGAAATATGTGATGACACCTAGAGAAACAGGGATATTCTGTCAGACAGTGCCTATATAATTCACAGACAGAAATCAATACCAAACTACTGTTTCCTCATCCATCTTCTGACTAAGCTGTTCTAACACCCTTCTCCTCCTTTCTCTCTCCCAAAAAGATTTAATCTTTTTTAGTCCTTACACAACGAAGACTACGTTTTGTACTACAAGAGGCAAATTCATAAGTTTATTAATAATGTGACTATTGTTTTTCCAAACTTTTCTTGTTTACTTATTATATTATAAGAAGAAAAAACCATTCCCTGAATGATGGTCCTGGAAGCAAAGTATCTCTGACCCTTCAAATGTGAAAGGGATACCTTCTGCAAATGGGATATAAGTGAGGTGCCTGGAGCAAAACAGTTGTGCTGTGCTTTAATAACTGAACATCCCAAGGAATGTACCCCAGGCAAGCAATGACAGGCAATCCCATTTCACAGCAGCATGTCCAGAGTGGTATCCTCAATCTCCCAGACTGGGAAGACTCCCATAGGCTGCAGACAGAAAAAATATGTTTCCATTTCATCCAAGGCTTATCTCCCTGCATTCTGCACTACTGCAGGGAGTCTTCTGTTGAGATTTCTTTCTTTTCCCAACAAGTAGATTTGGGAGATCCTCCATTCTAATCTAACCCCTACAATATTTCAATAAAATCATTGTTCCTGTCTGTTATCCTCATTGAAGGGGCTGGGAGGGTGAGAATGGAACAGCTGCTCTCCAGTCAGTATAGGTGGAAGGAGACAGTAACCTCTTTTGGGAAGGCAGTTGGACCAAAACAAAACGACTCTGAAAGCACAAGTAATTAGGGTAAAGGAGTTCATTCCCTTGGATTTGGTTTGATGCATTTTGGCTGGGGCTTACCACAACAATAAGTAGAGGCATGGATAAAAAAAATACATCTGGAGTAAAGAAAGGGAAGAAAGAGAGCTCACTGGTGGTGCAGAGAGGCTGAAAATTCTGAACAAAGCAGCCAATTATAGCTGTTGTGTTCAGACAACATTCTTTTGAAATCCACTGCATCAAAGATATATAGGACTCCATTATTGATTTCCTTTACCAGTAAACACCAACACATTAACTTTTTATTACCATTAAAGAGTACATTCTTTCACAGAATCATAGAATCATAGACTCATTACG
Source organism: Galbula dea (assembly GCA_013399015.1). Classification (NCBI taxonomy): domain Eukaryota; kingdom Metazoa; phylum Chordata; class Aves; order Piciformes; family Galbulidae; genus Galbula; species Galbula dea. The sequence goes on along the minus strand of VWZX01011153.1, from coordinate 44,775 downwards.
GTTGGAAAGGACCCTCAAGATCATCAAGTCCAAACTGACAGCCCTACACTACTCCTATCCCTAAATCATCCCCCGAAAGAACCACATCTACCTGATTCTTAAAAACCTCCAGGGATGGTGACTCAACCACCTCCCTAGGCAGCTTATTCCAATACTTCACCACTCTTTCAGTGAAGAAATTTTTCCTAATATCCAATCTAAACCTGCCCTGGCACAGCTTAAGCCCATTCCCTCTAGTCCTGTCACTAGTCACAAGGGAGAAGAGGCCAACACCCGCCTCCCTAGAATGGCCTTTCAGGTGGCTGAAGAGAGCAATAAGGTCTCCCCTCAGCTTCCTCTTCTCCAGGCTAAACAACCCCAGCTCCCTGAGCCTCTCCTCATAAGGCTTGTTCTCCAGACCCCTGATTGCCTAGTTGCCCTTCTCTGCAACCTCTCCAGCACCTCTGTGTCCTTCCTATCCTGTGGTGCCCAAAACTGCACACAGTACTGAAGGTGCAGCCTCACCAGTGCCGAGTAGAGGAGCAAGATCACCTCCCTGTTCCTGCTGACCACACTATTTTTTCTCTTAAATACATTTAAAATTTCTTTGTATAAATGAAACACACACACACGCACACTATAGACATACAGACAGATATTATATAGTAACCTTGCAAACACAGGTCCATAAATGCAGGAGTTAAGGACCTGTAGGAAACCTTCTTGGGTTTTCATTATACATGTCCTCATCTTGTCATGCTTCTGGAGGAACTCCACAGAAGATCAACTCCCACTTTTTGCTGCAATTCCCTATAAACTGCCACACCAACATACAATGGCTGCACATCAGTGATTAAAAACACTCAAAATAAATGTTTAACTCTTTGTCAGGTCACATACTCCTGGAGTCTTTCCATCTGGCTTCTTTAGTCTGCTTCTGTGGCTTCAATCGTATTTCCCCTAGCCTGTTTCCTAGAACCAGATTCTACTGGTTTCTTCTATTTTGCTGTAGTTTTCTCCATATGAGAAAGTGAAAACAAATGTACTTCCAATCTTTAGCATTATGGTCAAGCTATTCCTGGTTTATATAGTTATATACAACTTGTACATATTCAAGTGCATCTTACTTAATCATGATATCAATTTTGTCTTAGAGAGTTGGGATTGTTCAGTCTGCAGAGGAGAAGGCTCCGAGGAGACCTTCTTGTGGCCTTCCAGTATCTGAAGGGGGCCTACAAGAAAGATGGCGAGGGACTTTTTAGGAGGTCAGACAGTGAGAGACCCAGGGGAAATGGGTGTAAGCTAGAGGAGTGAAGATTTAGGCTGGATATTAGGAAGAAGTTCTTCACTATGAGGGTGGTTAGGCAGTGGAACAGGTTGCCCAGAGAGGTTGTGGAAGCCCCATCCCTGGAAGCTTTTATGACAAGGCTGGATGGGGCCCTGGGTAACCTATCTAGTGGATGGTCCCTGCCAGGCAGGGGTGTTGGAACTGGATGATCTTTGAGGTCCCTTCCAACTCTGACAATCCTATGATCCTATGATTACACCTTAATTAATCTCAATCCGTTCTTTCACATTACAGAACTTCAAGGTATTGGTCTATTTTATAGACCAATATATATTTTATAGACCTTGAGAGAACACAAGACAGTTCTGAACTCTAGTTCTGATAGAAGATACTCTGAACTCCACAATACAATAATGAAATGTTTGTTTAATGCAAAAATAACTAATTCAATGCAGCAGCCATCAGCATAGCTCATTAAACCACCCAATATAGCTTTCATTTTAATGCAAACTGGGCAAGGAAGGGGAGAAATATGAAGAAAAATTTATCCTTATCCCCACTATTGACTCTTCCTTCTTTCAGCAAACTGGGAAACCTTGTTGTCCCATCACTTTCTTTTCCTTCACACAAGTTGTAAGGAACAGGGAAGAATCAGCACAGAAGAACATGCTTCATCAAACCCCCATTCTCTGAAACCAGCTCTCAGAGGATGGTGCAGGAGAGAAGAGCCTGGGCTCAGCCCTCCTTCTCCCATCAGAATCACATCTGCAGCTCAAATGGTCTTGAATATATAGTTTAATTCTCTTCAGTAGTACTGTAAATCTTCTGAAAGTTGTTACATGTGTTATTAATGTTATTTCGTTCTGTCTTCCATCATTGTATTTCAAACCACTTTCACTTTGATATTTCTACTTGAGAAAGGCAAGTGAGTTGTTATATTAACTGAAAACTCTCATGCTTAGCCTGGAAGTCAAAGTTATTTATTGGACATTTAGCTCAAGTAATTGAGTGCAAAAATTGCTTTAGAGTGCCTTATTGCCACATGTAAAAGATAACAGTGAAATCCCCTTTGCTTTCAAATAGAATTAACTACTGTTTGAATACTTTACCTCATTGAATCATAGAATCGTCAGAGTTGGAAGAGACCTTAAAGATCATACAGTTCCAAACCCCCTGCCTAGCAGGGACACCATCCACTAGATCAGGTTGCCCAGGGCCCCATCAAGCCTTGTCTTAAAAGCTTCCAGGAATGGGGCTTCCACAACCTCTCTGGGCAACTTGTTCCACTGTCTAACCACCCTCATAATGAACTTCCTCCTGATATCTAACCTAAATCTACCCTCCTCTAGCTTACATCCATTTCCCCTGGGTCTATCACTATCTGACCTCCTAAAAAGTCCCTCAGGATACCATTTGTAAAATACAGTAAAGCATAATATAATATATACACAAAGTTAACCAATAGTCTATGGATCAAAAAGGCTAAACAATGCTGATAACCAAAATCCAGTCACTGCAGAAACTAGATGATCCCCAGAGGTTCCTTCCAATCCCCACGATGCCGGGACTCTGGGTTTCTGTGACATTTTATCCAGTGGTCTGACTGTTCTAATGGGGTCCAAGTCTGATGTCCCAGTCACTTATTTTTTTTCCTATTAGTCTCTTCATGGTCTGTTTTCCCAGTGCAACTCATTATTCTCATTGGCTCTTGCTAATAGAGAAGCTAGATGGTACTAATGATAAAGCATGTCTAATACCATCTTGCTGGGAAAATGATATTTTCTTTCCTTGAGGCTTGCACTTTTCCTTCTCTCACGCCTACACATACAGAGACAGATTTATCGGTCTGTGATAAAAACACCTAGTCTCTGTTCTGCAAATGAACTACAAATCCACAGCTCAAACCCACACAGAGCAACTTGCTAGATCCCACAGCTCCTAACTGGGCCATCCTCCCAGCTATTGAAGTCAACAGAAATTTTCCCAAATGAAGCCAGATCTTTGTCCAAGTACCCACTGTTACTTCAGGGAAGCTATCACCTTTCTGAACCCCACTGCACTATTGTGACATTGAGTTTGGAAGCTGTGGGGCAGGCAATGAGGGTCCATGTAAAACAGCTGCAATATCAGGCTGTCATGCCAATACCTTGGTGGGAATTCATCACTATCATCTGTTTCCTGGAATCATTTGCAGACACTAACTGTCAATGGGAATTTTACATTTAGCCATAAGAAACAAATGCATTTGGACACCAGATTTCTTACAGCATTCTGTGGCATCTATCATAACACTTTTTGTGGAAAAAAATACCCAATTAGCCTCTTGCTATGCAATTCTTTCAAACATTTTGTCTTGCAGGAATTTCTCTCTTCTACCACTTCTCCACCCCCATTTTCTTTTATCTAATCATATTGATTCTCTACACTTATAACCCCATTTGCTGGTATTTCACCTAAGGCTTGCTGGTATTTCACCTAAGGCTGACAGTTTTCAACAAAAATTCTCAAGGCAAAGATCGACACCAGAACCAAATGACACAGTTCACAGAATCCCAGAATGTCAGGGGTTGGAAGGGACCTCAAAAGATCATCTAGATCAACCCCCCTGCCAAAGCAGGATTCTTCCCTGACTGGGAATCGCACCCCGGGCCCCAGTGGTGAGAGCACTGAATCCTAACCATGACCACAGTGCTGCTCAGAGCTCTCTGAAATACGCAATTATCTTTGTGGTACAACAGCCCATAGAGGTTTATTTTGATGTTCACTATAACTGCAAAGGAACAACAGCTTAGGAGCCACTGAATGTCTGTGTGTCTGTACTGGCTCATGCACATGGATGGGGCTTTCGAGTTCTTGTTTGGGAAAGGGGATGTACACTAATGAAGCAAGTCCACAGGCAACAAGTGTCCTGTTTTCAAATGTTAAAGAGACTGCAAGACAACTTCATGTTTCACTGACATGCCCTGAGGTGTTCTTAAAGTCAAGTTGCTTCTACCTTCAGGAAGCCAGTCTCGCTTTAAGATCTTGATCTGGAATACATCGCTGTAGCAAATGCACCCCTCTTGGGCTGTCATACCCCATCACTGCCTATTGTAAGACTCTACCAGAGACAGACAATGCTAAAACAGCCCAGAGCTGAGCCAGTGCTCATCAGCCTATTGTTGGAATCTATTCCAACCCAAGATGAAAGACTTCTTGTGGATCAGATATCAGAGAATTTATATAAAACAAAACAGTACCTGCTACCATCATTCTCATGCATCCATATTTTCTGTAGAGTGAGAGTTAAATTTTTATAGTACTCAGATGGAGCCATCATCAAGGATAGGGCTTTATCCTTCCAATTGCATTTCCCAGTAATATGACACATCCCAGATGCAATTACCACTGATGACTGTACCTGGGTGTATGCGAAGAGTGTCCTGGCCTTTAAGACAGCTTGCAAATCAGTCAAAGCTGTTCCTTCTCTTACTGTGTGTTACAAGTTGTCTGTCAATCCTAGGCCAATGGCCCAAATCCTAAAATCCTTCATCTCAGACAGACATCTACAAACACACTGCCTGGTTTTAGAAAAGTCACTGGTAGAACTCAGACATGGTAATGCTTAGTGCTGATTTCCTAGACTTAACCTGTCCATGTCTGTCACTCAGACTTGTTCTCTGAAAGAAAAATAAAGCAATGACCTTACCAATACAACTGTCTCATGCAAAATGAAATTTAGAGGTTTTGGTTTGCTTATTTTTTAAAAAAATTAATCTTTAAGCAGCCTAGCACTTCCCCCACCCCAATCCCCATCTAGCATTTACAGTGCATACAAACAGAAGCAAAATCTTTTTGCACTTGGCTCACACTGTCTCCTTCTCCTAGCAAAGAGGCTTTGGCTCTACACTGTATATTTTTCTGTGTTGGTTATGATGGCCATAAATTATTTCAATTCCAGGAGCACTCCAATGATACAGAGAACTGACACAGAGGAAGGCACGGTCTCCTCCCTTGGTAGGCAGCTCTCTATTAAGACTTATCCTGCAATTCTACTCTGACAGGGCATCCACACAATGTCTCTCAAGGCTCTGTACTTGCCAATGACAAAATAATTATGATCTCTGAGCATATGGTGAGGTCTATGCCAACTGATACATGTTTTAATAACCCTGGCTTTTTTCTTACGGGTCTAGATGTTTCTTTTTGTTTTAAACCGTCTACAATGCTGAAAGCAAATTATGAAGATTTTTTGAATTACCAAGGAGGAACATAAAGGATAGGAAAATCTGAGATTTGGGAAAACATGATCTGAAAAGAGAAGCTGAAGGAACTGGGCTAGTCTAGACTAGAGGCAAGATAATCACATAGAAGAGGAAAGAATAAACTTTACTGTAGGTAGTACAAGAAGTAATAGTTTTGAAGCAGGACAAAGGAAATTTTAGTCAGGTGTTAGGAAAATAAAACAAACTCACAATATGGATAGTGAAGCACTGGAAAAAAATTAGTTAGAGAAGCTGCAGTATCTCCAAGAACACCTAAGACAAGCATCACTTGTGATGGATGTGATGGGTGGGTGACACATGCTGTCAGCCTGCCCAGGTTCCTGACTGCCCCTCAGCTCAGCATTTCTGGTAGCCACAACTCTGTTATGAAAGAAGAGACAGATGAGAGAAGGTGAATTGAAAGGTCACTAGAGCACATATAATGTAATCTGCCACCAAAACTATGGGTGTTTTAATGTATAGATTCAAACATACTGCAGAACTGTTGTAATACAGTTAACTCTTCTGTTTATAATTTAAGTGGAAGTGACAGTTTAGTAGTATATGCATGAGTATGGCTCCTTTACTCCTCCTTCAGGAGCATGTTATCACCTGTATTATCATCTTTGACTTCTGGTTAAGCTGTGTAGTGAGTTAATGTCGGTAACTGAAAGATTAAACTACCAAAAGAAAAATCCATCTAGAAACATGGTTTTAGTGTTTAACCCACTCTTTTCATTACCTAATCTCTCACTCTTCTTGACAGTATTCTACCCCCCTTGGTGTTCTTTAGATGGTAAAAGAACTGCTTTCTTCTGGGCTTATTGCTCACTCATAGGCTGATAAGGTCATAATAGGCTCACTATAAAGATAAAACAAACTGGGTGAAAAAGCAGAATGCTCACATGCTCAGTACTTCCAAGTAAAAGATACTTTCCTGAGGTATTTACATGTCAACCAATGCAAGCAGCTGCCCTTGTCCACTGGGTACCAGAGGAGACTATATATCCAAGTCACATCCTTCTCTGCATCTTTGAAGCTTAAATACCTTTTTGAAATTGTATCCCACGTTTAATTTTATTCCTATCCAAATAGATCTGTTTAAGTATATGTTATGATTAAATTCCACTAACTTAGATTCCCCTGTCCTCTGCAGTGATGACTTAATGCATCTCAGGACTCATCTATTCTGGTAATCATTCAAGGTTAATGCCGTGGAGTACATTCACCGGCAGACTGCAAGCTTTGCAGTAATGTAACACTGTGTGCTAATTTAACTCAAGTGGCTTTCACAAATGCAATCCCAAACTAACCATAACATGGATTATTCCCTGTGCTTGCCCTCAACACTAATTAGGAGAAAATGCATTGAGTTTTATGTATAGAGCATATTTCTCTCATCCCAACATTTAACTTCCAGTCACGCTAATCTTAATTGTTTCCTCCTGAGGCAAGAATAAAATAGTGATCACTACTTCTCAGTTGCACAAAAGGATGATGGGTAGAGAAAAAACCCAAATCTGTGCTCTTTGAGCCAGTGTTTAGTGATGCTGCCAGCGAGAACTTCTCCTAAGAGCTATGGCTGCATCCATCTATCAGAGGGGACCAAGTGCTGAGCCCTGGCATCCTGTGCATTTCTAGAGCCACAGGAATTGCTGTGAAGGCTGTCTGACTTGGAAGTACTTGTACAGATCAGGTCTCCATAGATCATAAGAGCATTTTTTAGTCCAAGAACCAAGAAAAAAGCACTTACTGTGTAAGGGCTTTTGAAATAAAAAACAACAGAAGTCATTAAAAACATCCATCCTCCTTCAGAAATACACGCTGTCAGCATACATATTTCATTATATGTTTCTTAACTTTTTTAACTTCTATCTTTTATAGACAGAATACTTTGATCATCAAATTTGATCATGTCTCCATCAGGGAAACAAGTAGAAAAATCAGTGGCTACCTGCAGTTTTGGGTCATCTTCTTGTAATCAGCATTACATTCCCAATTGGAAAAAAAAACCTGGGGCTCATCACGTGTGTATGGTCATCATTAAGTATGGACAGATAATCAAGTGGCACTCTTGAGTCCAAAGCCTGTCATTCCAATGCATCCTTTAGCAGAAAACAGGGATTCAGCCAAGTATTAGAGAAAAAAATGGGGGAGTGAACCTCCGATTTCTTGTCAGCTACCATGCAGCTGGATCACTGTAGGTCCCTTCCAACTGACATTTTCTATTCTACTGTGTTCAACACTGGCATTCAAAGAACAGTGAATGATTTCAAACAGAACAATTCTGTGGAAAACTGTCATTTGAAGCTTTTTTAAAGGACAGATGTCTGCACTACTTTCCAATGAAGGAAATCCAGAAAGAACTTTTAAATGTTCAGGCTCTGAATTTGAGGTAAAACAAATCTATTTATCCCTGAAAGATTCTGAATTCTAACCAATGCAGAGTTCTGGGTTAATGAAGTCTAGGACCCATCTGGAAATAAGTAACCTAAATCAGAATGATGAGTGGGACAAGTTTTTCTATTATCTTAGGGTTAATTTCAGACAGGCATGATAAGAGTACAAAAAGGAAAGAAGAACAAGCATGTCTACAAAAAAAAAAAAAGAATAATTCCCTAAGACAAATAAATCACACAAAAGAAGTAGGAGACCTGCATGGCTGAGCAAGGAGCTTCTGAAAAACTCCACATGTAAGGAGGAAGTTTACAGGGGGTGGAAGAAGGAGTTGACCATTTGGGAGGATTACAAAAGTGTTGCCAGAGTATACAGGGATGAAACAAGAAAAGCCAAGGTATCCTTGGAATTAAACCTGGCTAGGGATATCAAAGAGAACAGGAAGGGTTTCTTCAACTATATTGGGAGTAAAATGAAAATTAGAGAAAATGTGGGCTCACTGCTGAATGAGCCAGGTGGCATGGTGACAGATGCAAAGAAGTCTGAGTTACTGAATGCCTTCTTTGTTTCAGTCTTTACTGGTCAGGCCTGCCCACAGGAGTCGAGGACCTTGCAGTTAGCAGAGAAAGAAGAATTTCTTTTGGTAGAGGAGGATCAAGCTACAGAACATTTAAGTAAACTGGACATTCACAAGTCTATGAGCCCTGATGGGGTACACCTGAAAGTGCTGAGGGAGCTGGCAGATGTCATTGCTGGACCACTTGAAAGATCCCGGAGAGCAGGTGAGGTGCCCGAGGACTGTAGAATAGCCAATGTCACTTTGGTTTGAAAAAAGGGCAACAAAGAGGATGCAGGAAACTACAGGCCAGTCAGCTTTACCTCCACCCTGGTATCACATTAAGAGGCTAGACCTTGACCTGGCAGCCTGCCTACCTCAGTGTTTCAGGCCTCCACTTTAGACAAAACCTGCTTAACGGTGCCCGATATGGGCTTTCTCTCTCTGAAACAGTCTGGACAAGTCAAAATCAATAATCAGTTTAATTTATTGTAGCAACAGGTAACAGATTCGAAATTGCCGTTGATAAGTTGAATAACCACATCTGGAGTACTGTGTACATTTCCGGTCTCCCCTATTCAAGAAGGATAGGGGACTTCTGGAGAGGGTACAGAAAAGGGCTACAAAAATGATTAGGGGACTTGAACATCTCTTTTATCAGAAAGGCTGAGAGACCTGCAGCTGGCTATCCTAGAGAAGAGAATACTGAGGGGGGATCTTATCACTGCTTAATGGGTGGATGTTGTGAGGATGGCGCCGAGCTTTTTTCAGTGGTGCCCAGTGACAGAACAAGAAGTAATGGGCACAAACTGGAATATAGGAAGATCCATCTAAACATGAGGAATTTCTTTACTAAGAGGGTGGTGGAGCACTAGAACAGGCTGCCTAAGGAGGTGGTGGAGTCTCCATCTCTGGAGGCATTCAAAACCTGCCTAGATGCCATCCTGTGCAACATGCTCTAGGAGAACCTGCTCTGACAGGAATGTTGGACTAAATGATCTCCAGAGGTCCCTTCCAATGTCCAGCTTTCTGGGATTCTGGGATTATGTGAGAGGGGAGACAAGGGGCTTGAAGGTTTGATTATGGAGAAGATAACTGATAGGAGAAAGGAGAGAGACAGCACCTCACCTGTGCCTGGTGTTGGCATGCTGGAGGAGCCTCTTGGCCCTGCTTCTCAGTTGAAATCCAGTCTATTTTGCTGACCTTAATGATGAACTGAATGAAATATGAGCCACTCTATTCCAATAGGACTAGTTAAAGCCACTGATGCAGGTTTAGGTTTGGCTTTATGGACATTTAAAGGAGTCAAATAAAAATTAAAAATAAAAGAGATTTATTTTAAAATACATCTAGTATTGTGAAAGAGCTTTGGCACCTCAAAGGTCTTTTACTTCTTCTATCAGAGAACACATGCAGGGTATTTTCAATTACTTTAATTATGTGTCAGGGTTATTGATGCACTGAACCCTGCCAGACATTTCACAACATTATCTTTAATCACCAGCATTTTCTTATCTGTGTTCCAAATAAAACTATTTTCGGTATTTTATAGCATAAAAAGAGCATGAAATACTGCTTTTAGATTTGATTTTAAGAGATTAAAAGCTCAATTTTTTCACTCAGCATAATAAAAATAATCATCATGCTGGCATTATTTACCTTTGCAAAACTTTAAAATAAAAATCTTTCTTGCATGACACAAGGACTGAAGTTCCTGCAGTTTAATACCTTACAAGAGACCTTGAATCCCAGAAACTCAAGTGCCAAAGGAAATAACAATAACGCTACCTCTCTTACCGATCCAGACTATCCTCAGGTGCAACTGAACTCGCTGTATGAATTTCCTTCCTCCTTGTCTCTGCAAACCATGAGAAGGAAAAATAAACAAAGGTCCTGAAATGAGGCCATCAGTGTGAATCAGCATAGGTCCACTGAAGTCATGTTCTGGTGAATGAACTTCAAATATATGATTACCAGAGGGAAAAATACTGCTCTCAGAAAGATTTCCAGGTGCTGCTGTAATGGCATCCAAAGCATATGTGTCTAACAGCACATGCACATTGTGAAGTTAGATAGCAACAAAATGACTTCACAGAATCATAGAATCACTAAAGTTGGAAAAGACTTCCAAGATTAGAGTCCAACCATTAACCTAACGCTGTCAAGTCACCACGAAACCGTGTCCCTCAGCACCAGATCTCCATGTCTTTTCAATGCCCAGGGATGGTGACTTCGCCACTGCCCTAGGCAGCCTGTTCCTATGCCTAACCACTCTTTTAATGAACTTGTTCCTAATGTCCAACCTAAACCTGCCTTGGCACAGCTTGAGGGTATTGTCATATTGCTTGATCCCTGGGAGAAGATACTGATCCCCTCCTTTCTCCAGCCTCCATTCAGGGAGTTGTAGAGGGTGAGAAGGTCTCCTCTCAGACTCCTTTTCTCCAGGCCAAACAACTCCAGTTCCTTCAGCTGTTGCTCACAAAACTTGTGATCTAGACCCTTCACCAGATTCATTGCTCTTTGGACACACTCCAACACATCAGTGTCCTTCTTGGGGAGAGAGGCGCAAAACTGAACCCAGGATTCAAGGTGTGGCCTCACCAGTGGCCAGTACAGGGGGACAATAACTGCCCTAGTCCTGCTGGCCACACTATTGCTGATAAAGGCCAGGATCCTCTTGGCCTTCTTGGCCACCTAGGCACACTGCTGCCTCATCTTCAGCTGTTGTTGACCAGGCTTCCAGGCCTTTTTCCACTGGGTGGCTTTCCAGCCACTCTGCCCCAATTCTGGAGCATTGCGTAGGGTAGACGTCATCAGCAAGTATCTGCAGAGACTAACCAGGAGTTCTGGCTTGTAACAGCTGTGGACATCTCCCTTCAAACTTCTACAAAAGAAGGATTGGGTAGAGCAGAGCAAAAGAACTGAGGGAACTGCACATTCTGATGTAGGGATCAATATACTCCTTCTAACTAGCAAAAGGAATCAAAATTGCATCCACTGAAATAGCAGAAGGAGGGTAGGTGATCTTTGCACTATACTTCTGCCTGGAAAACTCGGTCAGGAGATGGCAATGCCCATTCTACACCAGATGGCCTGCAGGACTTTGTGCTGTCCTCCATCAAGGTATATTGTTTAGGACAGACAAGGAAAGTGAGACAGAAAGCAGGATGGAGTTTCTTAGCACTTAACAGGTAAGTTGAAGAATTTTAAAGTGCATGTTTTACTAATGGTTCAGATTTAAGCTTATTATTATGCAGAACACCCAGTCTATGACCATCCTATATTTACTATATCCAATGAGTCTTTGTCCAGCAAGATGTTTTATGGTTCTTATTCTACAATGCCACAGCTAAACCCTATTTAGGACTTCACATAGATCTCCATATAAGATCTCTGTCAAGAACTCAAATAACTTCCACATCTTTCTGAGTTCAAGCACATTCCAGAATCTGACCAGGAGGCAATGACTCTTTGAGGGAAGAAGAAACTACCCTGAGCACAGCTGACTTCTCCAATTTCTGCTTTTCTCATCAGCTGGGAAGCCTGCTTTCGCTAGAACATAAATAAAACCTTATGTTTTACTGAGGAAACACCAAGCAGAGAAATAACACAACACTCTGACACACTGCTGCACAAAAATCAGTAAGGGCAGACAGTGAGGTCTACCCTCTGATAGCTAGGATCCAGAATTATACCTCATTATGTATTCCTAAAGCATTCTACAATATTTGTTTTATAGTGGCCACAAAATATATTTCTGCTCCAAAACAGGTTTTATCTTCTGTTGTGCTCAATACTATCATTAGAGCTATTCCAGTTTACAAGTGACAAAATAAACAAAAAGTCTGTGGCTTCTTGTGTGGATCTGCTGAACTCCAGGTCCCTCATTTTCATCAGCCTGCCAGCATCAGCCCACTAAAAATCTCCAGCAGTGGCAGCTGCTGGTTGAAGGTACAATTTTTATCATCACCATATCTAGCAGCATGCTACATTCCTAGGATACCTATGTGTTTTTTCACTTTTCCAGGCTGCCTGTCTTGTTCCCAGTCTGATGCCAGAGGGGAGATTCTGGGAAAACATTGCAGTATTGGTGACTGGAGAACTATCTTACACACAGAGAGAAATGCTGTGGCCAAGTAGCCAGAGAAATTTACAGATAAGGATTCCTCTCTGAGGTGAAACTCAGTCTCCCTTCAGCTATACTTTTCCAGCTCCAGCTATGTTAAAAACAGACAAAACAAAACCACCACAGAATCACAGAATCACAGAATCATTACGGTTGGAAAGGACCCTCAAGATCATCTAGTCCAACCAATAGCCCTACACTACTCTTACCCCTAAATCATCCCCTGAAGAAACACATCTATCCTCTTCTTAAAAACCTCCAGGGATGTGACTCCACCACCTCCCTGGGCAGCCTATTCCAATACCTGACCACTCTTTCAGTAAAGAAATTCTTCCTAATATCTAATCTAAACCCAAACAAAGAACAACCCCCCAAAAACCACACCAAAACACCAAAAAAAAACCCACAAAAAACCCCCCACACAAAAAAAACCCCAAACAAACCACACCTTAAATTTTGTAGTGCATCTTGCACAGATTATGAATTCAGCTGAATTAATTGGAATGGTATTTTAATATGCTGAATAAGTTCTCAGTTGCTGAACAAGACAATAGAAGAAAGTAAGAAGAAAGCAAATAAACAGACCAGGAACAAATTGTTGCCGTTGACCCCCTCAGTGCCCTCCATGTGAATGATCTCTCAGTTCCACATTACAGCACCTCTGTTTCATATAATAGAACCCTGGAAATCCCCTAAAAACCTCAAAAACACAAAGGGAAACAAAAAAGAACAAGAATTAATTACCAAGACAAATCAGTGCTGCAGACAGTATCAGTGGGAATTCTCTCATCAATGTTTATTTTTATTAACAAATGGATTTATATTTCTTCTGATGATGTTTTAAACACAACCAGTGAAGACATTACCACCATGTTGAAGTCATTCCAGTTACCCAAATTGCTAGTGGTTTTACAAAAAAGTAATTCTCACTTGCAAGTGGTTTTATAGTGGTTTTATATGTAGATCATGTATCCTTAAATAGGATAGGGTCTTGAATACAAAATCTTGGCTGAAGCTCTGCTTTCTGCTGGCAATATTATCTTGCACAAATTCTGAATAACAGCAGGATTAGGGGCATTTGACACGTACTGTTAAAGAAAAATATTATTACAAACACAGTTTGATCACTGGCTTGATACAGATGTGCTAGTGTGCAAAGTGGCCAGCATAAGCTGATAGGCCACTCCTGAGCCCATAGAGACCAGTACGCAGGCTTCCCCTCCTCCTCCTTTTCAACTACGGGAAAAGCCACACCCTGTGCTCTCCCAGGCCTGTCTCCGTTGTCTGAAAACAGAATAAGGCAAGAGTATATTTTTACACAAGAAAGGAATATAGTTCAGGAAAAAAAGAAGGGAGCTTGAAATCTGCACACCTGTATAGGTCTGGAATTCCAGCTTCCCATGTGTTTTCCCTAGAACAGTTGTGAAATTATCATTGTCCAAACTCCTTTAAATACCTGCAAAGTATATGAGAAGAAATGAAGAAAATAAGCTGTCAGGAAGTGGCACCCTGTAGGAGAGGACACATTCAAGCTGCTAAGTCTCCCAAACACGTTGCTCAACCAGCTCACTGTCACTCTCCAGGTAACTCTTTGCTCTCTCCACAGCAAAGCACAGTGCAGGGGAAAAAAAGACCTCTGGGTCTTCCACAATACTTATCAATGTTTTCCCCTCAACAGCAAATCATTCTAATTTCCTGTTCTCTCAGCAGCAGCATCCTCATTTCATTTATAGAACTGTAATTTCCACCCACACATAATTGCCAAAATATAGGAGGACTGCATGATGTAGCTTCAAACAAGGTGGAACAGGAGCAGAAATAAGGAGGCAGTGCCATGAGCGGAAACTCAGGTCCGGTGTTATTTAGCACACAACCACAAGAAAAGCCAGTGCTAGGCATCTAGTTATTACTCTCAGACTGCATTTTGGTTGTGTAATGTCATACACTGACTGCATTTGCCAAAATGTCTGTTAGACAGGTTAAATCCTGCCAATTTTAGTAAAAAAGTGCAAAGAAAATGTGCTGCACAGAAGGGAATTTAAGTCTAACTTGGCAGCAAGATACTTCTATGTGGCATATTGGGCACGGACCCTGTTTGCTGATGGTAATCAGAATCATTTTATTACTCCATAAGTTAGAATTTATAGTTTTACAGAAAGGATAATGACCAATTACCTTCATACAGACAGGGCATTGACCAATTAGTAAGTAACACCTTCATACACAAAGTATACTGACAAATTAGCAAGTGACACTTACATATACAAAGGATACTCACCAATTAAGAACTAACACTTAATAGATAGAAACAACTACCATAAATGTAATAAAAACAGTGCGCTTCAAAGAAATGTGAATGTGATAAGACTGACGCTGTGAGGTGTGGGGAGGATAGGATGTTAAGACTAAGTAGGGCACCAAGGTCTCTGTGTGCAGTTGCAAGGCTTCTGCTAGCTGACTCCCACATTCTCTCTCAGACTTCTTTCTTGTGAGAAACTGACATTTGCTTTTTCTAGTTTCTTTCCTGTAGGAGCCTGGCCTTTGAGGCCTGCAGTGACATACCACACTTCTATATAATCTGATTTGCATAAAAACGAAACATTAAAGTGAAAAAAAATACACAGTTGTGTGTACTTGTCTATGTGTTTTTCTTTCCCCACAAAACTGTCTAATTCAGTGTGTTTATAGTATCATATTGGTGGAATAACAAAGTAATCATTTTTTAAAAACTTGTGTTTTCAGAAGCTTCTAGTCATTGTTTTCAGAGTTATCGTAGATCAGTATGGTATTCTGAAATCTCCTGGGAGGTTTCAACACTTAACTACAGCTGGAGTTCACATCTGAGACTGTTTGAGTTGGCAAGATAAAGACCTCTTGATTGCATTCATTTTCTAATTGATGAAAAATGATAACCAGATGTTGGAGGAGGGGAAAAAAACAGAAAACAAAAACCAAACATCAAACCCCAAGGCCACCTTGAACTACCGAACTCATACATTCCCTTGGGAGATGAGGAACTGCATTAGGAAAAAAAAGCAGCAACAAAAACAAGGTAATGGAGAATTAGCAAGGGAAATAATTATGTCAATAAATAAGTAGTGAACAACTGATTGACACCACAGTAAAGATTCACCAGAGAGATGAAATGTTAAGAAATGTGCCTCCAAAGCAAACAATACGAAGTATGATACAAAGTATGTGTAAAAAAATTCACAAGAAGTTATTAATCATGTAAAAAAATGCAAGCTAGTTTGCAAAATGAAGTTTTGCACATAATTAGCTTATTTCTAATCAAGTGTAATACTTAACTACAGACTTTAAAATAATAATACACCTCAGGCTTTCTATTCCACAGGGGGCAACTTTTACTGAGCATCAGTCCTACTCCCCTCCATGCCTATGATTACAATATGTTCAAGTCATACAGGAATAACACTCAGAATTACTATCTTCAACTTGAAATCAGTAATCAGTGTTCAACATCAGTGATAGGCCTAGGCAGAGGCTGACCAGCCTCATCACCCCATTCTGACACTGTCCAAGAATGGAGTAAGACTCTCACAGCCTTATGGCACTCTCCAGAGTTTGGATTAACAGAAACCAGATTTTTTTCCCCACTAGGAAACAAACCCCATGAAGTCACAGGAAAGGGATAATTCTTATTAACTGGCCATATTCTTTTATGTTTGCAGACAGCTGATACTACGCTCTGAAAGGTGGGGGCGGGGAGGGAAGACCTTGTTTTGTGTTGTTTCCAGGGCATATCAAGGAGATATGCTTATTCCTGCAGCAAACAAAAAAATGCCTCCTCCTACTTATTTTCTGGAAGACATCATTCCTCCCCCTTATCTTTCTACCAGGTGGCAGAGGGTGGAAGCCAAGGCAAGTCTGGCTCAAATACCAACAAGGTAGGAGCTCACCTGGGAGAAGAGTCTGCTTGAAGCAGCAAAGATGTCTCTAACCTGCTATTTCTTTTGCCTACACAATAGCCCTGAAAATCAGAACTGCAAGGACTGCTTGGATTAGGCCCAGGCACTTCCAGCAGCAGCAAACACCCCACAGCCCTTCTCTCACCTTCCCCAGCAGTGGACATATTGCAATATTTGCAATGCTGGATTTTTGTTGCATCCCGATACAAGAAAGAGAGGGCTAAGGAGGAGAGAGGGAAAGGCAGCCATGCTAGCAGTCACCTGCCATCTTCAGCTTGCCTTCACCTTCCCAGAGGTGGTACGAAACTTTTCACACACTGCCTTCCTGCAATGCAGCTGTTTCCCTCCCATCTTTCCTACTGAAGCTGCAATTCCCACCCATCCCTGGTATCTCAGTCACATGCAGCGCTTCTGGTCAGTTCTCTGTCACTAGTCCCTGTATTTGCTGTCTTCTGTGCGTGGAAACAACTGAGGAGCAGACATGCACTTTCTCTGTCCATGTCTGACTCACAACCAGGATAATCATCAGCGGCTGCTGATGACAGAGGACTTACTGGTGGACTCCAGCCTTTGCATTTTCAGGCATTGCATAAAGACTTTGAATCTGAACCAGATCAGAGGAACAGGTCAGGCTATGAGTCACACAAGACCTGTAGAGCTAATAAATAACTTGGGCAAATATTTTAGAGGCCAGTTTGATGAATAGAGGTAGAAAGCAGCAAATAACTTTTTCTTTATAAAATACTCCTGACAATTCCACAGTTAGCTCTTGGGAAAATCTTGCTGAGATTCTGAAATAATCCCACAAAATTTGGGGGGGGTGTTAAGTTGTCTTGGTGAAAAAGCTGAGAACCATATAACAACTTGGCAGCTAAGACATAGGATCTATAAAAGCAAAAGCAATCGAAGTTTATCCACGATGCCTGAGAGTTTAGCTTGAATTAATATCAAATGTTTTAGAGTGAATATGAGGCATCAGATAATGTAAAGAAACTTGCCATGATCTGAAACTATTTCAGAGAACTTTAAATTTGATTCGTAAAAAGAAAAGCTCTTGAGCCCAGGTTGTATTTGGTTTTGTGAGGTTGTTTTAGGAGAGAACAGAACTATGATCTCCTGACAATAACACAGTGAAAGTCAGCTCATTATGACTGAAAGTGATTGCTTACAGCTTTAGGTTTCAATAAATAAGAGCACAAATATGTCTTGTTGCATCAGCTTAATCTTTACCCTCATATTGGTTATTTTCACCCACCTGTGCAAATACAAATATTTAGTGAAGATGTAAAGCGATGTAACTTCACCCACACTTCCCAGAGGCCCATGATCCCTGGCTAGAAGACTTCTAGAGCTGGGCTCTGGTATGAGCCATGCATGTTTGTTCTGTTGTTTGCATTGCTGCCTATACTCCCTGCACTGGAGAACTGTTTGCTCCCTTTGCATTAACATCTCATGGGATGGCATTGCCATCAGTGTGATCATAGTGGCACTAAGGCAGGAATTTTCAACAGAAAAAGTCGAAGTCCCATAATTTACGTTCTTCTAACAATAGCAGCAGCAACATATCAGGGTTAAGAACCCATATAGAAAGGC
Organism: Galbula dea; assembly: GCA_013399015.1. Lineage (NCBI taxonomy): Eukaryota > Metazoa > Chordata > Aves > Piciformes > Galbulidae > Galbula > Galbula dea. The sequence continues at coordinate 26,663 of VWZX01011153.1, read as the reverse complement.
TATACGTCCACTTTTGCTGTCTATATCTTTTGATAAAGGATTAAAGGGAATTCTTCCTCTTTTCACATTATCTGCAGGCAGTAGTCTGTCTCATTATTTGAATAAGCACTAATAATAATTACAAGTATCTTTGGAATTGCGAATAGCCACTCTAAAGACAAACATTTCACAGAACGGTAGGATAATATTTCTGGTTACTTTCTTCAAATGTTTTACTATAGCTACAAGATACTTTTTAAAACATTCACATCCAGATAGCAATATTTGAATACCAAGTACCTAATTTTAAGTGTTTAAGTCAGAAAACTAAGTTTTTAAACCTACTCTTCCTTATGTTCATGCATAGTTTCTGGTTTACTGGTTGGCACAAGGCTCTTCTACGGGATACAGTCTGTAGATAACCAGCCTGCTTGATTATTTCATTTTGCCAAGGACATCAGCTTCACTTTTACACCATTTGGTAACCTACGTGCACTTGATGCAGACGCACTGAAGTCCTTTACCATGTACTGTATATTCCTCAGTGGTCTTATGTCCTTTTCACTCTTCCTGTGTTTATTAGGTATCTATTGCGAGCTTGTATTTTAGCCAGAGAAATTTCAATTCATCAAATATTTGCTGGATTTCACAGTACATGGTTTCCATTCACCATCTAAACGACTTTGCACATGAACAGAGTAATCTGCTTAATTTTTCAAGTGCTTTTGTAGATCTGTTTAGAGCCCCCAGATCACCTAATTTCCTTCCTCAGTCATCAACTTTGAGTTTTATGTCTTTTATGAAAGCAATTGAACTAACTAAGGTGGCTTTAATTATAACCTCCCAAGTCCTTGTTTTGGTAAATTGAGCTCTCAGTAGAAAGAAATAAAAAATAAAATCTTAGATTAAAAAAAATGGAGCTACTGTCTAGGGACTTCTACTATATCTGTATTCTCTCACCTGATAAAGCCAGAGCATGTAGGTTCCTCAGGTATATTGTGGGTATGATGTGCTCATCAAAACTATGGAGCTATTTCAAAGCTAGATTTCAGACTACTTCTTTTTACTGACACATAGCTGTTCACATCAATACTGAAACTGGTTTTAGCAGGACCATTCACAAGAGTGGCTGCTCATAAATTTAACAAGAGTTCATAATAACTTGTGATCCACTGATCTTTGTCTTGAAATGCTTCCAAAATTTCAGTAACATGAACAATGATAGACAACAACAGCCTTTGTTTCAAAATAGTTAAGTAAAATGGCTCCAAGAACCAATATCTATCTTAGACCACAAAAGGAACACAGCTTTTTACTCAGCCTAAGCAACATAATTTGCATGCAAGTATGAAGCATCAAATAAGGAAATGTGATATTGCCAAAATTAAATGTAGATGAATTACACTTAGATGTATTCATTCTTAATATCACTACTGATATCAACATAAATTCAATAGTTTAAACCATACTTTCCCCATAGACAAGTAGCTCCCTTTTTTTCCAGCTCCTGGGTGGCACCGCAGCAAGTCTATCTCCTCTTTATTTTCAGTAAATCTAGAACAATTACCACTAATGCAACAGGATCATCACCTTTAGAGCACAAGCAGCAGAGGAGGAAATTGGTGACCACACAGAGCTGACCAGGCAAGTCACCACCAGCCAGAAATATATACGTAAAGACTTCTGCAACACAAACATAAGCAACACCTATTGAGTCATCAAGCCTGGCAGGTGACAAATCCTAGCCCACCAAGTCACACTGGTGGGGTCACAGAATCACAGAATATTAGGAGTTGGAAGGGACATGGAAAGACCATCTAGTCCAACTCCCATGCCACAGCAGGATTCCTGGGACAAGCTCACACAGAAGTGTGTCCAGACGAGTTTTGAATACCTCCAGAGAAGTAGACACCACAACCTCTCTGGGCAGTCTGTTCCAGTGCGCTGGCACCCTCACTGTGAAAAAAATTTCTATCTGTATTCACACAGAACCTCCTATGCTTCATTTTACAACCACTGCCTCTTGTCCTGTCACTGGGCTTCACTGAGAAGAGCCTGAACCCATCCTCCTGACACACACCCTTCACATATTTAAAAGCATAGATGTGGTCACCCCTTAGCCTCCTCTTCTCCAAGCTGAAGAGACCCAGCTCCCTCAGGCTTTCCTCATAAGGAAGGTGTTCCAGCCCCTTCAGCATCTTGGTCGCTCTGTTCTCTGTGCCAGCCGTTCCTTATCCTTCGTCAACTGAGGGGCCCAGAACTGGACACAATATTCCAGATGCAGCCTCACCAGGGTAGAGTAAAGGGGGAGAAGAACCTCTCTTGACCTACTAACCACACCCCTTCTAATCCACCCCAGAATCCCATTGGCCCTCCTGGCCACAAGAGCACACTGCTGGCTCATGGTCATCCTTCCATCCACCAGGACCCCCAGATCCCTTTCCCCTTCACTGCTCTCCAACAGCTCAGTCTCCAACCTATACTGATGCATGGGCTTGATCTTTTCCAGGTGCAAAACTCAACACTTGTCATTATTGAATTTCATTAAATTTCTCCCTGCCTGTCTCTCCAGCCTGTCTATGTCACGCTGAACAGCAGCACAACCCTGCGGCATGTCAGCCACTCCACCCACTTTAGTGTCATCAGCAAACTTGCTGACAGTGCACTCTGTTCCCTCATCCAGGTTGTCAATGAATAGATTGAAAAGCATCGGTCCCGGTAACGACCCCTGAGTGACTCTACTCGACACAGGCCTCCAAATGGACTCCGTCCCATTGACCACAACTCTTTGACTTCTTTCCTTCAACCAGTTCACAATCCACCTCTCTACCCGATCATCCAGACCACACTTCCTCAGTTTAGTTGCAAGGATGCTGTGGGAGACAGTGTCAAATGCTTTACTGAAATCAAGATAAACCACATCCACTGCTCTACCATCATCTATCTACCCACTTATGTCCTCATAAAAGGGTATCAGGTTGGTCAACCATGACTTCCTTTTGGTACACCCATGCTGACTGCTCCTAATGACCCCCTTATCCTTGATATGATATGCCTAGAGATAGATTCAACAATAGTGTGTTCCGTCATGTTTCCAGGAACGGAGGTGAGGCTGACCAGTCTAGAGTTACCCAGGTCCTCCTTCTTGCCTGTTTTGAAGACTGGACGTTTGCCTTCCTCCAATCCCCAGGCACCTCTGTGCTTAGTCTAACACCTGCAGCAATCTATAAATATCTGAAGGAACAACGAGTTTTCCTATTATTATTTCAGACAAATGAACATCCAGGGAAACATCTGTCAGCCCACTAGACTAATGAACTGGACTGAATTCCCAAGTCTTTCTCCAACTTCCACTGAGGTTTCTTGGGATGACATCTTTGGGACCTTTGCTGGCACTCATGATTTCCCTGGAAATCATTTTGGACAGTTTGTTCTCTTTCAGTACATGACCTGAGTTTAAAGCAGAAGTGAGATCAAAATGGAATTTACAACCTAATTCTTTCCCCTTCAACAGGATTGACATAAAGGTTCAACTCAGATTGAAACCTAAGTTTCTAACCCAAAGTATAATTACCATCTTTTACCTTAGTAACAAAAAGAACTTCTTAAAAACCCACAGACAAATGACAACCTCTGTTTACCAATGCTCAAAATAGTAACATCTGCTGATTCCATGTTTTCTTCTGTTAATAATCACAGCCACCATAAACGGTATGGGTAGTCTCCTAACCCCATGCTCTCTTACTCTGCAGAAGCTTGACATTCAAATTTCATTTCCCCTACTTTTCAGTAGGAAAAAGGAGAAATAATTACAGGTGTCACTGCTATGCACCTGAACAGTCATGATCAGATAGATTGCAAAGTGTAGTTCATCCAGGTAAGCCCAGGCCCTCTTGGAGGTAGATATAAATTAGAATGACAGAAAGACCTAGTGCACACAAAACAGTAACAGGGATGCATTAAAAAAAGTTACGTCAGCTTACATTATGTTTGAGATTAAAGTACTTTCCCTGTTTATTAGGTAATGCGTCTTTTAATTCCCATGGTCCCACAAAACAGTACTGGCATCTGAAAAAGACAAATATGTATAACCCTGATCAAGCCAAGAGACTGACACCTGATCTGTCCTTAAATAAGCACATTACCAAATACATGAGACTGGTGTTGGAGAAAACATCAAAATTACCTCCTGAACACACCCAGGGTCAGTAGTGAAGAGGTGGAGGAGCACAGAGATACCAATCTGAATAGAAGCAACACACTCTGAAGCAGAGATGAGTCCTTCCTGTGAAGAAGTCCTGAATACATCTGTCCAAGTGCTTGATTGCAAAGGGCAGCTAAGCATCTACCAACTAATTAGCTGGACATTTCTCTCTTTTCTAGTGTAACTCCTTTGGAGGATCTATTTTTCCTTTCACACCCTTATCTTAGCTTTCATAAATATTTATACATTTTGCATTTTGTAAATAAACTGTATTTTCTTCTATCAAAAACTAGGCTTGAATATAGGTTGATTTTCAGATCCCTGAATTAGGGCAAAGCGATGGAAATTGCAAATGTGCTATAGAGCACCTCCTCAGGCACTTCCTCAGGCCCTTCCTCAGGCACAGGCTACACCAAGAACCAGGAAGTCCTAGACAATCTGAGAGAATCTGATGTCTTTTGGTGTCCAGCAAGAGCTTGGGAAGATGTCCAGTACGTGCCAACTCAGCAGGTGAAACACCCACCAATATCCAATAGTTTTCATAACAAAGGCCTTCACAAATCTAACGCATTCCATAAACAGAAACAAACAACAAAAGAAAACACTTCAGGAAGAAAGAGCTCATATTAACAGAGAAGCAGCTTTGCAATACGAAGCAAGTGGTTCAAGCTGTTTGACCTTAAACAGTCTCACGTCTTCATCATCTGTCTGCATCATTCCCTACAGCCTGGGAGATCTCATCACTTGAGCAGAACTGAAGATATCAGAGCAAGTGAACATCTTTTGTTCTGGTAAGCCACAAAGGTAAAAATAATCACTACTAAAAAGCCACAGATAGAATCCATTTAATGAAGCCCGTCTCCTATTTTGTATCATTAAATATGATGTATTTTAAACATCTAAGACTCAAATACACTCACAGCAAAAAAGATATTTTATGTTGTTTTTTTTTTTTTGAATATTGACGACACAAAAACAAATTCAACCTTTACTTACTTGCAACAATTGACACATCCTTTATAACAAATACTTGGGGTTTGGAAAAAAACTATATGTTTATCACTTTGATCTGCTCACACTTAGTATGCACTCAGCTAATAAGGGGCTGCAAAACTGACAGATGTGCTGTTTACATAAATCTCATTAAACTACTACTGTTCTCCAGATGGATGGCTTAAGTCACTGTGATATAAATCTCAAATAGTATAACTGTGTGCAGAATCTGCTACCTTGCAGATTAAATAGGAAACCTTTAAAGGTAAATTAATACTGCTCAAGTATCAAACAGAACACTTGCAGGAGATGTTAGTGCATTGTCCACATTAGTTTATGACAATGGTCAGGAACTCTTTTATCATAATGCACAGGACAGGTGGTCTGCATGTTACCGAGCAAATATTCAAAGCAAATTATAGATACAATTAACCTTTACTGAAAATTCATTACACTAATTGAGCTTTATCCAAATAGTGGCATCATTTGACAAAGGCAGGGAGTGGAAGAAGAAGGAAGGAAATTTAATCAAACCAGTTCTGATACTTTTTCCTTAATTTAAGCAGAAAAAAACAATCAGCTAATGAGGAGGCTGTGTTTCTGAAAGAAGTGAGGCATGAAACATCCCACTGTTACACAAACTGCTCATTCTCCTGTTATTTGCCCAGCTAACTGGATATAGAGAATGCTCTGCTGAGAGAAAACAGCTGAGAGAACTGTCAGCTAATGCCTACATTGAGTCCCAGGAGAGGTGGGAATGCAATCTCCCATCACACACCATCTACCACTTCCCAGAACCCTGAAATAGTTTGGGGTCAGGAAGAGGAACCACGGAAGGAAGCTTAGTAAGAGAGACTACATTATAGTTGATATTCTATTTTCTCTTAGCATTTCTCAAGTTTGCATGACTGCATCATTCATTATCAATAGGCAATTAACCAGTTGTAGTCTAATGTAATGTAAGCTTACCTTTTGCTTGTAATTAGACTGATAGTGTAACAATAATCCTTTGCTCTGGCACCCCCAACATGGATAAAAGAAAGAACTGGATTTCCATGGAGATTGTACTGCTCTGGCCCTAAGCACCCTCTTCTGCTGTCTATTATTGTACAACAGGTGAAGAAGCAGCAACTGAGAACTGATAAATCGTGTAATTCTTTTTTAAGTGTGTCCAGCTGACAAAAAAATAAATGCTGACTGATTGTAACTCCACAAGTGTCTCCAGGATATCTGCCATCCTTAGCTTTCTACCAGAGCCTGCCAGAAATACTACATTAAATTAACTCTTCATGGGAGAATAAAATTTTCATCTTATATGCAGCACAAAGTCATTTAACTGTCTGGGTTCTAATACCAGAAAAGGAAAAAAAAGAAAAGGCCTTTCTGAAACCAAAACATTTGAAGGTTACAAAAATTATGCTATTATGCATGAAAAACATGCTGCACTTAAAGAAGAGCAATACACTTTCCTGTCCTGAAACATCATCAGTTCAGTCACCAGGAAGATAAAAAGCAGGTATTTTCTCAAAGTAATGGGATACTTCTATAAAATTTACACACATCAGTGACTTGGCCAATCCTACACCTCCACTCCTGAAAACTCATCCGTTGTCTTGATGATCCATCAGGACAGCTGAAGAATGGATTGTTGTTTGTATATAAAATACGCAATCACGACCTGAAATATTCAGTGCATACAAAAGTGATTTAAAAATATTTCATTTGGTCAGCAGCAAACATCATCTTGGAAGTCACCAGGTGCCTACAGCTTTTTGTAATCTTATAAGTACAGCACTGCTTTTGCTCAGAAATGAAGTGTGGTACTGGTAGACTAAAGGATTTGTCATTCTCCAGTGTTTCATTTTTATGAACCTCAGAAAGGTTCCCAGCAGTCAAGCTTCTTATCAACCAGCTGCAGAAATCTACAGCTTCTTTTAAAACTCACGGTTCTCCTGTGCCTCCAAGTTTCTTGCAACAATACCAGATTACTGTTCATTATAATAAGACCAACGTTCAGTTGGCCAAGAACAGCAACCTAAGTACATGGGTGTTTTAAATAATTCCCTGCAAAGCAAAGGACAACGTTCTTTGTATAGCTGGAGATAAAAGGTTTGGGTGAAGAAGAGCTGTGGGAGAATTGTTTATGCTACGTGTACAGCTTGTTAGGCACAAAGACACCTGACTAAAGCAGGCATATGAACTACTGCAGCAGGCAAAAATGGAATGAGAGATGAAAAAATAGACAAGTTGGATAAATACTTGCCACAATGCTACTGTCAGTATACAGATTTTTAATATAATTCTCTTCTACTGCCATTTAAAGATGGAGGGAAATTAAGCATAATGGGGAAAAAAAATGTGAAAAGTTTATTTGCAAAGGGAATAGATGCTGTTATCCAGTGACAGATGTCCGGTCCCCAAACCTGCTGCAGGACTGCTGCAACACCAGGTTCATATAAAATGAGACTTTCAGAATTGTATGCAATTTTATAAGTTGTTATCCCCAAAGGAAAACGTTTAATAATTCAAATGTTACTTTCCCTACAGGGTTTAAAAGGATATCTCAAGCTGCAAGGGCCACATCTAAAAACAGTTTCTACTCAATCCTGAACAGAATTATTGAGGCACTAAGCTGCCAACCTAAAATACATGAAACAATTCTGATTTGGTAGATTTTTCCCAGTTTAGCAGAGAGTGCTCTCAAAAAACCCAGTTCTCTCAGTCTACCATCGAAATTGCAGGCTGGGGTCATTCTTCTATAAATTTACTAGTCTCAGGTGCCTGGGTTTTGAATTACAGACTGTCCAAATCCTTACTATGCTGGCAGCCTCGCAACAACACGCAGAGCTCAGCTTCTATGAAATTCAGTATGAGCCATTTGATGCATATTATACCAAAAGAAATAGCTCCCTTGAAGAAAGTACCTGTGTAAAAACTTGTTACTTCTTATAATCTTGCAATAATCCTTCAGTATCTCCTCTCTTCTCCACTCTTACCACATCTCAAGATTAAATACAAGTTTAAAATGACATCTGACAACTTTTACGAGGTTTTTGTCATCTTTCTTGCATTGTTTAGTAATTTTTCTCCCAGTTCAGTAATTATTTTTCCTCTTGCAAGTAGGATGCTTGATATTAATTATTCCTAAGGTCTCCAGTCTTCCCTACTGTATGGAATTAGCCACTGTGCTGTTGAGTGTCTGTCTTTTTTCAGCAGCAACAGAACACTCCTCTGCTTAATTAATTCCATTAGGTCTTTTGATTTATATAAAAATAATTAATGGTAGAAGCTGATGCTGAAAAAACCCCAACATTCTCCATTCCATGCCAAGGAGCATGCAAAAACTTCAACATGGAATTACTCTTATGCTCAATTTCTGCCCCAGAAAATAAATTTTCATACCATTATCTCTGATACAGACTAAAGGCTAAGGCTACAACAGTACAAATGGAGGGACAAGGTGGCAAAAATCTCTGCAGCAGCCCTGTGGTTGCAAGCATACAACCCATGCTAGATGCAATCCCTGTGGAGGAAACTGAACAAACCTTCAGCTCTTCTTTGTCTGCCAGTAGATACCCACAGATCTCACAGAATATCATGTATTTTCCAATTTATGTTTTTTCGACCTTGTGGTTTTCACTCATGCAGTTTTAAATTTCCAAGATCAATAATTTTCTGAACTATTAACATGCTACACAAGTGAGAGTGTTCAAAATGAAAGGACTGACAGAAATTACTAGCTCTGTTGACAGTTGTTCACTGTTGTCCTTTTTAAGGACCCTCATGAGAATTAACTCTTTCCTGATCCCCTATAATTAGCTCTGTCTGGTTTGGATGCAAGCAAAATGGAGAAGAAACATCAGAGGAGTTACAAATTCAGGATGTGGCAGCTCAGTGCTGAAAATTATTCCCCTCCTCCAATGAGGACAACAGTAACCGTTTTCAGAAAATCACTCACTCACTCACTCCAGATTTTCACATGTGCTTCTGTATCCATACAGTACTAATTAGGGGAAGTACAGCCCTAATGATATGAATAACTACCTCTTTTATAGTATTTTTTCAGATTTGAAACCAGTCAGGAAACCAGCAGCCCCTGTTTCACTGCCCTGGACATCCTGCCCAATACAGACTTAAAATACCTGGATTGCTCCCAGTAGTTCATGCTAACATTCAGTAATCACTACATAAGAGTAACTTCCACCATTATTTCCCCTTCAGTATCCACTTTCCAATCAGCTGGGACCTCTCCAGTCAGCCAGGACTGTTGATAAATGATGGAGAGTGGCTTGGTGAGCACCCCTGCCAGCTGTCTCAGGATTCCAGGATGAATCCCATCTGGCCCCATAGATTTCTGGACGTCGATGTGGAGAAGTAGGTCCCTGACCATCTCCTCATGAATTATGGGGGTGACATTTTGGTCCCATTCTCCTGACTTCTGGGGCTGGCTTCCCTCAGTACAGGTGTTACTTTTATTAAAGACTGAGGCAAAGAAAGCATTAAGCACCTCAGCCTTATCCTTGTCTTTTGTTACTATATTTCCTCTTTTTTCCCTCTTTTTTATATTTTCTCTTTTTTTCCCTGATCTTCATCAGTATGTCCCTATTCAGCCAGGCTGGTCTTCTTTGCCACCAGCTTGTCTTCAGGCATGTAGGGATGGCCAGTTCCTGTGCCTTCAAGATTTCCTCCCTAAGTAGTGTCCAACCTTCCTGGACTCCTATGCCCTTCAAAACTGAATCCCAAAGGATTTTATTGAGTAACCTTCCAAACAAATCAAAGTCTGCCCTTCAGAAGTCCCAAGTGGTAGTTTTGCTCTTACTCTTCCTTACTTTTCCAGTAATAGAGAACTTGATAATTTCATTATCACTGTTGCCTAGATGACCTCCAACTGCTACATCTTCCACAAGACCTTCTCTGTTCACAAACAGTAAGTCCAGCAAGGCTCCTTCCCTGGTCGGTTCATTTACGAGCTGTGTGAGGAAGTTATCTTCCACACATTCCAGGAACCTCCTGGATTGTTCCTTCTCTGCTGTGTTGTAGTTCCAGCAGACACCTGGAAGGTTAAAATCTCCCACAAGAACAACTGCAAGTGACTGTGAGATTTCTCCTAATTGCTTAAAGAAAGCTTCATCTACCTCACTGCTTTGGTTGGGAGGTCTGTAACAGACCTCCACAGCACTGTCATCTTTGTTGACCCTTAACCTAATCCAAACACTTTCAACCTCATCATTACTATGCTCAAATTCAGAGCTTTCATAACATTCCTTAATATACAGGGCCACCCCATCACCTCTACTTCCCTCTTTATCCTTTCGGAAGAGCTTGTACCCGTTGATTGTGGCACTCCAGTCTTGTGAGGCATCCCACCATGTTTCTGTGATGGCCACTATGTCATAGTTATCCTGCTGCACAATGACCTCCAGCTCCTCCTGCTTATTGCCCATGCTATGTGCATTAGTGTAGATGCACTTGATTTGGGCTATTGATTTTCCCCCCATCCTTTGTCCTTTACCCCTAGTCTCATTACTGGTGGGCCAGGCTATATCTCTTTCCCCTTCCAATTCTAGTTTCCCAGCTATTTCCATGCTTACTAACATATTAGTGACCCCTATGTTACTGTTGCTCACTGTGCCACTGTTAATTGCATTGAGTAGGACAGCAGACTGAAGGCTGTCCTTAGGCTCATCTCTAGTGAGCGTGGTTTTATCCCCTTCCCTCTTCAAGCCTAGTTTAAAGCCCTGTCAACAAGCCCTGCTAACTGCTGTGCAAGGTTCCTTTTTCCCCTCTGAGACAGATGTAATCCATCTGCTGCCAGCAGACCTGGTGCCATATAAACTTCCTCATGATCAAAGAACCCAAAATTCCAATGGTGGCACAGGCTTCTAAGCCACGTGTTGATCAGGTGTGTTTTCCACCCTCTTTCCGTGTTTTTCCCTACCACTTGAGGGATTGATGAGAACACCTGTGCACCTGAGCCTTCAAGAAGTCGCCCCACGGCCTTAAAGTCCTTCTTAATTGCCTTCGGGCTTCTCTCTGCAACCTCATCATTACCCACCTGAATAACTAACAAGGGGTAATAGTCAGAGGGCTTTACTAGAGCAGAAAGCTTCTTTTTAACACATCTAACCCGAGCCCCAGGGAGGCAGCAGACTTCCCTGTGGCATGGGTCTGGTCTGCAAATAGGCCCCTCAGTTTCCTTCAGAAGAGAGTCACCTACTATAATAACCCTCCTTTTCTTCCTCTTTGAGGAAGTCCTAAGGCATGGGGGTGATTTACTAGGTCTGGGGGACTCACTGGATGGATCTTCATCTCCATCCTCACTTACCTGATTCTCATGTTCCAAAGCCCCACACTTATTCTGCAATTGTAACTGCCAAGGTGTGGGTGTCCTGGAGGCCTTACACTTGCCTTTCCGAGGATTGTTCTGTCCTGCGGTTGTCCTGTTTCCAGTTGTTCTGTCCTGCTTCACTGCCTCTGGTGTAGGCTGCTCATCATTCATGTCTTCTTAAGATAGATCTGTCCCAACCAGAGACTCAAACCTGTTCTTTAGTGTTACCTGGGAAGATGAGGCAGGCAAGGGAGGAGGTTGTTTGCTGCCTCTACCCCGAATATCTTCCATTCACTCCTCGCATCAGGATTACTGACAGGGTTATTGACAGTAAAAAGAACTTTTTAAATATGTTAATAGTAAGAGGAAGACCAGGAATGACATTGGCCCATTACTAAATGGGGATGGTCTCCTTGCAACTAGAGACATTGACAAAGCAGAGGCGTTTAATGCTTGCTTTGCCTCTGTCTTTAACATGGAGGAAGGGATTTGGAATACTCTGTGCCATGAGCCAGTGACCAACGACAGGGAGTCTGTTAATGCTCTAGTTGACCCTGAACTAGTGCAAGACTTGCTCCTCCAACTGGACCCCTGTAAGTCTATGGGGCCTGATGGAATCCACCCAAGGGTTCTTAAAGAGCTGGCAGATGTCATAGTGAGTCTTCTCTCGATGATTTTTCAACGATCTTGGGAGTCTGGGGAGGTTCCAACTGACTGGAAACAGGCAAATGTTGTTCCAATTTTAAAGAAGGGCAAAAGAAATGACCCCGCCAACTACAGGCCTGTCAGTCTCACTTCCTTGCCCAGCAAAATTATGGAGAAGATTATTCTGGGAGCTATAGATAAGCATCTGACAGATAATGCTGTCATTGGTCCTAGCCAGCATGGGTTTATGAAGGGGAAGTCATGTTTAACTAACTTGATTTCCATTTACGACAAAATCACCTATTTAGTTGATCAAGGGAGACCAGCTGATGTCATCTTTTTGGAGTTCAGCAAAGCTTTTGATACTGTCTCCCACAGCATCCTAATGGATAAATTGTCGAGTATACAACTAGATGGGAGAATCAAGAGGTGGGTGAACAACTGACTTAAGGGTCGGGCTCAGAGGGTTTTGGTAAATGGAACTATGTCGGTCTGGCGATGAGTGGGGTCCCACAGGGATCCATCTTAGGGCCAGTCCTGTTTAATATCTTTATAAATGACTCGGACTTAGGAATGGAATGCTTCTGGATTTGCTACATTTAAATCTGCCGTGGTTCCCCGGGAACGCCCCAGTCGTGTCTCACAAGAGATGCAGACCCTGCTGGTCCCTCCTGTGGTTCTGAAACTCTTAGATAGTCAAAGCTTCCTCACATGACACTGAGTTTCCTAGGAACCACAGAAAGTCAGGAGTTGGAAGAGACCTTGAAAGATCGCCTAGTCCAACAGCCCTGCCACAGAGGATACCTAGACCAGGTCACACAGAAGCACATCCAGATAAGTTTTGAAATTCTCCAGAGAAGGAGACCCCACAACCTCTCTGGGCAGTCTGTTCCAGTCCTCCATCACCCTCACTGTGAAAAAATCTTTTTTTTGTGTTCACAAGGAACCTCCTATGCTTCTATTTGCAGCCATTGCCCCTTGTCTTGTCACTGGGCTTCACTGAGAAGAACCTGAACCCATCCTCCTGACACACACCCTTCACGTATTTAAGAGCATAAATGAGGTCCCCCCCTTAGTCTCCTCTTCTCCAAGTTGAAGAGACCCAGCTCCCTCAGGCTTTCCTCATAAGGAAGATGTTCCAGCCCCTTCATCATCTTGGTGGCTCTGTTCTCTGTGCCAACCGTTCCCTTTCCTTCTTCAACTGAGGGGCTTGGAGAAGAGGAGGCTAAGGGGTGACCTCATCTATGCTTTTAAATATGTGAAGGGTGTGTGTCGGGAGGATGGGGTCAGGCTCTTCTCAGAGAAGCCCAGTGACAGGACAAGAGGCAATGACTGTAGGCTGAAACATAACAGATTCCGTGTGAATGCACGTAGACATTTTTTCACAGTGAGGGTGACAGAGCACTGGAACAGGCTGCCCAGAGAGATTGTGGATTCTCCTTCTCTGGAGGTATTCAAAACCCACCTGGAAGCACTTCTGTGTGACCTGGTCTAGGGAATCCCGCTGAGGCAGGGGGGTTGGACTAGATGATCTTTTGAGGTCCCTTCCAACCCCTAATATTCTGTGATTCTGTGTGAACTGGACCCAATATGTGGCCTCACCAGGGTAGAGTAAAGGGGGAGAAAAACCTCTCTTGATCAATTAGCCACACCCTTTCTAATCCACCCCAGAATCCCATTGGCCCTCCTGGCCACAAGAGCACACTGCTGCCTCATGCTCATCCTTCCATCCACCAGGATGCCCAGGTCACTCTCCCCTTCACTGCTCTTTAACAGATCAGTCCAAAGCCTATACTGATACATGGGGTTTGTCTTTCCCAGGTGCAAAACTCAAGACTTGCCCTTGTTGAGTTTCAGTAAACTTCTCCCACCCTTACTCTCCAGACTGTCTAAGTCTTGCTGAATGGCAGCAGAAACCTCTGGTGTGTCAGCCACTCCACCCACTTTAGTGTCATCAACAAATTTGCTGACAGCGCACTCTGTTCCCTCATACAGCTCATTAATGAATAGATTGAAAAGTACTGGTCCCTGATGGACTCCACTAGACACAGACCTCCAAATGGTCTCCATCCCACTCATCCCAATTCTCTGACTTCTGTCCTTCAACCAGTTCACAATCCACCTCACTACACAATCAGCCAGACAACACTTTCTCAGTTTAGTTGCAAGGATGCTGTGGGAAATGGTGACAAACACTTTACCGAAAACAAGATAAATCACATCCATTGCTCTACCATCATCTATCCACCTGTCCTCATAAAAGGCTATCAGGTTGGTCAATCATGACTTCCTTTTGGTAAACCCGTGCTGACTGCTCCTAATGACCCCCTTATCCTTCATATGCCTAGAAACAGTCGATGATAAAATGTTCCATCACCTTTCCAGGGATGGAGGTGAGGCTGACGGGTCTAGAGTTACCCGGCTCCTCCTTCTAGGTCTTTTTGAATACTGCAGTGACATTTGCCTTTCTCCAATCCCCAGGCACCTCTCCTGTTCCCCAGGAATTACTAAAGATGATGGAGGGTGGCCTGGCAATGACTTCTGCCAGCTCCCTCGGCTCCCACAAGTGCACCCCATCAGGTCCCGTGGATTATGGATGTCCAGATGGCTTAACTGCTACCTAACCCCGCGTCCCCTTCAACCAAGGAAATCTCCTCCCATATCCAAACTCATGTGGGGGCTCAGGGGTCTGAGGCTCCTGAGCACAGTCTCTAACAGTATAGACAGAGACAAAGAAGGCATTCAGTAACTCCACCTTCTTTGTATCATGTGTCACCAAGGTGCCCACCTCATTCAGCAGTGAGCCTACATTACCTCTAGGGTTAGTTTTTCCTGCAATGTATTTGAAGAAGCCCTTCCTATTGTTCTTGACCTCCCTTACAAGGTTTAATTCCAGAGAGGCCTTAGATTTCCTAGTTGCCACCCTACAACCTCTGACAACAGTCTTGTACTCTTCCCATGTGGCCAGCCACTCCTTCCATGATCTGTAGACTCTCTTCTTCCACTTGAATGTGCCCAGTGCATCCCTACTTAACCATGCGTGTCTTCTGACTCCCCTCCTTGATTTTCTACCTGTTGGGATGCTCTTATCTTGAGCTTGGGAGAAGTGGTCCTGGAATTTTAACCACCTCTCTTAGGCCCCTTTATCTTCTAGTGTCTTGGCTCATGAGATTTCCCTTAACAATTTCTTGAGAAGATCAAAGTTTTCCCTACTGAAGTCTAGAATTAAGATCCTATTAGGTATTCTGTTCCTACCACACAAGTTCCTGAACCCTACCATCTCATGATTGCTGCAGCCAAGGTTGCCCTCAGCCTCCACTTTTTCAACCAGACCCTCCTTGTTAGTGTGGATAAGGTCCAGCAGCATTCCCCTCCTAGCGGTCTCATCCACCATTTGTAGCAAGAAGTCATCCTCAATGCATTGGAGGAACCTCCTGGAATGTGAATGGCTAGCTGAGTAGGCCTTTCACCAAATATCTGCGTAGTTAAAATCCCCCACAAGAACCAGGGCCTGTGACTGAGAGGCCACTGTCAGCTGCCTGGAGAAAGTCTCATCAACTTCCTCCTTCTTGATCAGGTGGCCTGTAATAAACACCCACAACAGTATCACCCATGCTAGCTTGCCCCTTAATTCACACCCATAAACTCTCAACTTGCCCCTCATTCACCCCTGGACAGAACTCAATACATTCTAATTGCTCTCTCACATAATGTGGTGGGTTTAAGGGATCTTCCCAACCCCCATGCACGGCAGTTAAAGGAGAGACTGGATTGGAAGTTAAAAACTAAAAACTGCTTTAATAATAATAACAGATATAAATGAAACAAATATAAACATATACAGGACCCAAAATACTGAAACCCACTTCCCCTCTATACTGATAATTACGGCAGGATCAAGATTGCAAATGCAGCGTCCAGGGGCCAGCTCTCCCCATCCCGAAAACCACGTGAGTCTCAGAGAGCAGAGGCAGCCTCCAACACATCCAGCTCACAGCAGAGAGCGAGCTTCCTAGTGGCCACCAGTTAACAAAAGCCCAGCAGAAAAACCCAGCATTCCCCTGGCTTCCCCCTTGGCGGGGGGGTGGGCAGTGTCCATACTTAAGATTCAGGAATTTAGGGTTTCTTAAAGGGNGGGGGTGGTGGTGTTGCAGTGTCCTTAGGATTCAGGAATCTCAGGTTTCTTAAAGGGACAGTCCAGTTCATGGGGTGGAATACCTTTAGAAAATACAGTTACTGAACAGAATTAATTCTGTTCTAACCCAAACCATAACACATAAAAAGCAACTCCCCCACCATGCCTTGTAGGCCTGTCTTTCCTAAAAAGCACATAGCCATCCTTGACCACATTCCAGTCATGAGAGCTGTCCCACCATGTCTCTGTAATTACCACCAGATCATAAACCCTTGACCGCACAAGGATTTCTAACTCCTCCTGTTTATTCCCCAAGCTGCATGCACTGGTATACAAACATTTAGAGAGCGAGCTGAGCATGCCAATTCTACCCTAGAAGGGTGGGTGGCTTTCCAGTCTGTATTAGTCCTAGAACACTGTCCCACAGGTGCAGACCTGGGACCAAAAATGACAGTACACATAAGAGACTCATAGGACTTAACATCTTCTCATTCCTCTTGAAATACCCTTACTGGTGTTCAAAATTACATGTTAGTCAAGGTCAGCTGAGTGCAATAAGAGTAAGCACATAACAGAAGAATTATCTGCACTCTTCAGACTTGTGACTTACAGAAAATCTTGAACGTTATGCATGGTAGAGACCAAACATTTGCTGACAGAAACAGAAATAAAAGGATGACATTAAGACAGAACAAGGAAGATGAAGAAGTTGAGGTACAGCTGTGGCTTAATGCAGAAAATGTCCCTGAAAAAGAGTTTATGCTACAAAACAATTTCTTGAACCAGGAAGGTTCCTTTCCTACAAAAATGAAAAGTCCCTTGAAAGTTGAAACGAGATGGAAGCTTGGAGTAGTTTGCAACTGGCATGACCATAAAACTGAGCTTACTAAGACTATATGTGTTCTGGTGAACGGCAAATGCAAAGCTTTTAATTTCTCTCAGTGCTTTTTCCTTTAAAAATGGGAGTTGATCAAAAGCAGTTGTGCCTACATGTACCTCAGGAGGTGCACTTTGGGCAGTCATCTATTCTCATCACAACAGGCTCTGCAGGAGCCAATCTCCAGAACTGCAGCATCAATGCAAAAGGGCACTTAGACCATAAATTGAATTAAGAATCTTTTTATGCTTCTTACAAGTTGTATCTGATAGCAGCTTAGATGCTCCAAATATCAAGGCGTGGTTGTTTGCCTCTCGTAACAGGCAAGAGTAATCTGTAAGAGAACAAGTCAGTTAACTTGTATGTAGGTGTTTGGCAAACACAGATCACCTCTTAAGCTGGATTCCTGCCCATTTCTTTTTCTCTTCAAACAGGTGAAACACTTCAGTGGTCTATGAAGTCAATACATGAAATCAAAATACAGTATAATAAACGTGCTTTCTGTAAAAAACTAATGAGGGACTAATTTACATACACATGCCTTAAGAAAAACATCTGATTTTAACTGTGGTGTTATTACAAGCACACAACAGTGAAGCCTACCAATACAAGTATTTCAAGGGGAAGTTTATAATAAGCAATTTTACTTCATGTACAATGATAACAGTCACTCCCAACAGGAACTGGCCAACAGCCCCTGAGCAAAACAGGCAGTGCCACAGTTGAGGAGAAAGGAAAATTCAGATTTTTTTCACTAATTAATTTCACTAATTATGATACTGTTGCCAAACACGTAAGACTCAAATGTGATCACAAGGTCCTACAGCATTTCACTTCAAAGAAACACAGAAATCCTGATGATGCAAGTTTGATTTCCTTATAGTTTTGCTACACAGATCCCTTAATTTAATTTTTTTCCTTTTAAATTAGAAAATAAGGAAAACAATATCTGAAGCTTACTGTCATGGATAAGAAAATAGATTTTACTGACCTGCCAAGTCATAAACATAAAGGTAAAAATATCCCAATTAACAAGATTTAACTTTAATAAATGACTTCCTCTGAGCTCCCTTTTGCCCATAAAGTCTCCCATAACAAAAAAGAAGTAGTTAGAAACACAGTATTTTTGTTCTGACTCAATACAAAAATAAGTCACCAAAAGACTTCTTGGTACTTTATAATTCCATCTTTTACCTTCCTACACAAACCCCTGATTATTTATTCTCAGTTAAAACTGAATCTCTTCTTGTTGCAACCGAACAATTGTGGATCATTGCCAAAAGCAAAAAAAAGAGATGGGACATGAACATTGCAACCTCTCTTTGAACAGCTGTTAACCTCCTGTTAGTAGAAAGCTGACAGCTGTAATTAAGCAGGGAAACAAAGAGCAGCTCCACTATAGACCTGAGTGGCCTGACTGTGATTAGTCATGAAGACAAAAATATTTTAATGTGCTTTTCAAAGTGTGCTATACTTAAGAGGAAGAGTGACAGATCACTGGGCTGCTCTGAATTTTGAACAGGTGTTAGCAACTTAAAGAGCATTTGTTAACAGTGCTATTATTAATTAATGAACTGGGCATGAAGTAGATCTCCAGAAGAAACCAATTGTCTTTAACATAGGAGGAAAATATCCCTGCAGATATTTAGGAAGGATGTTTATTGAAAACTGCTCAGCTTCTTTCTACAGCTTCTCCCTTGAGCCCTCCTTCCCTTCTATAATGTCAGTGAGGCACTAGAGCAGGTTGTCTGAAGAGGTTTTGGGCACCCCATCCCTGGAACTGTTCAAATCCAGGTTGGATGGAGCTCAGAGCAACCTGGTCTAGTGGAAGGTGTCCCTGTCTTGGCAGGAGTCTTGAAACTATATGAGCATTAAGGTCCCTTCCAACCATTCTATGGTTCCCTGTTTTTAATTGCTCATAGCACTGGTGTGAATCAAAGCAGTATTAGAATAGGTGTACCTGGCAGGATGCAACTTCAGACCTCCTGGGGCAGTAAGAATCATACACCAAATTTGCCTCATTCTTATGACACCTGTCAAGTTGTTGCCACCTTCTCACAAGGGAAAATATAGTGATTTCTTCATAAGACTGGAAGAGCAGAAGTCAATAGTTTCCCAGCACCCAATAAAAGAAACCCAGAAAAAAATAATACTCTAGAATTAGAATGAAGATAGGAGGGCAAACTCCCCTGTACAGTGGGCACTATCCCCTTGTAAGATTTGTTACTTCTCAGCACCATTTAATCCCTAGAAACACACAGCATATATGTGAGGAAAAGGAAACAAACACACAATTCCCTCTTTTCTTGTCTTCCAGAAAGACACTCCTTTTCCTTCATTACTAATGATATCCTTTCTACTCAAAAAGGGAATGTAACACATACTGCCTATTATTTGTTTTCAAACTTGAGAATAGCATGCTATTAAAAATGCAGACATCATTTCACTCTCATTAAAGCTGACAATGACTTTTATTGCAAAAGAGACAAGTATTTTTATACAAAAGAATAAATTTCTATCATGCTTCTGCATGTCCCAAGTGGAACACATTTTAGAAGTTAAAAATTTCACACTTTGTTCTGCAACAACATCAAATTTTCATAGGCCATTAGCTGTCAAAAATGAAAACTGTACAAAAATTGAAACAAATCCTTTATTCAACAAATGTGAGTGAATCCTTTTGTATCTAGAAAGACTTTCTGAATTTCTAGTTCTAAACACATGGAAATCTATAAGTGCTGTCGTTCTGCTGGAAGGGCTGGATGTCTCTGTCTTCCTTGTGTCAATTGAGCACCACACTCCACAGCCTGGACATGTGAGGAGTGCAGATCAAGCTACTTGTGTTATACAAAAATCTTGACAAGGCCTTCAGTCAAGCAAAAAATTAAGAACTACATTTCAATGTTATTAAAAACATCAGAGGAGAAGAGTCCATAAAATGATTTCACCATGTCTTAATACATCATATCAATCTGAAAAATGTCATGCACCTCTTCATACTTCACCCTTAAATCATCTTATTTAAAGCCCAAGTTCAATGTATCCCCAAATTTATTTTCGCCCACCTTTCATTTGTCTTAAACATGACTGATTACGCTGCTAGTAGTTCTATTCTTCCACCAGAAATAAAAAGCTTCTTTACATGGTAATGCAAGTCCGTGAGCATTCAAGTCTTGCTTGACTTAAAAAATCTTGTAAAAGATGTCTCTTTTGTTCAGAAATGTTAACACAAACTTGGAATGTGTTTGTGTGTGTTTTCACATGTCTCTAAATGATTTAGGGGGATAGGGTCAGGCTCTTCTCAGTGAAGCCCAGTGACAAGACAAGGGGCAATGGTTGTAAGCTGAAGCACAGGAGGTTCCGTGTGAATACAAGGAATAATTTTTCACAGTGAGAGTGACAGAGCACTGGAACAGACTGCCCAGAGAGGTTGTGGAGTCTCCTTCTCTGCAGATATTCAAAACCTGTCTGAATGCACCTCTGTGTGACCTGGTCTAGGGAATCCTGCTGTGGCAGGGGGGTTGGACTAGATGATCTTTCGAGGTCCCTTCCAGCTCCTAACATTCTGTGATTCTGTGTTTTAGTTTTCCACAGAGGATGTATCCATAACCTCACCAACTTGATCCAGCTAAGGAAAAGCCCAGCATTCCCTCCCTCTTCACCTCAAGCAATACTGAGAAAGCTTCGAGCACAAAATTTGAAGAAAATTTTTACAGTGAGAACTCTGATAGTGTTGTGGTGTGTTAATTTTCTTTCTAAAGTACAAATTACTAGTTTGTGCTAACTGATCTCTCCACGTCCTTTGCACTTCTTGGATTTACTTTATTTTTAGAGGTACCAGCACAACAGTTCCCAACTTTGAGGCCAAAAAGCCACTGCCAACTCCAAAACTTTCTTCCATCACATGGAGGTGATGACTAGGAACCAGCATTCTCCTACATGCTGCCCTACATGATGGCTCTGCAGGCCATCTGCCATGGCCTGAGAGGCAGACAAATGCCCAGCTTGGAAAATGACCAGGTCTCATTTTCTGCTGAGCCACATCTGAAGCTCCTTTGAGTGCAGCATCTGTAGCAACTGTGTTTACGATTTTATATCAGCCAGGCAGCCTGAGCAGCAAGGTGTCAGATAAAGACAACACAAAATATCGCTCCCTGTTTTCTGTCCCACAAATCCTCCCAAGGACTGCGACATATCAGCTGTTCCATGCCAGAAAGGGATTATCCTTAACAGGCTCTCAGGGTACATGAAATGCTCCCAACACTGTCACCTACCTAAACAATTTCATTAGAACACTTTGAGACTGCCAGATATCCCTGGAGGCACATTAACCTCCTAGTCACCAGAGGAGCCAAATAGCACTGCCACCAACCAAGTGCCTAAATGCCAAAATTCAATTCACAGAATCACACAGAATCACAGAATGTCAGGAGTTGGAAGGGACCTCGAAAGATCATCTAGTCCAACCCCCCTGCCACAGCAGGATTCCCTAGACCAGGTCACACAGAGGCGCATTCAGACAGGTTTTGAATATCTGCAGAGAAGGAGACTCCACAACCTCTCTGGGCAGTCTGTTCCAGTGCTCTGTCACCCTCACTGGGAAAAAATTCATATGGCTACTAGCAGAAGGTTTTAAAAAATAAAAAGAGAGCCTGCTAACTGCATCAAGCTCAGTAATATTGATTCTAGCTTGTTTTCACTTCCTTACATTTCATAATCTACCTTGTTGACTCTGATTTTCATTCATGTGAAAGAGCTAGTATGACATCTTAAGGACTACAAAGCTGCATAACACCTCTTGCAGGATGAAGTCCACTCTGTAGGCTGCTGTACCTGAACCTTGCAGGCATCAGGGAGCAGGTGAACACCAAGAGTCACAGACCAGAGCTTGCTTTGAAGATTTTTAACACTGAGAATTGCCATCAAAGCTGAGTGTCAAGTCTTGTGCAGCTGAAGAATGCTGGGAGGAAATAAGATTGTGTCTGTAACTATCCAGGAGAGCCCCAAAAGTCAATGGCTTTGTACAGTCTGTGGAAAAGAAAGATTTTAGTTTTCCTCATGAGTGTGACATGGGACTCAACAGCCAGGCATTTGCCACTTTGATATGTGCATGGTCTCCAGAGCTGTCTAGCTGAAAAAAAACATAGCCATTAAGATGTATTCTAAATAAAAAGAGACACCACAGTACATTATTCTCAAGGCTGCTATGCGTCTGACAGATTTACAATAGAAATGCAATCTCATACCAAGTATACCTGTGACTCACTGTTAGAAATCAGAACACTGGAGATCATGCTACTATAGAACAAGAATTCAGCACTACATTGTACCATTTTTCATTCTCCAGCATGTGTTGTAATACCAAAATTTCTTATGAAAAATATAATTAGGTTTCCCATTATGAATAATTGGGATGTATTTTATCTCAATATAATGTCCAGTGAAATGAAACACAGAAGGAAATTTAAAAAAAAAAGAAATCAAAGCACCTAACAGGTTTTCCTTTCACTGCTGGTGGACATACTCTGATTCACATTTTTTCTACTTCACTGTCTTTATATATGCAATTTGAAAATAGCACAGCCAATTATTCCTCATAGTTTTTATCAGGTACAGAATGTCATGGAGTGAAAGAAGTAACAATGAAGGCAAATTCATTAATAAATATTACAAAAAATAACATGAATGTCACTGTCACCACACCATATTATGCATCTCCAGGGAAACATGTCTCCCCAAAAAGAAATAATCACAGCTCAAATATTAAAATTATTCAAGCCATTGCAGGAATTTCATCTGGCTTTATTTATCACAAATCAAATATCTTCCTTCCCCACAATCTTCTTCCCTGAAAGATCTCATTTTGCTCTTCTGTCTGAAAAAAGGCTTCAAGGATTAAGATGTACAATTCCTCACCTCCACAGAGGCAGGCCTAGGAACTAATCCCCTCAGTTTAACTTTGAGACCACATACAGTTAAGCATAAGGTATCTTTACCTAATTTGTTAAATCAAACCTGTTCTGGAACTTTTGCAGCATCAGAGACTGTTCTGCTCCTGTCTTTCATTGAAAAGTCACTGAGGAATACTAGAAACATTCAGGTGTGCAGTCTGTGCTAAACCACAGCCCCAATCCTTCTGTAACATGAGAAGTAATACTGCCAACTTTAAAAAGTAAAGGAAAAAATGAGAAACAAAGCAACACTTTATTTTGTTTTTAAATATTAGACATTGCTCACAAACAGCACAGTCTTGAGGGAAAATCTGTTCAATAAAGAGACTCAACACCAAGTACAGCACTAAACAAGAGATTTCCCTAGGAGTACTAGATAAAGCAGATCCAAGGACACAGGACACCCCTGAAGTTTCAGATAATGTAAGTGGAAGGCTATAAGGTAAGATGTTCCTCCTGCCCAATACTGGTTGCAACCACATGTTGCTGAGTACTATCTTTTTATAATGCCATCTTGCTCTCCTTTGCAGCTATAGCCCTGATGCTTACCTTCAGCATGTAAGGAAGATGAGGACTAGACAACAGGTAGTGTGTCCAAGGATCATCCTCTCCTTGAACATTACCTAAGTTCTACAGCCTCTCAGTCCTCCTTGTTATCAGTTCTGTATAAATCTTGATGTTACTGATCCATGAATACTTTGAACCAATCAGTATTTGTTCAACAACGCAGTAGAAATCAGCAACCACCAACGTAGATTCTGAAGTAGTTCTACTGATGCCTCATTGTCAAGAGAGTTAAAACCATTAGGATAGCACTTTTTTGTGTTTTTTTCCCCATATAACTCATAGAACCCTTGAGTTAGCTTTCTTAGTGACTTGCACTGCTTCAGAGCACGAATGATGCTATTCAAACATCACTTGTTTCAACACACCTAAGACTCCTTATCATATAAAGAAGTTAAATCAAAGCATTATTTTTTATTGGGCATGAGGCTATTTTCAACATCTGAAAATGGACTGACTTACAATACACTACCACTTCTCATCCTTATGTTCTGCAACTGTTGCTGACTTCCTTCAGAAGAGAAAAAAGCACTGTCATTGTGACTGAGGTGGAAGTTTAGTAATGATGAAACCTTTTTCCTGGGGCTGACTTGAGATTAGGTAGGTAAAAGGAGAACCACACACATACAAGTTGTAGAAAAATTATAAGTGGCAATTAGCAAGTCAGTATTGAGGTGACATCCATGATAACTCTAGTTATTCTACAAATAAAGTAAAATACTTTTTCGCTCCTATAAAAAGCTATAACTGCACAAGTTTTCAAGTGAGCTTATTACAACTGCTCTTTCCAAAAACATTGGTAAAACAAGACTTTCCTGTCAATATCACTCAGAGTAACTCTCTGACAACATAATAAAACATGGGCAATTGCCAAAATGACTATTAACAACTCCACAGGGGAGCAGTAAACGCAAAGTCAAGAGAAAAAAACATGGTTCTAAAGAATCCCTTCTACAAAATGTACAACTGAGGAAATGCTGACATTTATAATTCACAGTTTAGTGTTTTTCATAACATCACACAATAAACCACTCTGCAGTTATAAACACAGAATTCAAATCTAGAACCAGCTCAAAGTCAGATCTCAGATGTTTCGGCCAGACGGAGGTGTAGAGAGGTGAGTGAACGACAATATCCCCTCCAAACGGAAAGACTAGTTTATTAGAAGAAGAAATTTGTACAAGCCATTGTGGTTAAAATCCCTGTTGTGACTACAGGGTGTTTATAAAGATACTCAAAAGCAGATAAAGATGAAAAGCCAAGCTAAAGCAAATAAATTGGGTCCTTTCAAACTCTCACTAAATCACCATTAGTTGCTACAGAGTCTCTAATGAGAAATCCTCTGGATCAAGTAATGATGAAACCTCTAACAGAAACTTATCTTTTCTGAACCAGACTACAAATGCCTCTTTTCCCCCATTTTCCCCCAATGCTTTGATACTTTGTTATTCACAATTGCTTACAGACAGGCAAGGATAAGGTTTGTAGGGAAACAGCATTGTATTGCATACATAACATTTTCCCTGAAAGGAAGCAGCAACAAGAAGAGCAACTGGATATTTTCCAATTACCAGGTTGTATTACAACCTATAGTAACAGTATCCACTGATATTTCACTCCAAGTGGTAGCACAGCATTGCCTATATTAGACCAAGTGATTTAACTTGAAGAACAACATAGTAGCATGTGAGGAGAGTTTTTATTGTCTATGTCAAATGTCTTGAACAAGATCTTGAATTATTTACAACTAATAATTACTGTAAGAATCTGTTATTTATAAGCATTAAGTAGACTCACATTTTGGAACCTCCATGACCCAATACAGGTAAGGAAGGGGTGAATTTAGCACACAAAGAGAAGAAATACTGAACAAGTCTGATAACAAAACTCTTACACACTTTTTAGTTCATTTATTGCACTGGAAGACGGGGGAAATGAGTTAAGCTTAGATGTACATATTCTTTATCTTAGCATCAGCATGCTCAATGGAATTCCTAGACAAGCTGCTGAAAACAATGTGGTAAAAAGAAGTAGGTGCTCTAAGTGTGCATGTTGTTGTTTTAACAATAGCAGATATTTGTATCTTATATCATTTACCACTGTCATTCTGAAACAAGACCTTGAAATGAGGTGAAACTGAAGTAGCACTTCTGAGGAATAATAAAAATTGCAGACAAAACCTATAGTGTTAAATGGAGAGGGGAGCCTTCAATACACTTTTGATGATAGCCAGAAATCTCAAAGAAAAAAAATGCTCAGAGCATATATATATAGACAACTTTGCTATGGTATTTTTTTGTTCTTATGACAAACCATGCTGGATTTTTTTTATACTGAATCAAGTTTCTGTATGCAGTGTGTTTGAACAGTGTGGTCTCTGGTAACATAGTCATGTAGGTTACATACACAGAGCTCAAAGATAAATCATATAAAACTTACTGTCCTTAAAGAACACTGCATGACTTTTGAGGGGTTGTGGGTGTATATAAATATATATGGATTTGTTTTCTTTTTTAGGAAAGAAAAATGCAAATATTGGATAAGCAAATATTAATAATGTACTCTGACTTGTAAATGAGTATCAATGCCCCAGATTCCACAAATACTTAATGGTGTCTACAGCACATCTGTATGTTTACTTATCTATATACGGATGAAATTCTCACCACTTTTTCTATGTCAAATTCTGATAGAAAATTCATATTACGTTTCCACATGTAGAGTTGGTAGAAGTTTATGGCTTTTCTTTTGCTTAAATACACTCCAAAACATCAGGACACAAGGCTACTTTAACCCAGTACAGAACTAAGAAATGCATTCTGTGTGTGGATGCTTTGACAAAAGGTCATGTAGTGTTCATGCTTATTTTATAAGCCATTTTATACCTTCTGGAGAGAAACAGCATTCAGTTACAATTCCACAACGAAGATGTCCCTGCTGCCAATGTCAGACAGATCATAGAATCATAGAATCATAGAATGGCTCAG
>VWZX01011152.1:3895-32604 GCA_013399015.1 Galbula dea | reverse complement strand
CTTCCAATACACCCCAGAATCCTATTAGCCCTCCTGGACACAAGAGCACAGTGCTGCCTCATAGTCATTCTTCCATCTATGAGGACCCCAGGTCCCTTTCCCCTTCACTGCTCTCCAACAGTTCAGTCCCCAGCCTATACTCATACAAGAGGTTGGTCTTTCCCAGGTGCAAAACTCAACACTTGTACTTACTGAATTTCATTAAATTTCTCCCTGTCAAACTCTCCAGCCAGCCTAAGACATGCTGAATAGCAGCACAACCCTCCAGTGTGTCACCCACTCCACCCTCTTTAGTGTCATCAGCAAACTTGCTAACAGTGCACTCTGTTCCCTCATCCAGGTTGTTAATGAATAGATTGAAAAGCACTGGTCCCAGTACCAAGCCCTGAGGGACTCCACTAGACACGCAGGCCTCCAGCTAGAATCCAACCCATTGACCACAACTTTCTGGCTTCTGTCCTTCAACCAGTTCAAAATTCACCTCACTACCCAATCATCTAGACCACACTTCCTCAGTTTAGTTTCAAGGATGCTGTGGGAGACAGTGTCAAATGCTTTACTGAAATCAAGATAAACCATATCCACTGCTCTACCCTCATCTATCCACCTGCTTATGTCCTCTTAAAAGGCTATCACATTGGTTGAACGTGACTTCCCCTTGGTAAACCCATGCTGACTGCTCCTAATGACCCCCTTATCCTTGTTATGCCTAGAGAAAGAGTCGAGGATAAGTGTTCCATCACCTTTCCAGTAATGGAGGTGAGGCTGACCGGTCTATAGTTACCTGGCTCCTTCTTCTTGCCCTTTTTGAAGACTGGAGTGACATTTGCCTTCCTCCAATCCCCAGGCACTTCTCCTGTTCCCCAGGACTTATTAAAGATGATGGAGAATGACCTGGCAATGACTTCTGCCAGACCCCTCAACACTCACAGGTGCATCCCATCAGGACCCATGGATTTATGAATGTCTGGATGGCTTAACTGCTCCCTAACCCAGTCCTCCTCAACTAAGGAAAACTCCTCCATTATTCTATCATTATCTGGGGGCTCAGTGGTCTGAGGCTCCTGAGGACAGTCTCGTAACAGTACAGAGAGAGGCAAAGAAGGCATTCAGTAACTCCACCTTCTTTCTACCATCTGTCACCAAGGCACCCACCTCATTCAGCAGAGAGCCTACTTTGCCTCTAGTGTTTGTTCTTCCTGCAATGTATTTGAAGAAGTCCTTCCTATTGTCCTTGATCTCCCCTGCAGGGTTTAATTCCAGAGAGGCCTTAGCTTTCCTAAGTGCCTCCCTATATCCTCTGACAACAGTCTTGTACTCTTCCCATGTGGCCAACCCATCCTTCTATGATCTGGAGACTCTCTTCTTCCACTTGAGTTGGCTCAGCAGTACCCTACTTAACCATGTGGGTCTCCTACCTCCCTTCCTCGATTTTCTACGTGTTGGGATGCTCTGATTTTGAGCTTGGAAGAAATGGTCGTTGAATGTTAACCAACTCTCTTGGGCCCCTTTATCTTCTATTACCCTACCCTATGAGATTTCCCCTAGCAATTTTGTGAAAAGATCAAAGTTGGCACCACTGAAGTCCTGGGTTCTCATCCTACTAGGTATTCTGTACTTGTCACACAAGATCCTGAACCCTGCCATCTCATGATCGCTGCAGGCAACGTTGCTCTCAACCTCTACATTTTCAACCAGACCTTCCTTGTTAGTGAGTATAAGGTCCAGCAGCACTCCCCTCCTAGTGGGTTCATCCACCATTTGCATCAAGAAGTTCTCTTCAATACACTGGAAGAACCTCCTGGACTGTCATTGGCTGGCTGAGTAAGCCTTCCAGCAAATATCTGGGTTGTTAAAATCCCTCATAAGAACCAGGGCCTGTGATTGCAAGGCTACTGTCAGCTGCCTGGAGAATGCCTAATCAACCTCCTCATCCTGATCAGGTGGCCCGAAATACACACCCACAACAGTGTCACCCATGCTAGCCTGCCCCTTAATTCGCACCCATAAACTCTGAAGTCACCCCTCATTCACCCCTGGACAGAACTCAATACATTCTATTGGTCTGTCATGTAAAGAGCAACTCCCCCACCACGTCCCGTAGACTGTCCTTCCCCTTCAAATCTAGTTTAAAGCTCTATGGAGGAGCCCTGCTAGCTCTTTTCCTGGAATCCTTTTTCCCCTGGAAGATAAGCCTTTCGCACTGCCTAGCATCTGGCCTGGTATCTTCTAATACCAGCCATTACCAAAGAACCCAAAGCCCTGCCTGCAGCACCAGTCTCAGAGACAGTTATTTATGGACTGATTTCTTCTACTCCATCCCCTATCATGGTCAGGTACTGGAAGTAGGGAAGATAAAATAACTTAGACGCCAGACCCTTTTACCAAACATCCCAAGGCCTCGAAATCTCTCTTAATTCCCCTCAGACTACAGGAGGCAGCTTCCTCTCCACCTACCTGGAAGTCCAGTAATGGATAAAAGTCTGATGACTGCACCATGTTGTGAGGTTTCCTCGTAATATCCGAAAATCTATCATTGCTTCAAAATAAAATTCCAAACAAACACAAATGTTAAACCACCTGCACAGTGAGACCTTATTCTCGAATATGTCTTAATGAAGGTTCAAATTTGTGTATTTTTATATTCCTTTTGTTAGTTAAATGGGTAAAGCAAGAATCTCCATATTGCGTTAGTGTCTGTTACTGTCTATGTTTATATTCACAGACTGATCCAAGATAGACTTGTTGTCTGTTTTGGAAAACTATTAGTCAAGCACATGATAAAAAAAGCTGCTTTACAGATTTCACAAGGTTCCTGAGGAACTTCCACATTTGATAAAACAATCCTTGCTAACCTACCACCAAACTGCTCTAAAAAATAGTAAAAAATCATCTGGCCACCAATGCAGAACTGCAGAGAAGGAATGATTTTTGATTTCCACATAGAGCTGTAATGAACCTCCAAAACAGAAAAAAAGTATACTGAAGATGCAGTTCATCTTCTTAGTCATCAGCCAGGAACTAGCCAAGTACTATGAAGTCAGTGTGAAAATAACGAAATCAGATAAATAATTCAAAATATTATTACCAGGGATTCAGGCACAGACTTCTATGAATACTTTGATTTATTTTAATGGCTCATACTGTTAATGTATATTTTACATTAACTACATAACTGCAGTTTCAATTTCATTGTCAGTCTTTACCCTTTCATTACGCAACCCTCATCTCTGAGCTTAGCTATTGCAGAACTGGATTCTTCCTCCTGCAACTCATATTTGCCACTACGAATGAGGGTTCAGAAGAGTCAGTAAGATAACCTAAAGATAAAGATTTATTCAGGTTTCATTCAGGAACCCTCATTAACAGCTTTTGCAACATAACAGTTAACCAAATTGAACCCATGGAAAAGAAGATACCTCTTAAGATACCATTTTCACTGCAAAACCAATTTCTGAAGATCACAGAATCACAGAATCACAGAATATTAGGAGTTGGAAGGGACCTCAAAAGATCATCTAGTCCAAGTCCCCTGCCACAGCAGGATTCCCTAGACCAGGTCACACAGAAGTGCATCCAGACGGATTTTGAATATCTCCATAGAAGGAGACTCCACAACCTCTCTGGGCAGTCTGTTCCAGTGCTCTGTCACCCTCACTGTGAAAAAATTTCTATGTGTATTGGATTATAAGATTCTATTAATTCACAGCCAAATCACTCACTTGATAAAGTTACAGTAAAATCCAGATCCTCTTATTTTACAACCAAGTGGAGATCATTAAACAGGAACCCAGCCTGCATGAAGTAATATCCAAATCCTCATTTAAATTCCCTGGGATTTTCTGCTATGTCCTGGCCAAGCCACCTGAGGCCAGACTGCCAAAAGCATTTGACGTCAAAAGATGCAGACGTCTACTAGGGTTTTCAAAAGCACAAGCCACCCAAATCTCATATCCTCAGTTAACTCAGGGGATGAGAGAGAGAAAGGTTAGCTCCCTGATGTGGTTTGTAGTGCAGCTGCATGAGAGTTTGAGTCAGCATGTGGAAGGGAATGAAAGCAAGAAGCTGGGGCAGAGAAGAGATGGAAGGGAGGTTTTTGATGACTGCGGTGATTTATGCCACTTTCAACTGGTTATGGAATTCCAGTCTTAAATCTTATTCCTGTACCTTGTGACAGAGAAACCCTATTGTTACTGCAGAGCAGTAGCTTCACTCCTAGTAAAAAAAGGCAAAATTTAAAGCAGTATTTGGAAAAAATAAAGATGCAAATATGCCAATAAAACTGTTCTGGACATTTAATAAGTAAGAATTAATCCCACACTATATACAATAGAAAATACTTGAAGCTTTTTAAACCACAATTGCATTTCAATTCCATGTCTAATTTAGGAACAACAGAACTAAGTCTACTAGCTATGACAAAGCTAGCTTCTCTATACAGCTGTATGTTGAGCAGTCCAAGACAATATACCAAAAAGCAGATAAAAGCCTTGAATAATAGAAAAGCCACAAAACATTCTGGATTTGATAGCAAATGGTCTTTGCTGGTAATGCATTATGCTAAAAAAAAAAAAAAAAAAAAAAAAAAAAGAGAGAGTAAAGCAATTGTGGGTACTTTCCAAAGCTCTTCACTGCCTCAGCTGTAAAATCACAGTTTAAACACAACCAACAGAGGCTCTGAACACACCTGCAGTAGTAAAAAGAACACTAAGCAACATGATAATTATCCATGGCATTATTACATGATTGATTATTTTACTGCTTCTGGCTGTGAAAACATAATAGTCTCAACCAAAAGGTTGAAAATAATCATGATTTATGAGAATAACACTCAATCAACTGGGATAAATAACTGGGATTTTCACAGTGCTTTTTTTTCTTTTTTTCTGAAAAACAAATTTAGAAACAAAAATGCCAGTCGTGTTAGTAGCTTTAGACTGAAATCTTTTAAGACTCCAATTCAGGAAAACACTCCTAGTCAGTCAGATACTTGAAAACAGGCTTATTTCTAAGCACACTGTTAAATGCTCTCCTATATTTGAAACTAAACAACAACTTTAATCTCCCACAGTCTAGGTGGTAATATAAACCAGTGCAGATCACAACTGAGTGTAACAAAATACAGTAGAAACTGCTATACCTACCCTAATGATTATTCTGGCTGAGTTAACAACTATAGGCATTGGAACTACTGTTAAGTGTTAAAATGCCTTCCTACATTTTCTCTAGTTTTCATTTTATAACTGTATTTCAAAAGCAGGAATTGCAGCACCCCTCTTGGAAGGCAGGGTGGTTACAGCCAGGCACTCTGCTTTCTGGAATATAGTGAGAGTGAACAACAGATTTGTATTATCTTTTTTGAATGAAAATACTTACAGGTAAGTATTATTACCATCTTTGTGACCGAGAGGATACAGTGCAGACCAATAAACAATTAATTAGCCTGAAATCAAACACTTAATTTGAGAATCCTGGGCACCCAGGCAAGAGGCCTGGGTTATCAATATTCTATGAAATCAAGGCTTGCAAATGAGGCAAGGATAGGGCAATATACATCCTTAAATAAAATCATTAAATAGAGGCTCATGTTCTTTGCTATCAGTCAGTATGTAATTATTTNCTTTAAAACCTGAAATTCCTGAATCTTAAGTAGGGACCCTGCCCCCAGGGGAAAACGAAAATCGGAGGTTTCTGGGACTCGGGGTTTGCGGCTGGGACTTAGTTTGGTACTGGGGAGCTGCACACGTGTTGGGAGAGCTGAGAGCCGGCACCGGGACGTTTACAGCACGGAAGGTTTGCAGCTTCGGTGGTGATGGAGCCATTGTAAAAAGGGGGAGTTGGGTTCGGTATTTGGGTCCAGTATATATTTATACGTGTTTCATTTAACATTGTTATTATTATTAAAGTAGTTGTAGTTTTTACTTTCCAATCCAGAAGCCTCTCTGCCCTTATTGTCCCCTTATCTCTTCCGGTTGGGGGGGAAAGGGGGGGTAATAAGGGAACAGTCTGCCGTGGGTCGGGGTCGGCAAAGCCTCTCTAACCACGACAACTGTTGCCTGAACTGTTTCACTTCTTTGATTACAGCTGAATGCATACAGTGAAGTCATAAAGGCTGTCTGCTCCGAAAGAAACCCACATTTCTCTTTCTCCTGTTGTTTTAAGCTACTTCTGCTGCTACCTGGGGTAAAAAACCAGCTCAGATGCATAAGCAGACTTTGAGACAGCTGCTCTTTGTCACTTGTCTTTAATTAAGAGACCCAAGCAACACTTTTCAGCATGAAAAGAGATGGGATATTATTTGCTTATACTCTTCTCAAAAGCAATAATAAAAAAGTACAGCCAGCCTTGAGGTGGAAAATAGCAAGCAGAGTGCTTCCAGATGTTGATATATGCCATTTTCAGTGAGTGGACATTGAAAACCAAATGAAAACCTGGTCACAGTCCTGCTGACACTAGCCAACACTTCCATTTCCAGATGACATAATGATATACAGGAACCCTTTCTACCATGCCTGTCTGCACGCAAAGCAAGTAGCAGCTTCCCTAATCCAGTGGTGCAGAGAAGAGACCTGGCATGTACTTACCAGCAGTAGGACGGATCAAAGCACTTGGCAACTTCCACAACTGCTGCCTATTTCTCCAAGCCAGGCAGGGATTTCCTGAACTCCCAATATCATTCTGCATTATCCAGATTAATAATTGTAACCGATGCTAATCACAAGGTCATCCTTAATATTTTTATTATGATTTCTTTTCAGCAGCAACATTTAAGGCTGCAACACTGCCATTTTAATGAGTCCTGAAAGCAACACCTGTGCAAAGTGCAATGCACTTTCAATGTTGTGTCTTGACACCAGAGACCTCTGAATCTTGCATATATAAATTTCTATTTTGCAAACTAAAAGCTTTCAAACTTTTTGTTACCATGACATCAGGACTGACATTGTTTTTTGTTCATGACATGAGTCAGTTTTGCTACTACACCATCCAAAATACTGCAAATGTTAACCACCTGTTTTCATGATGTGAGAAAAAACACACATAACCTAATTTTACATTGCAAGATTAACCCATGGCACTGAACCATGACCTCAAATTCTTATTGATACATTGAACAGATCTTGTCTGAAAGTAACATACAATCACAGCTGAGATTTCATAAACATGTTTTCAGAAAAGCACTCACTTCAAATGAGTTGTATTTAACAAACACAACAAAAACCTCACATATGTGAGTAAACCATTGCAGTCATAATCGTAGATGGGAGTGGAACAAGCTGTATGGAACTAGCAGCATTTACTGCTGGAAAATTGGTTGGTTCCACCTCGGAATTGCAACAAGCACAAAAGCTGACAGCTACTTCAAGCATCTGTCAAACACACTGGTCTTCATTCCTAACACTTCTGAGCCATAATATAGATCTCTCAGCTTTGAGATTGAAAAAGACTGTGTTTTACTAAAGCTCTTCACAGTGAGAAATAAAATTGGACATACTTGTATTCTGGTTTCATGCATGTTATTATGTTTCATCATATATAGCAGGTACTCTGCTCAGATCCAAATGTTCCTTTTATATTTGATACATTCCCCTGCAACCACTGTTTACTTAATCAAAGTGGACAGCTGCAGTTTTCATTATCCCTAAGCAAATATTTGTACAAGTATTACTTACTTTTGAAAGCAAAAGCTAACTGTGCCAATCTAAATGTCCTCACACATGAAGTTTTTGTAACAAGTGTGAGCAATTGCCAAGTAAATTGTTCCAAGTGTATAAGAAGTCACCTTCCTTCATGTTAGTAATGGACAGCTTTAAATCAGTATTAGCTCCAAAGTATAGAAAAAGACTAGTAACTGATAAGCAGGAAAGGATGCCAGCACCAGAATACATCTGTATACACAGCAATCAAAGCAGGCCATTATGGTAAAGAATAACATTAAGAAATGACACAATTTTAGGTACTCGTAGAATATAAGACTTTTGTTGATAAGCTTCAGTGGAAGTGGGCCATTGTATGATGTATATTGAAACAATGTATGAGTAATTTGCATTTACTGTGCAAGGGAAAAGCAGAAAACTGCTAAGGGCAGCTAATGGGCAACTTTTTTAAGCAAATGCTCTAGCCTGTTCTCAATACTGGGTATATTCTAAAATAGTAACTGGGTTTTTTCTGATATTGAAAAAGAAGTAGAACCAAATCTTTCCATTCTTGCTTGTGTAGTCGAATTCGCTTCCCTGCACTACGTGAATTTCCCAGGACTGGCTGGTACAGAGCCTCTCACATAATTACCAGCTTATTCTGCACTACTGCGCAGTCTGTGATCTGTGGTATTTGGTCTAGCAGCTGATTCAGAGGCAATTGCTGGGTATGGAAGACAGCAGTTTAAGCTCAGTATGGAAAGATTAGGAGCTCATTCAATATCAGAAGATGTCAAGATGTAGGAGCAACAATGGCATGCCCAGTTAAGCAGGGTGGAAGAGGAAAACTCACAAAAGTAAAAGACAGTTGGCTGGTAAGATTACTTCAAAGCAGTGTGCATTTCTTCTCGCTTGTCTGACCACTTTGCTGCCCACACTAGCGAACATTTTGATTCCTATCAAAACCACAGATTTACTGTTATGAAATAAGCCCTGTTGCTTGAGTTTAACTTAATGAAGACTTACAGCAATAGAAATAATTATTTGATGGTTGACTAAGGGCTCAGACTCATTTATAGTAAAGAACATTTATGGGACAAAAGACTATCATAAAAATTGGCAACCACTAGCTATCTTTCCTAGCAGTCACAGAGATATCATTGCTAAACTGGACAGAGATGATCTACCGTGGTGCTCAAGACCAGGAAAGTTTTATTATATCTGACACTAGTTTCATGAAAACAGAGCTTTTTCTCCTCTAGTACTATCACATATTAATTTCTTAGCATTTACCTTTTAAAATGTTATTTACAACAGGTTTTCTTTGTGAGCATCCAGCTGCTTCCTCCTCACTCTGGAGGTATTTGAGAATCTACACCTTCCTATAACAAAATTCAACTACAGACAAATTTTCAAATCTTGGCAGAGTACCAGAAGTTACTGTGTTATTAAGAGTACAGGAGGTAATTTTTCCTGGTTTGTATGCGTGTTCCTATGGTTTGGGAAAATACTTAGAGAATTCTGTTCAAAGCGTCAAATGAGATGCTAACCACGGACTTTAGCTATCTGCTGTGTCACTGAAGAAATGCATCTTTGAAAAGACTAGAGTGGTTAATTGCCTGTGCTGCATTTTCTATTGCTAGACATAAAATTAAAAACACACAGAGAAAAAGCTTCTCTGGGTCTTCCACTACATCCACTTCTCACTGCCTTTTAGGTTTTCTACAGAGCAGCCAACATGAAAGAGACTTGCTGATTTACAGTCCAGCTCTGTGAATGTAGATAAGATCTAGTCAAAGATCTAAAACAAAACAAAGAACTCTGTATTACTCTTGGAATGGTTTCTCAAATATTTAAAACTACTATGACCCAGAAAGTCAACGACTGATACATTGCCTTCGACCTTGTCATTCTTAGTGAGCCTGTTTTTCTCTGCTCTGTCTCTGTATTCTGTCTTGTATATATAAATCTGAAATACCTAATGTGGCTTGCTTGGTAGTGTAAGCACTGTTTAAATAATAGATTATTAAGTGCTCTGCACATTTACTTGGCTGTCCATGAGCACCTTCTGACTGCAATATGGCAAACACATTCTTTTTGCTAGTATGACTTTCAGAAGTATCGTTAGAAAAGCCTATTAGATGCCTTCTAGGATAATGAAAATTGTATCTAAAACATATTCTAAGAATATTTATTTTAAATTTGTTTATTTATTAAATTAATTTATATATTATTTGCATTTCTCCCTACTAGGAAAAAAACCCTGATTTTTGTAGTTATGAAAATATCTATCTCCAATAAAACTAAAAGCCAATTGAATTTCTAACTGGGGAAATCTTACTTATAATACAAGGCAAATTGACTCCATTTTCTCCTTACACTTGCTTCACTAACACAACATATACTAGTCTTTGTAACAGAGAGAAGCAGTGGTAAACTTGGACATGTAAACATGACATGTCAATCTAAATTTCATAAATCAGAAGAAAAAATATTTATTGTGCATATAGAGGAAACAAAACAGGTTGCACCACATATAAACACATATACATAGTTCTCCCTCCTATTTTTCTTCTCATCCAAACAAAAATAAGTACATAAAAAATCCAAGCCCTCCCTCCAAAACCTGTAAAACAATCTAAATTTCACAGTTCATGAAAAAAATTGAAAGAGAAGTCAGAACTGAGTATCTGGCTCTGCAATGCTTGCATGCTTACAACTGCTAAAAAGAGTACCCTTTGTGGCAGAAATTCCTTTCAAGGAAAAGGTCTACAAAATGGCAAAAGTAAAATTGAATTATAATGACAAAGAACAAGATTCACAGACTGCAAAAGTCAGCTTAGAGGAACACATATCCTTGCTGCAAGCACAGCAACCCAACTTGTAATATTCACAGGACTGGATTCCCTTACCATAATCCACATTTCTACTCACCGCTTCCCATGAGAGAAAGGCTACCACAAACATGCAGTCACTTGGTTTAGCAGGACTATGGGAAACTACTTCATAAACAAGAGACAACATATACATTGTATCATGTTACTGTAACAGAGCTTTTAAGAAGATTTGATGTGACCTTATTGGCCTGAGTCATAAAACAGTAATTCTTCGTGGACTTACAATTTACAGCAAAATTTAACTTGAGCAACAGCTACTTGCTGATTTAGTTAGCAGAAAAGGATAAATCACATTCTGATTCACTGTATTCTGATTGCTATACTTTTGTTTATTTTTAAAAAAGATTTAGAATGACGCTGTTGATAGAGCACCAGTACAATGATAATGAGCAAGTCAATAACCGAACACTTCCATATGTATTTTACTATCCAAATAGTAGACACCCAACACTAACCTCAAAGTGCTAGCATATCAACTACAACCATTATATCAACTATGTTAGTATAAGATACAACTATGTCAGTTCACTGCAAATGTGTGCCTAACGGGGTAGATTGCGCAAAATCATTTATTACGGGATACAACTATGATTGAATTTCTGCAGTTTCCCACATTCCAGCCACTAAGCATTCAAAAGAAGATGACTAGGTTCAGTAATGCTTAACAAAAGTTAATGAAGTAAGGCCTTGTTGATATTTTCCTCCACAGACTTTCTAGCCAAAGACTGTGAGAGACATTGCTCAGGGATACTGAGCACAGGCTGGTAAACAGCAGAGGGAAGAAAGGTTACAACTACTATTCATCCCACTTTAGTCAACTAGAATATAAAAACAGCTGACCAAAATTTAGATTTGCTTGGAGGATATCTGGAGACTGAATGACAACTTAGTACCAACAGGAATGAAATTATTCAATTCAGCATTACCTCAGCTTTTTTTGTAGTATTAGACACTGCAATTGTCTGAGATTTTCTGCAAATTTATTCGAGGGAGCTCCTTCTGAGAGTAAAAGTAATGCAAAGCAAACTTGAAGATGATTACAGGACTCAAAAATAGATACAAATAAGGTTGTGTTAAAAAATGCAGTTGTTAAATTCATTGTTATACCCTATATAATGGGCCTACAGAAGCATGTATTTAGGATGGGAGAATTAAGTGTTGTGTTAGTAGTACAAGTGAGAAGCCCTTTGAAATCCAAAGTAGTTTAAAAAATTCACCTCCACCTAGAAAAACATGTACTATAAAAAAAAGTTTCTTTCAGATTTCAAAGTTTGCAAAGTAAGGCAATTTAACAAAACCACTTGTATTTATTCACAATCTAACATACTGTAGGCCAGAAGTGATCAAGACATAAATGTTTACATATCACAAGCACTGGAAAATGTGTTTCTTATTAGATTAGCAGAAAGTGGTTGCTACACTTAAGAAAGTGTTCAGATTTTTGTTAGTACATGTTTTTTTGTTTTCTTCACAGGGAGAACAGGGACATTAATCAAGAGTCCATTCATTCACCTCAAGCTGCAGCTCCTCGGGAAGCCTGGTGCAATGATTATCTCTGACATTCTTTCATCTTTAAATCTTGATTTCAATGCAGATAAACAGAAAAAAAATGCTATACATTCTGTTTGTAACTGTGGTCCCGCAGCTATGGCTGAGGTCATAAAGCATTATTTTTAATATGCATAGAAATAGTTAAGAAATTCTGATTGTGAAAGTAACTCCCCAGATTAGCTCTTTAGAAGGTGCCATGCAAACACACACACACTGGATAACAATCACGAGTATGCTGGAGGAGTGTTCAAACCACCGTGTACAATGCAAAAACCTACAATTTTTGCAACCTGAGTTGTAAGAGCAGCCTGAAGTCCAAAGGTAACAGAGAAGAACTTCAGTGACAGAACCACTGCCCTTTTCTGCATCAACTGCAGCAGGGCACCAATACCGTGGATATACATCTTGGCATGTTACTGCCTGGAGCTGCAATTCCCCCAGGTAGACCTTCCCAATGGGAGATGTAAGGGAGATAAACTGTTATTAGACAGCTTTTTTTCTTCTTCGTGTACCACAATGCTTGCTGCTGTTGGACATGATGAATCAAAGGGGTGTCATCATCACATTGACCACTGCTTACCCAAACAACTTCTGAAGTTGCTCCTTATCATTCAGAAACATTGATACCACTAGAATTAATGGAGCCATTAATAAACTTATTGTTATGCTCCTTCTTGCACTTCCCCACATGTACTCTTCCTAGAAGGATGTCAATCCTTACCTAACAAACATGGGTGGACAATCTATTCAAAACCAGCAGAATTGCTTCCTACAAGACATGTCACTGTTGTATTGCTATAAATAAAGTGAAGGTTCAGCCATCTAATCAAAGCAGGTAGTTTAAAAAAAATTAAAAAGGCATATTTATGGAACACAAAACAAAACAAAGAAAAATAAAAACAAACAAAGACACAAAAAAACACCCCGAAACAAAAAAACATCAACCAAACAAAACACTTCGCAAACTAACAGATTCTCACTGTGAGTGATTCAAAACAGGCAGCTAAGAAAAAACACTCTGCTTTAATTTTGTACCTTCACTCAGCAATGTAGCACAGCACCTGGCTAGTTTATGATTGCTTGTGTAGTCATATGCTCTGACTAACGGACAGTATAGACTACAGTGTTTCTGTAAATATTCTGGACAAGAGCCATAAAATATGAATCACTCTGTTTATTTAAAAAATTCCCAGAACCAAGGACACATTTCATGTTGGTGCGTTCATCATCAGTCTGCCCTCTCTTTCCATCTTTCTCTCTTTTCCTCCCTCCCTCTCTCTACCGTTCTCCCCCACCCCAAAGAAAGCTCTTAACTTTCCTTATGTTTTCACTTTACCAGTTTAAGCCAAAGGACTCGCACTAACCCAAGTGAAAATATTTAAATTTGCTAGATTAAATTTGGGTCTTAAAAACTGAAGTTGACCAAATTTCTGAGGTGTTGGTTAAGCCACTTTCAACTGTGGTTCACTGAAGTTACAGGTGTGTGGTTACTTTAGGGTGAAGGGGAAAACTGAGTTGCTTCCATTTATGTCCCTAGACATGGGTACTTAAAGGCTCATGTTCAAAGGTCTTACCTCTCTTCAACTAGCCTAGCATAAAAGAGAACAAACTTTTTAGATTATGATGGAACTAGAAGTACACTTCTGACTCATCTAGCTTTTAGTATTAAAGTAACTTTAAATCTTACTATGTGAAGAAATAAATTTCAGTTAATATTTTTGCTCTCCTATTCTTCTTAGTTTTATACAAGGAAAATATGTTTATGACTAGATTTCTCTAAAATGTTGACAAATCACTCATCATGCAGTAGAGGACTGTGCTCTGTTTACAGCACCACAAAGCATAAGGCATTCTGTGGATTTTTTTTCTGCCAGATGTTGCCCTATTCAAAACTTGTACACAGCAAAAGAAACATAACACTGAAGTCTTGCCTTTTGGCAAAATGACAAAACAGACATACGCTAAATGTCAGCTTTCTAGAGTTTACATCACTCACACCCCTCAGTCCACAAGGACCTACAAATTACAGCTGTCGAAGTCTTTGCATAACCTAAACTTTCAGCTCTAGAGAACCCTTAATTGTCTACATTTATTTACACTCTTGGTAATGGAGTGGTTCATTATTTATACTAGCTGTTCAAACAGTAACTGAGTTGTTTTAGTAATTGTGCATTTGTGCAGAGCTGGGCTGTGTATTTTATGTATCTGAATAAAATAAAAGATTCATTAAAAAAAAAAAAGAAGAAAAACCACCCCAAACCTGAGCTGACTTAAATTTACAATCATAAGAGTAAAATGTTTTCCCTA
Source organism: Galbula dea (assembly GCA_013399015.1). Lineage (NCBI taxonomy): Eukaryota > Metazoa > Chordata > Aves > Piciformes > Galbulidae > Galbula > Galbula dea. The sequence continues at coordinate 18,212 of VWZX01011152.1, read as the reverse complement.
AAATCTTTTGCAACAGGTTTTGCAAGCAAATAATGTAGATTAAGTTACTTCTCACATCTACTAGTCATGTTCCTGGACTGTTAGGATTTAAAACTATTAAATCTATAAACAGACATTGCTATGCTTTAAAGTCTCCTTAATCTTTAAAAATACGTAACTCTGCTCATGTGTAAACAACAGCTCTGGAGACATGCCCTGTGCAGGAGTGGTTACCTATATTCTAAACAGTCTTTTAACTGAACTTAAAATCAAGACTGGCATTCTGCAGATCTTAAAAAACAGAAATGGGTGAACCTTTTCAGATAGGGACCTTTTTGATCTTGGAGAATCACAATGTCCAAAAATGTAGCTGGAACACTTGCATCTTTTATCTCCAGCATTTGATTCACGTTTCCTTTCAAAATTGACTTTATCAACAGAATTGACCATTATTTGCCAGCAACTGGAAACCTGGACTGTGTATCAATGACAGGTAGTCTGTATTACACTGCAAAGTGACTGTTAACACAGGTAGGAGTATGTGTATGTGCATAGAAAATATTAATTTGGATTTTTTTCTCTCTCCAGTCCCATTTCTCCAGTATTTTTAAGCATATGCCTTTTAAAGCACATTCAACAATACCGATATTCAACAATGTAGAAATACAAGCAATTTTCTGAAAACTCATTTCAAAAGTTAATAAACCAGTATTCCAGATCCCACATTTCAGACCCTTAAAGCCACTTAAGAAAGAAGTTAAGGCTTTCATGCCAAAACACTGGTAGTGACCATGTGCCCAGCACAAAGGTGAGTGTTTATGACCTTGGTGAGGTGGGATTTCCATTTCCTTTAATGAGCCAAGACTTCAGACCCACACTCTCAACTCACGCTTACACAGAAGCCACCCATGGGACAATACGTCTGTTTCTGCAAAAGCAAAGGAAAGTAGGTGTGGAGAAGGGGAGGGGGAAAGATAAGGATGGAGACTTGGAGAAAGATCTGCATAACTAGACCAAGACAATGATGGTATCTGTGATGTGTCAACCTTTGAGCCAGAAGGCGGAGGAAGAAAGCACAAAAGTGAAGTACATTCATAGATGCTGATGACTCCTGTATTCCCCAGCTCTGGGTAGCACTGCACGCATTTGTGTTCCAAAGACTGAGTCTGTCAACAGTCCTGACTACCACAAAATATGGATTTTCAATTTGCTGTCTCCAGAACAACAGCTCATGTTCAGAGCTATTTGGATTTTCACTTTGATGGGATGGCAGAAACATCAGTTACTTCAGCTTCCCTGTCACAACATTTAATACCGGCAAACACAGTAAAACCAAGGTGCCAACTATACCAGAAATGATACACAGTATATAAAAGCATCTTGTTTACTCCTATCATTCACTATTATTTCATTAAGTAAAAAGACACATCTCAGATCTACAACATGTGTAGACCACGAAGTTAAAAAAACTCTGCCTTACCACACTTAAGAGGTAGGCTGTGGTGTTTAGCCCACAGCTCTCACAGCATGCAAGTCTCCTGGCTGGCAAGTGAGGAAGGGCATATTTGACAGATGTAAGGCCCGTGTCTGGCTGATTAGCCATGCCCCTTACCAAGAAGCATATACTATAACTTCCTGTTGCAAACCTAACAAAGAGGGGACGTTCTGTATGGAGAAGGATAAGAAGAAAGGGCCTGCAGGATGGTAGGAGAAAAGCTTAGATGTCATGTTCTGTGTGTAGAAGGAAAAGAGATCCCACTGGGGAAAAACTGGAAGCCAGCTGGTAAATGAAATTCTCAGCAGAACACCTCCCCACATGTCTAGAGTAACCACAACCTCCATAAAACATATCACCTAAGCATGCTTTTCTGGCCTGCATAGCTTCTAAACTCATTCTCACAGATCAGAGAAGTGAAGATTGAAAGTAACCCAAGTCTCGGAAAAGTCTTAGAAGATTGAAGAAAAAAGAATTAAAGACAAAAATAATCCATGCCATTTAAAATATAATTTGGTGGTCCCCATTAGAAAGATCTTGATGAGCAAGATATACAAGATTAAGTGCACACCTACTTTGCTCAAGGATATTAATAATTTGAATTAGTACATTGTTTTATTTTTAATCCCAGGCTGAGAAGATTGAATCTGAATTAGTTTATTTTTAGAAGAATACACCAATAGCTTAATTTACATACAAGAATGTTTGGGTAAAAGACTCCTTAACTATGAGAATAATTAAATGTTGGATGGCTAATCATCTTCTTGGAGCTTTTCAATTTTTTAATTAATATCTGGGAACAGCTATTATTAGCAACTTATTTGTTGCAGCTATAAAGTGCCAGACTGAGTCTTTCTTTAACTACTGTTTTGTAAGAGCAGTTTGCTATCTAATTCCATAAAGTCATTCAACCTTCTGATAGCACAAGTGAGGAAACATAAGCCAACCCAAAGCCACCCAAAGTCACTGTTTCTGAAAGCAGACTGACAGCAACAGAACCAAAGGCAGCAAAGAGGAAAAGTGCACATGATTTATATCTGATCTCTTAGCCTTTCTCATAAGGAAATATAATCTGAATGTACAACAAATTATGTTCTAGTCAAAATGCTTGTGTAGGTATCTGCCTCAGCTTCAAGCAGAGTTTTAGCTGTAATCTACAATTTCATAAGACCTATGCAACCTAGCTGTTTCTCAATCAGAACAACGGAGCTTCTACTGTTATGGAAAATGAAAACGTAACTTTGGATAAAACAGCCGCATAGGTAGCCATGATTGTTCATCATCTTCCTTATACCATGCAACCAAAGTGCCAGCAGAGATCAAGAAGAACCAAAAGGCTTTTAAGGAAGCAGAAATTTTAAAAGTCTTTGATTCTTAGCAGCCTATACTTACCACTTAACATGCTGAAGTTTCAACTAGGTGCAAGAGTTGTGACTGATATAAGAAACAGGATACTGAATACAGGCATTTACTCTTCTTCAGTCAACCAGTCCAGACCTCTATTACTACACGTTTTTTATGTGTGAAATAGTACTACAGACCCTCATCATTCATTGTAACAACCTTACAGTCCAAACAGTTATTTTCTTTTGAAAAACAGGTTTATAATAAGTAATCAGTACATTTTAAACCTCATAGCAACATGCCTCAAAGCATCTTCTTTCATTAACACAGTTTGTCATTTTACAAAAATACATACTAAGGCTATTTGTATTCTACACAAAGCTAGAATGTAGGACTTGAAACAGAACACTCAACATTTAAGATAAAATATGTACATTTCAATTCTGAATAAAGCACTAAATCAACCAAAACTGGCTTCTGACAGACTAGTGATGAATTATAGGATTTTCAGTAATACTCCAATAAACAAAGTGAACACTGTTCTTCATGCAGAAACTGCTAGTTAAATCACACACGACATAGATCTGGTATTCTTTCTCAAAAATATGACATTACCTTCATTGTCACACAGCCTTCTAGAAACACTCAATTTTCCAGCTTGCCTCTATGTAAGCACACAGTTTAAAAGAAAAATTATGTGACAGAAGCCATAAACATACAAAACCCCTACCTAGCAATGTAGATCTTGAAAGACTTTTCTATGCTCCAGATCAAGGGAGAAAAATACTTTCAAAAATAAACTGTGAAGGAAGGAAGAAGGCTTACATGAAGCTGGAATTATTCTAGGGGAAAAAAAAAAAAAAAGGAAGCCTGTCTTCCCTCTCCAACAGGCTGTAAAGATGCCTGATGTTAAATTGGTTTGTCACCTGCAAGAGGTAAAGTTCTGCATGGCATTTGGAACAGAACCTGCCTTGCAATGGTAAGCTCACCTATATGTCTGGCAGGGAAATAGTACCACTTGCACTATACACCAGAACTTGTTACTTGTGTACAAGGCCAATGTTACACACTCCTTCATGAAATGTGTCTGTATCAAAGACGCTTGTGGAGCAAAATTGTGGTGTACGTACTGCGCTGTGCTTTAAAGTGAAAGTCTGCCACAGCAGAAATCATTCACAGAATAATTTCAACTAAAACCTCTATTTAAACTCTTAGACAAAACAATTAGCTTGCATAAATGGCATATTAACAGAAAGAAATTACATCAGCCCCACTTGTCTCCTTTTGAAGTGACGAGAAAAACTATGTTTAGTGACATAAAAAACATATCAACGCTTTCTATGAAATTTCCTTTCTTCAGAAAGCCAGCTTCTCATAACTCCATAGAGATCTAGGCAGGGTGGATAAAAAAGAACGGAGTTTTAAAGTAGCTGGCTCATATCTTGCATTATTTAAAGACATTTTTCTTTTCAAATTCTCCATTTATATTTAAATATGAAATTATTACATCCTGTGCAAAGTAGTAATTTAGGAAACAACTAGAACTACAAAAATATTCAGTAGTATTTTAAATGTTTAACATCAAATCTCTGAAGACATAGCAGCCAGAGACAAAGCAACTGGAACCTGAATAAATTGACATGTTAAACCAGCTTTTGACAGAAAAAGACTATTCTGCAGGTGCATAGTGAATATTTGCTTCATTCCAAATTTCAACTACTTCATTCAAAGCTGAAAAACCAACTGGGATTTTAGAAGCCAGGAAACCTTATTTTCCTCTTACAATCCATGAATAAAAATGAGGTGAGAGGCTGAGATCCAGTTTTAAAAACTTGAAGCCCATGGTAACAAGAAACAATCAGTTCAATTCACTGCTATAGATAAAATTGTATTTACTAAGTCAATATGTTTCAAATTAGAATAATATTTCTAGAAAGTTGTTTTCTCTTCCATACACATGTTAAAGAAATTTTATTTTACTATTTTTTCCAAGGCTTGTTTTCTGCACAAATAGCACAACCATGGCTAATAAGCACATACACTGAGATTGTTTAAATTTTGTGAAAATGAGAAAATCTAACAAATGGATATTAAACTACATTACTGCTAAAGTCCCATTAGAAAAAAGGTATATGAGTAACATATTTATGAACCTTTAAACTGTTTCAGTTATCAAAGACAATCAATATTTCCCTAGCAAAACAACAAGAACAACATTAAATTAAGATTGAAAGCAATAGTTTTCTTATTTTCCAAATTTAAGTTATAGTCAGAAGCACTTAGTTATTCTAACTTTTTCTATCCTTCTCTTCTTTGCCTGGAACCTGGAGGAAAAAGGAGATCAGTTACAGCCCTTGGAAGCAAGTTAGCCCGTCTGCTAAACATATTTCATGTTTCTCCCATAGCAGCAGGGAAGAGTCCTGACACAGAGCTGAGATTGCTTCTGCTGAGAAACAGCACAACATTCCAATTTCTCCTTTTGAAAAGATCAAAGTGCTGAAAATACGAACTCTAAAAATATGGTCGTACGGAGCTCTCAGTGGGATTTGTTGGTTGGCATCATCCCTCCCCATTGTCTGAACTTTGGGAAAAAAAAATAAAAGAGCTCATTTCTGTTTAAGACAACTTTCCACCCTTTCTCATGGCACAGGAGCAGTGTTTTCCATTCACCTTAAAGCAGTAAGGCTTTAACTCTGGGGATAGAGGGAATTCCCTCGAAATTAAAATACATATGTAAAAAGGACCAGGGAGGCACTAGCCCACCCCATCTAAGGCACAAAATGCCATTGCTTTAGTGTCTGGAGCTGTGAGCATAATAATAGCTTTGATATATAAAACACCTCCATAATTACTGAGATTCTACAGTGAAAAGACTTCATCCAGTTGTTTTCAATTAAGGCATCTGATGTTATAAATTTGTCTTCAGTTTTCTATCAGGGATAAATGAGCAGGGAGTTAAAAGGGCCTGTTTAGGCTACAAGGATGTGTTTTCTCCAGTAGCCAAGTTGCATAGATGAAGTCAGACCAATTCAAATGCCTAGTATGGGCCACATGCTTAATATGGCTGGCACTCAGATTCAGAGTTTTATACTAAAAAATGTTAATAAACATGTTGAGGATAGTTTCATGAAAAATAAAGGCATAAATGAATGTGGTGGGGGTTTTTGGTGGGTTTTTGTTTGTTTGGGGTTTTTTTGTTTGTTGGTTTGGTTTGGTTTTTGGTAACCAACCAAAGAGGGTTTTTTTGGTTTTGTCATTTACCAACAGAAGCAAAACTATCTTAGCTTCATAATTGCCTAAAAACTTTTAACACTGGCTCAGTTAGTTTGATGCACCCAATCCCATTCTGAAGGTCTGCAGGCAGTGGCACTGCTCAAAGAGAATATAGTTTAAGAATGGAAATGGCAGGCAGTGACACAGTTTAGGCATTCTGGAGCAAAACCACAGCACTAAGGTACGATTTCTCTCCCTGTTATTTTGCCAATTTAATAATGTTTTCTTTCTCCAAGACTAATCTCGTTGCTAATATCGCTTGGCATAAAATTCAACTGTATTTTTCTGTTGTCTGTTCATTGGCATACCTTTACCAAGAGGATTTTCCTTATAATCTTGATCCTAGCACTGCGAATAGCATATCACATTATGCAATTTAAAGTCTCACCTGTTCCACAGAATATATTCAGTATCTTTTTTTAAGATAAAGTTAAAAGAAGAATAAACAGTATTTTACTGCAGATGTACTACACAGATGTATTGTTGAGCCATACATGTAGATATATACCATATATAATTGCTGATGACAATCATATATGCATGTTTTAACAATCCTTTTATTTGTCAGAGAAAAGCAAACAATTACCTTATAAAACTTAACTTCTCATAAACAAGAATGAGTTACCTGAAATGCATGAAGCTGATCCAGTTTGCTATTCTGATATAAGTCTAAAGTTGCTTGAGCTCTGAAACCAGTTAAGGCAGTAAAAATACTACAAAATGGCTAAAACTGTACTCTTATAAAGATGTTTGTATCCATGACCTTCTCAGGTACAGGGGACCCCATAGACATTCTGGTTGTCAGTAGGCAGTCACCACTATCCTCTAGCTATTTACTCACAGGATCAATAAAGGAGGTAATCAGAGACACAGAAAATTATAAGGAAGATGAATTATGACAGCAGTAAAAAGTCATTCTTTTAAGCAGTGTTTCATCTTCCCAAGTCATCTCTTCCTAGCACCACCACAAGGCCCAAGCACACGCTCAAAGCACCTCCGACTGCTCCCAACATCAGATATTTTGCAGACACTGTATGACATCAGGCATCAACCCTCACTATGGCAGGAGATAGGTCCGTGCTAGAACTTTCACTCTGTGCACAAGATGAAGTAATGGAAGGACATAGTGAAGACCTGAGTGATGCTCACTGTGGACTTACGCGTGCTCACTTTACTCACCACTGAACTTGCCTTCCACTCAGAACCACATTTCCCTTCATCTTTCTTTACAGGGACCTGATGGTCTGTGTATTGACCATCCACAGGATCAAGGCTGAGCAGATCTGAAAATATCTAAGTCAGAAAATTGTGGCTTATTTGAGTTCATACAGTAAGAACTTTAGGCAAGGAGAGAGCCTCACTCTCCCATCCACCCTCAGTATCATGCAAGATGGTTACCTGCAACATGGAATTTCAGAGAATGGCAGGAATGTGTTACAGTAAGTTGGAAACCTAGCCAGCTTGACAAAGAATTAGGTTGTCCAGTCTTTCCTGAGAACACCTCAATAGTCACAGCACTGAGAAGTCAGTGGTGGGTGAAATGACACCTCATTATGACTGAATATGGCTACAAATGGTTGGAGTACTGACATGTGCAAGTGAACAAACAAACAAGTTTTCTTTCAAGGTACCCACAAAGAGATTCTTTGTAAATGAAAGAATTTTCTAAATGAAAACCAATGGTTTTCATAAAGAGATAAAAGGTGATAAGGAGCAGAAGCACCTGGGAACGCAGAACCTGCAACATCTGAAAGCAGATTGGAATGGGAAAGTCACCTCCAGCTGGGTACAAACGAAATGAGCCCTATGCACTCAGTTCAGAAATACAGTTAAATGTCTATTAAAGACAAACCAGAAATAATAGCAGTATTGGCTTGATCCCAGAACCTATGTAGCTTAGATATAACAGCTAAAGTGAGCGTATAGAGGTTACAAGGCCTGCATTTAAGGCAACAGGCATTATTCCAGACCTGTAGATAAAACATATCAGGACACCTTTGAGCTCAAATAAAAATATCTGTGACATGTTCTACCAATTAATATGTTTGTTTGTTTGTTTTATTGCACAGTCATCACTACACATGGTTTAAACTTACAGCTGTGGGCAGTGCCCACACGTCAATTTTCAATGTTTTCCCAAGCATGTAAGTAGCAAGCAGATAAATCCTGCAGCATTGTAATTATGCAATAGCAACATATAATTGTATTGACCAAACATGGACAGTCCTGAGGCAGAAAATGAACGGAAAAGAAACATCAGTAAGTAACAAAATAGCAAATACAGAATTCAGCAACACACAGTATCTATCTTCTTCTGTCCTCCAAGCAGAACATCCAATAGCAATGCAGAAGACCACATTAGAATTAATTTTAAATACCCTCAGTTATTTAAGTTATTTCAACATATATTCCAAAGTATCTAGTTCAGCAGAAATATCTTCTCTTTCTCTATAGAAAAAAATAGAATCATTTTAAGGGACATTGAAAACCTGACCATTGGTAAATCCTGCAAAAGCTAAAGGCTGGATTTTAAAAGTCAGCACCCCTAAACTCCTTCACAGAACATCGTTGTTACAGCTGATGAGCTATGGCTATATGGCAGTCTCATCATAAGGCTTTTATTTCCATTTGTAAAATTATATATAGATAGAAAGATATAGATATATGCATGTGTGTGGGTGTGTATAGATACATACAAGTGTGTGGGTGTGTAATGCAGCAATTAAAAAAGCAAAGCAAAAATTTTAGGGAATTAGTTCAATCAAACTCTTACAAAAGACTGTTTACTAAGGGTAGTTTAAGTTCATAATGCCTACATGCAATAAGCCTACTGTGAAATATTTAATTTTCTAAAACATACAAAATCCAAACTGTCCACGTCTGAGATCTACTGTAGAGAAGTAGGTTAGATAGCTGATTAAGAACTCATGTACTGCCTCTGCTTCATTCATAGACAAGGACTGGAGGACCTAACAGTGCTGTGCACCATGGATTTAGTGGCTCAGACTGATGCTGGACCAGGTTTCTTAGAGCTTTTACAATGAGCAGTGCCACTGTTCTCTCATTTATACTTTTGATTTGTTTCTGTATTTCAAATAAAGATTTGTCCAAATTATTGAACACTCGTCCTTTAGCATAGATATCTGGTTGTTAAAACCTTTAACACTTATCACCTGATGAAATTGCCATCAACAGAGAGAGACTTGGTAGTCAAAATGTGTTTTCTGACATTCAACAATTTTAGAATATTCATTAGACATCTTTCAAAAAGTTTGAGTAGTTTAATAAATATATCCTAAAATGTATCAATCTAGTTAAGTAAAAACATCATTATAAAATATATGTTCTATTATTCTATGTTTTTAATTAGAGTTTTCAGCACATTTTTGCTCATCTGTTTTCTAAAGACCTAACAAAATATTCTGAATTTTGTGCTACACTACCTCTATGAGCTGAAGGTAAACAAATCAGCTAACTCTCATGCTTCTGCACAAACATTTGCAGAGAACCCCTCTCAAACATACACTAGAAATGTTCCTCAGAAACTGAAGACAAGTCCCTAGAGTCACAGGAGGAATGGTAGACTTATTATGTCATTAATCCAGCTCTTTCTCCTAACCTCATTAGTTACATTTGTAGTGCAAATCAATAATAGTTACGGACTGGGGTGGAAAAGGGACCTTGAGTTAAAGAAAAATTAATGAAAAGCAAGTATCTTCATAAAAAAGACTTTTGATTCTGATCCATTACCTTATTAGAATTACCTGGGGAAATCAAACAAACAAACAAATTCAAGAAAAAACACAAACAAACCAAACCAAGAAACAAAAAAACCCACAAAAGACCCCCACCAAAACAAACCAAAAAAAACAACCTAGGGCACTGCATGGTGAGTAGGTGAGGACTTCAGCTGAGCTAAGTGAATAAAGAGACACTGCTTTCAGAAAAGCCTTCTGGGAGCAAGGAGATTTTATCTTAGCTACTGGTGACTTGGGCACCTCAGAGACACCTACTCTTTCCCTGAATTCAGATGAAGATATTTGGTAAGAGGAATTCAGTTTCTGAAGTGGACAGAAGAACAACATCCGTTTGCCAGCATTGCTAGGGACTAAAATGAAATCCTTATGTAAGGCCACAGCCAGCTCATGCATACCTCTTTCTCAGCAGCAGCAAGAAGACTCCTGGCAAAAGGTAGTCAGGTTCAAGGCATCAGAACTAAGAGATACTGGAGCCAGCTCTTTGACAAAGAGCTGCGGTTAAAAACATTGTGTAACTGGAAATACTTGTGCAAGAGCTTGGAAGACATCAGGAAAATGCCAGGAAAACAGAGGTAGATACTGCAGAATCAAATCACCCCTCTCATTTGTGAAACCTCAGTTGCTAGGTCACAGAATGCCTCATGCTTATCCACTGGATACATTCTGCTTTTAAAATATGTCTATATAGAAAGTTGAAGACTCATTTTTTCAGTCTCCTGTCAAGAGTCTCCATCTTTACCAGTTACTGAAATCTGAAACATACTTGTAGTGCAGGCACAAGGCACCTTGTCACAAAAGTCACTTGAAGATGCAAAAAAGTTCTTTTAGACCTTTACATCCAAAATGAGGACAGTAAGGGAGAGGACAGCTGTGTAATGAACCTGTTTCTCCCTAGCTATATGGTCTGTTTGGTTTTCCCTCAAGCAGTGATAAAATGTGTAATGTGTGCTTTTCTTCTCGTTTCCCACACTAAATAAAAATTAAAAATAAATAAAAGTGGTGAGAGAAAGGCAGATAAAGGTAAAAATAGCAAAAAATACCCAAAACACAGTAGTGTCCCAAGAAAACAACCATCTCACAATAAACCTGGACATCTACCAGCTGAAGGGTTAAAAAGTTTGTTTCTAACCTTACTTTTCTTAAACAGATGTTGCACACAACATCAAATAAGTCTAGAAAGAGGAAGGAGGCAGAGAGTAAACTTTGGTGCAATATGGAATTTTTAAAGGCATTTCCTTCTCCCTAAGAGTAAAAGCTCTGATCACTTACATCTTGGCTTTTCTAAACGCATATTTATTCTGTAGCTTTTGCCAAACTAAATGAACCCAGTCTTTTTCTTAAAAAATTCTTAATTTTCCTAGCGATGCTTGCAGTCTGACATTTTTCCAGTAATGTCAACAAAAATGTACATGAATTTCTTCCTCTACAATTAACTCTTCTAAACTGTTCAGATGTGTGCAACAACAGTAAATTGGCATTACAGCTCTTAAACTTTCAGATCTAAAATGATTCATTTTACCCAACAATTAGGAGAACAAGCACTCATTTCTTCTGGAATGGTGTTTCTACATCCTTTATTCTGGGTGGGTTTGGTTTTTTTGCTTGGATGGTTTGGTTTTGGGTTGTCTTCTGTTTGGGTTTCCTGTTGGTTTTGTTTGTTTTTAATTTGCCAAAAATAATATCAAAAATGATACTACAACTGTTGACCCTGAAATTCCAATACTGCTTAGCCATATAGAATAATACCATATTTTATATAATACTTTCTGAAACTGCATTTGGGAATGTTTTCTGAAAGAGTAACTTAAAGTCATTTGTGTTTCCAATGAATGTTCCAGTTTTCTGACTATGCAGATGTTTGATATACCTTACTCTTCCTTTGCATGAAGTCCTGAATGGAAGCATGAATGATTCAGAAACACAAACTCCCGGATAAACTATTTCTTTTACTCCTGACGAGCTCTGAAGTATTTTTCAAAATCAGAATGTGTTGCATTTTTGTTTAAAAGAAACCAAATATGTTTAAAATGTTAAAAAACCAAAATGTTGTTCCTTCTCAAAACACAGTGTAGTTCGGTAGTCTTTGTGTAAGAATGGGAGAAATTTTTCATCTGTAGCAAGTTATATGCTTGATGATTTGTATGAACTACAAAAGTTAGAAGGAAAAATAAAAATAAAATTCACAAAGAATGTGAAAGCTAGTTTTGTTTCTGAAAGTCCAGACTAATCTATTTCTGCTCTTTCTATAGTCTACATATGTATATTACACATTGATAGCACTTTTACTGCTCTGCTTTCTCACCTTCACCTTCATGATTTAAGAAAAACAATTTTGAAAAACACTAGCCAAATGTTTTTGGAAATTCAGGTGGAAAATGAAAACAACAGAAGAATACTGACAAATTATGGAAGATGAGGTAAAAAATTCTTTCTGGATAGCGCCCCACATTTATGTGTGTGTTGACAGTGTTCACTCTAGAAACAACCTCTAGTAAACCATCAATAGTAACAATTGGCTGCCACGTGGAAAATGACAGCTAAATCAGTTAAATAGTCTGAACAAAAAGACAACCTTAGATATGCAAAACAACCGAAACTAAAGCAGCATTAGATGATACACATTCAGTATTAGTGAGGTTCCTCATATAGGTGAGGATTGCTGATGCAGAGGCCTCTTGTGTGAAGAGGAAGAAACCTTTCCCTAACATGGGAAAGGTATTCATTCTGGAGGGCAGATGGGAATTCTCTTTCATCCAGCTCTTAGGAAAGGTGTCAGGACAAGGCTAGAACTTCTGGGACCTATCATAAGAACTACAGAAGCAGTTATGTTTTCTTCTAGTCAAGCTTTTGCACGCTGTTTTTTCTTCAGTACCTTAGACCTGCAGGAAATATGGCCTCCACCACATCATGTGCATTTCATAAGTAATGAAAAATAACAAGAAAAGAATGAAGCAGTAAAATACAAAATGATTCATAGACCACTCATGTTTCTAACAGAAAGCATACAGCCTCATCTTCATCAAAACAGGAGACATACACACAGAATCACAGAATATTAGGAGTTGGAAGGGACCTCGAAAGATCATCTAGTCCAACCCCCCTGCTACTTGCATTTTAACTGTAAGGGAATTCAGTAATAGACCAAATAGTCCATCTTTTCAGCAGGGATAAAATATAATGGTTGTCACTAAAACAACAGGTCAGATCTGTCCCTCACAAAACTCTTCTTGCTCTGAAGCATGTGAAAGTAACTTTGTACTTTCTGGTGATGACAGAGGTAGCTGAACAAATGCCAAATACCATTAAGAGTTGTTTCAAAACCTCCAATCCCTCTGAGATTTTCTAAGTAGTTCTGTAGACACCAAAAGACTTTACAGAGCTGGAGTGCAGCTCATGACAGCACCCCAAATTCTGGGAACTTCGTTAAAATAAAAATTTCAAAGGAAAAAAAATGGTAATTATCTGTGATATTTTCAAAAGGAAAAAAAAAAGAATGAAAATAGTTCTCATACCTTATGAATATCGCTAAAAATGGAAGTTGCATTCACTTTACAACAGTGAGGTTGCAAAGGAACTGCAATCATATACCTGTATTGTACTCACCATTTTACATTAAAAAACCAACAACTAGGCTCTTGCACAGTGAATAAGAGAGAGCCACAGAGCACTGGAATAGGCTCCCCAGGGAAGCTGTCATGGCCTCAGCTCTCACGGAGTTTAAGAGGCACTTGGACAATGCACTTAGGCACACAGTGTGACTTTGGGGTTGTCCTGTGCCTATAGGAGTTGGACCCGATGATCTGTATGGGTCCCCTCCAACTCAGGACATTCTGTGATTTATATGAAAACGACTAGAAACTTGACAGTCTTTTATTACTATCCTTCTTCTTTCCATGTTCTGTTTGTACTAAACATGACCCTTCTGGAGAACAGTTCACATTGGAAGAGAAAATGAACTGTGTTCAATGCTTTGAGGTTATGATGTCAGGGCCCTGCTGTGCAGAGGCCAACATTTGTATTGCAGCCATTATTCACCCTTGCTAATCATCAACTAACACTGGAAAGGCAACAGAAATACAGAAGAGTTTCAAATTCTCCTCAAGTTTCCAAATGTAGGCAATGCAGTGATAGATGACAGAAACCAAAATTGTTCTTTCTAATCTTAGCAAGGTAACATTTTTTAAAATCTGCTTCCCTTAGCAAAAGCAATTTTAATTGAAATATTTTGGGGTGCTCAGTGCCTGCAGAGCAGCTGTACTTTGTCACAGTTTGATGAAGCAGACCTGCTTTGACAGGGAACAGAGTTGCTAAGGGTTGTCATTCACATATGCTGAAGCAGCGTAGCAGATCAGTCACACTCTGAGCCTGCTCTTTATAAATATTCCCATGTGTTTGTAATTAGTTAGTGGCCTATTCTGGCAGCAAAGGTTATTGAAGGCTTTTTTCCAGACCTTCTTTTTTTGGGGGG
>VWZX01011150.1:0-24358 GCA_013399015.1 Galbula dea | reverse complement strand
CCACACCTTGAGTATTGTGTTCAGTTCTGGGCCCCTCAGTTCAAGAAAGATATTGAGAGAAGAGCAACAAAACTCGTGAAGGGACTTGAGCACAAGAGGCTCAAGAGAGGCTGAGGGAGCTGGGGTTGTTTAGCCTGGAGAAGAGGAGGCTCAGGGGTGACCTCATTACTCTCTACAACTATCTGAAAGGAGGTTGTAGTCAGGTGGGGGTCAGTCTCTTCTCCCAGGCAACCAGCAAGAGAACAAGAGGACACGAGCTTAGGCTCTGCCAGGGGAGGTTTAGGCTGGGTATCAGAAAAAAGTTCTTTACAGAGCGAGTAATCAGGCATTGGAATGGCCTGCCCAGAGAGGTGGTGGATTCACCATCCCTGGAGGTTTTTAAAATAAGACTGGATGTGGCACTTAGTGCCATGATCTAGTAATCATGATAGTGTTGGATTAAGGGTTGGACTTGATGATCTTGGAGGTCTCTTCCAACCCAGATAATTCTGTGATTCTGTGATTGACAAAGATACTGAACAGAGCTGGCCCCAGCACTGAGCCCTGGGGAACACCACTGGTGACCAGCCACCAACTAGAATGAACCCTATTTACCACTGCTCTCAGATCTCGGCCTTCTAGCCAGCTCCTTAGCCAGCGAAGAGTAAACCTGTCTAAACCATGTGATGCCAGCTTCTCCAGGAGAATGTGGTGGGAGACAGTGTCAAAGGACAAAGTACTAAAATCCAAGTAAATGACATCTACTTCTTCCCCATTGTCCACTAGGCGTGTTACATCATCATAAAAGGAGATCAGGTTAGTCAAGCAGGACCTGTCTCTCATGAACCCATGCTGACTGGGCCTGATTCCCTGGTTGTCCTGGAGTTGCTGTGTGATCACCCTCAAAATGATCTGTTTCATAACCTTCCTTGGTACCAAGGTCAGGCTGACAGGCCTGTAGTTCCATGGATCCTCCTTCCAACCCTTCTTGTAGATGGGTGTCACATTGTCAAGTCTCCAGTCATCTGGAACCTCTCCAGTTAACCAGGCCTGTTGATAAATGATACAGCGTGGCTTGTTGAGCACCTCCACCAGCTCCATCAGTATCCTTGGATGGACCCCATCCGGCCCCATGGACATATTAATGTCCAAATGGAGCAGCAGGTCTCCAGCCACTTCCTCCTGGATTAGTGCTCCCCATCCAAGTCTTCTAGCTTGGGGGGCAGAGTACTCTGGGGGTAACTGATCTGACTATTAAAGACTGAGGCAAAGATAGCCTTTTCCCCATCCTCAGTGACCAAGTCCCCTATTGCATCCAATAAAGGATGGAGATTCTCCATGGCTTTCCTTTTGCTGTTAATGTACTTGTAAAAACTTTATTTTTTATCCTTCACTGTGGTGACCAGATTAAGTTCGAGCTGGGCCTTTGCTTTTCTAATACCCTCTCTACGTGACCTGTCTATATCTTGGTAATCTTGCTGTGTCACCTGCCCCTTCTTCCACTGGTGGTAAACCCTCTTCTTTTTCATCGGTCTCAACCATAGCTCCCTGTTCAGCCAGGCTGGCCTTCTACACCTCCTGCTCATCTTATGGCACATGGGGACAGCCTGCTCCTGTGCCTTTAGGATTTCCTTCTTGAAGAAGGTCAGACGTTCCTGGACCCCTTTGCCCCTCAAGACCATCTTCCAGGGGACTTTCTCCACCAGGGTTCTAAATAGTCCAAAGTCTGGTCTTTGACAATCCAAGGCAGCAGTTTGGCTGACACCCCTCCTTACCTCACCAACAACTGAAAACTCTATTGTCTCATGATTGCTGTGCCCAAGATGGCCTCCAACCTTTACTTACCCCACAGGTTCCTTCCTTTCCACTAGAAGCAGGTCCTGGAGGGCAACTTCCCTGGTCAGCTCGCTTACCAGCTGTGTGAGGAAGTTATCTTCCACACATTCTAGGAACCTCCGGGATTATTCCCTCTCTGCTGTGTTGTATTCCCAGCAGATACCTGGTAGGTTAAAGTCCCCCACAAAAACAACAGCAAGTGACCATGAGATTTCTCCCAACTGCTTGTAGAATGCTTCGTCCACCTCACTGCTTTGATTGGAAGGTCTATAGCAGGTTTCCACGTGCTGAACACCTGCAATAGCCCAAGGGAGACTTTAAATGCTCAGCATTTCTCAGCATGAGCCCTGACCTAGTGTTTATAGGAAACACCTCTGTTTTAGTAACTGAAGGAGAACATAGGGCTAGTGAGAGGCTCCTGCTAACAGCTTATGCTGATTTTATTCTTGGCTTCATCTCATTTTCCCTGTCATGTTTTGTTAGTATTGGCAAGAAAGAAATGTGGTGCCATAAACTATCCATCAGATTATAAGTTGCCTTCCAAGCCATAATTTTCAATTATTATCCAGCTGCTACCTATAAGGGATCTGGGCCTGTTTAGCCTGGAAAAGAGAAGATTGAGGGGAGACCTCATCGGTCTCTATAACTACCTGAAGGGAGGTTGTAGAGAGGCAGGGATTGGTCTGTTCTCCCTAGAGTGATAGGATGAGGGGAAATGGATGGAAACTGATCCAGGGGAGGTTCAGGTTAGCTATTAGGAAGAATTTCTTTACTGAAAGGGTTGTCAGCCATTGGAACAGGCTGCCCAGGGAGGTGGTTGAGTCACCATCCCTGGAGGTGTTTAAGAGACGGGTGGATGTTGGGTTGGGGGGAATCATTTAGCGAGTTGATAGGGCTAGGACAAAGGCTGGACTCGATCTTCAAGGTCTCTTCCAGCTGTAACTATTCTGTGATCCTATATTCTGTGGAGATCGGCAATGCAGATTGTCAAGGGAGTGAATGATTGTCTAAAATAGGCTGTGGCTTTTATTCCTTCAATATTTCTGTCCCTACCTCTCCTTTTTTTATTTCTTTTTGGTCCTCAAGAAGCAGAATAGTAATCTTTAAATAGAATGAAGGACACACCAATAAATACCTGCCATGAGAAACACATTAATTAAAATGGCACAGTGCAGCACAGGCTGTAGTGTTAGAAACTGTGCATTTAAAGTGCTGACCTTTTAAATGATGATTTGCTATCAGCACTGCATGATGACAGCAAGGCTGTCAGACCTGCCTGACTGCAAAGCCTCATTATTTAGTGCATATTATTTTGCAGTACTATTGTGCAGTTGATAAAAATTACTAACCCCACTTGACAGCTACCAGAAACAAGTGAAACCAATTAAGAAATCACAAAGGTCAAAGAGCTCCACCAAGGCTCCTGCTCAGTGGTGATGCTTTGGGAAAGAATGTTGACTTGGTATGACAGCAGTCACTCAGCAAGGCTTGAAGTTTGTCGTAAGTCTGGATGTTCTGTGGTCAGTTTCTCACCTTTTCACATCTCTGCATGTGACACTTGCCTGTAAGTTATGACTCCAGCTAAGATATGTATAGGTTTCAGAGTCAGTGGTGACTAATTAAATGTGCCTTCCCCTTACCTGAGAATGCCTCCCACTGAAGCAAGAACTGGAGAGCCAGCTCCATGCAAGTTGTCTCTGCCAACCATATTCCTCAAGGAAAAGAAGGTTGTCCAGGGAAACACTGCAAGTATTTGCATTGTTAAGTGTCTATCTTAATGGACTTTAACTAGATCTTTAAAAACACACATTTTGCCCAAACGAGTGGACCTTAAATGGCTTTGGGCCAAAGTTATGCATTTCACCACACTCAGAGCTTGTGGCCACTGGAAAGGAGACCAGCAGACTGAGGTGGGTTTAACAGTGCCAGTGTTTTGCTGGCAAAGATCAGCTTCTGCACTGGGCCTCTAGCATCATCATTACAGGGCTGTGTTTCCCACACAGGAAAATATTTAGTGCTCTGGAGCTTCATCACTTTTATTTCCACATCCCCTGCATGTGGGACCTTGGTTCCAATGTGCATGGAGAAACACATTATCAAGTTCCTGCAGCCACAGCAGAGGAGGCAGACATAGCAGGGACAGGAACAAGGATGTGCTTTTGGGGAGGAGAATGACATCGGTGAGGTTCAAGTTTGCAAATGGAGAGAATGACAGTGAGCAAAGTTCTCTTCTTTGGCCTGCGTAGCTCCTGTGAGCATTTGGGAAGTTAAAGGTCACAGAATAAATGATTTCACAAGCCTTTTCTCATGGGCTGAATTCATCCTCTTGATGCTTCTAGAAGTGATCCTTAGTGATTGTTCATATTTTAAATACTGAAAGTTCTGGAGACACATGATTGTCAGAGAGGAATCACCACATAAAAGAAAAATATACTATGTATAATGTACATATTCAATAAAGACAGCAAATCACAGTGGCTCTGAGAACAATTATAACTTTTTTTTGCCAGATCTGGGAGCTTTGTTTGCTCTTTACCTTTCAATAAAGCTGGCAAAGGATTTGACAATGCTCTCTGGATGGTGTGATAAATTAATATGGGCCAGAATATCTCCATCATTAAAACAACATTTTATTGATGTGGATGTCTAACTATTCCCCCTGCAGAATCATTCTCATTATCTAAGAGATGCTGCATGATTTTACTCAACTATGTAAATCTGCATGGTGTGAGGAGAGGAAGGGGAGAGAGAAAGAAAATAGTAAGAAATCCTTGTGGACTTCTAAGATGAGGAAAAGAAAATCCTTTTTAATTTGCTAGGAACGTCTCCCTCCCCATGGGAGCCAGCCACTGCAATTATGGTAGGCTATGGAAAGGTATCTCTCTCTCTCCCTTCACTGCATGAAATATGTTGCATTTCTGCTATACTGCCCTAAGATCTAACCTTGTTAAAGCACTGACTGTGAAGTTAATAGGGCCTGAATCCAGACATCACCTGTGAGGGAACAAACAGATACAATTCCTGTGACAGGTGCAGTGGTGGAAGAAAAGGACTCTGCCTCAAATGTGAACACAATAGCACAAGTATTTATCAAATATTTGTCTTGAGAGTTAAATATACCAGTTCTCTTTGCAAAGCCCAAGCAGCCAAAAGGAGATGGTTCTGTGCAACTCACATAATGAAATCATGGATCAGCTTGACACAGGGTGAGTGGATTGGGTGCCAGTAGTTTAAGCATAGCTCAAATAGGAATAGAAGTCTGAATATAAAGAAAACTCCAACAAGAAATCCTGCAGCCACAGATCTCTGGAGAATGGGAAATTAGCCTGGGGGATGATCATTATTAAGGCATCTGTATTTGCTACACTGGAACACGTGATGTCAGGCTGCATGGGTGCACTTTCCTCCTCAGGCACTGGATGAAAGTTCTGAGAGACTCCAGGACAGAGACATACACTAAATAGGACTGTCCTGCAAAGCCACAGGAAACAATAACCAGCATGGTCATTAGCCATGAAAACATCCGGCCAGATACAGGACGCAGACATCTTGTACCTCTGAGCAGCCCCAACAACCTGCCCCAGCTAGCACAGTCACAGAGGGCAAGATGTCCTGTAATGTACTAAAGGGCAAGGGAAAGCTCTCCATGAACAGGTCACTGCCACGTAATCCATACTCTTTTGGCTTGCCTTCTTAATTCTCTAGCTGGAAGACACTCCGGTTGGGGCTAGTCTTGCTTTCAAGCATGAGAACTAAACTAAAAGCAGGTTTTGCACCAGCAATACTGTTCTATACAATTAGCCCTCCTGTGAAGAAATACCACCTCTGCCTCTGTAGAGGCTGCTAATAGTAGCCTGAGTCACAGACCTAAACAGGGGATTTCTCAGACTTGTCATGGGCTGCTGCCTTGAGGAAATGGACACAGCAGCTGCATCAAAGATACCCTTCACCCTCTTTCTGTAATGGAGGTACTAACAATTTGGGAGTCAGCAACACATTCCCATAATGGGGCCTAATTCCAGCTGGGGAATAGTAATTTAGAACCTCAGCAGCTCAAACACATCTGGAGCACTTCAGGACCATATGTTCTGCAGTCAGCATGGATTATTTATCCTGAAAATCTTTGGTGTAAAACATATTTAAGCCTCCATTTAGTATCATGATGTGAAAGTCAGTATCTTTTAAAGAGCTTGCTCCATGCTCTGTCAATGTGGGATAACTTTGGACAGCAGGATCTACCAATAGCAGTGAAAGATGGTGAAGGCCTGAGCTTTCACATCTGTGCTCAGGGCAAACCAGTGTGTGATTATGACAACCAATGAACAGCTCTAGAGCTACAGGCATAAACAGTGCCTGCACAGACTTCTGAAGTACAGAGATACAGGATTAGATCCTCCACTAACGTGATGTTTCCTGCAGTCTTTCCAGCCTGTCTGGGCCTTTTTGCTCTGATGAAACAAGGAATAAGAAATCTTCTCTTTCAAAAGAGGCAAGATGAGGGCAGCTGACAACATAATTTTTCTGAGCACTGAAGGTTGCCAGTGAGAGGCTTCATGGGAAAAAAAGCATCTTTCTCCTCTTCTGCAGAGGGAAGTAGCTTCTGCTCCAACCCACCTGGAAATATTGTAGAGTGGGCTCTACCCCAGGTGTCAAGGGTAGAGGCTGGGTCGACCACCAACCCATGGACAGACACTCTTTATTACCCCCTTCCCCCCCAGTCGGAAGAAATAGGGGACAATAAAGGCAGAGAGACTTCTGGATTGGGATATAAAACTAAGAACTACTTTAATAATAATAACAATGTTAAATGAAACATACATAAATATATACAGGACCCAATACCGAACCCAAACCCCCTTTTTATGATAACAACATCACCACCAAAGCTGGCTGCAGCAGGCTTTGGCAACAGGCTCCGCAGAGCACACAGATCTCCAGCTAGCAGAGCACACATTCTGGTAGCAGACCATGCATTCAGCCAGCTCCAAGTCCCAGATCTCGAGTTCCGGCTCCCCTGGGGGAAGGGTCCTAGTGCCGGATGCCCAGACTTAAGATTCAGAAATTTCAGGTCCTAAAAGGGAGGTTTAGCAGGGGACTCTAGCAAGGGGGAGGGACTGACCCCCCCAGTCATATACTGAATATGATGTATATGGGATGGAATACCTGTAGAAAATAAAATAACTGAACAGAATTAGTTCTGTTCTAACCCAAACCAGGACACCAGGTCCTAGGAAAGCAGGCAAAGATCTAAACAGCTCCAATTCTAAGCCTACACTTTATTCCTTCTTCCATGATGCTCTTCTAGTCTACATTAAAGGCCCCAGAGTTAGCTAGGGCTGGCACCCCTCTCAGCTCTCACATCTTTGAGATAATGTCTATGTTATAAGGTGGTACACACACCTTGGACTCACTGGAGAATGCCCTGGTGCACATTCATATGCAGCCTTCCTTGTCCAGACCCCCTTGGTCCAAGCAAGGCACAGGCTTTCTCAGCCTCAATACGGCTCAGGCTTCAGATCTGTCCTGCCACTGTGGTGTGCTCACTCACAGCCCCAGGTGAACCAACAATATCAGCTGCTACCACAACACAACAGCCACTGTAGGAAACCACCAATGACAGTTCTTAGGGCAGAACCAAACAGGGTAATGTACACACCAAAGTCCTGCACAGCTAAGAAAATTCTGTTAAGGGACTGCTTTATGCATTTGCTATTAAGAGGATTACACATAGACCGTAAGATCAAATTGGTGTGAAGAACAAAACAGCATCTTAGACACAGGACTGACCAAAGCCATTTAAGTACGCTGCAGAGAGAAAGGAAGGAGCACAGTAATTCAAGGACAAGACAATGATACCTAGTTATCACAGAATGTTCGGTGTTGGAAGGGACCTCTGGAGATCACATGGTCCAACCCCACTGTCAGAACAGGTTCAGCATTGCACAGGATGGCATCCAGGCGGGTTTTGAATGTCTGCAGAGACAGAGACTCTACCAGTTCTCTAGACCACCTGGTCCAGTGTCTACCACCTTCAAAGTAAAGAAGTTCCTCCTTGTGTTTATATGGAACTTCCTGTGTTCAAGTTTGCGACTGTTACTTCTTGTCCTGTCACTAGGCACCACTGCAGAAAGGTTGGCTCCATCCCTCTGACATACATTAAGCATTTATAAGCATTGATAGGATCCCCCACCTCAATCTGTTCTTCTCCAGGCTAACCAGCCCCAGCTCTCTCAGCCTTTCCCCATAAGATAGATGTTCAAATCCCCTAATCATTTGTTGCCCTTTTCTGTACTCTCTCCAGAAGTTCCCTGTACTTCTTGAACAGGGGAGACCAGAATTGGACCCAGGATTTCAGATGTGGCCTGACTAGGGCAGAGTAGAGAGGGATGAGAACCTCCCTCAACCTGCTGGCCAGTCTCTTCTAGATGGACCTGTCCCAGTCTGGTTAGTAGGCATGGGATAAATTCAAGGTTTATTCCCCAGAGTGAAACTAAGACACAAATGCCTCAAATCAATTAGGGTTTATTGAAACAAAAGAGTTAGAGCGATAGGACAGTAGGATGGAGGAAAGAGAGGAAAATTAAGCAGGGAGGCAGGACAGAGAGCAAGAGGGCATAGTTACACCACCATGGATGGGATCCAGCAATGTGTCGAGGGTCCAGAGTCCCCCTGCTTCTTCCATGACGGTGGGTGATCACACTCACATTCTCTCTCATACACACACCACAACACACCACTCACAGCTCCACTCACAGCTCACAACTCGGGAGGCTTTTTCCTCAGTTTTTTATAGGAAAAGATACAGGACGCGGTCCTACTGATCCTTAAGACAAAGGGAATATCCTGCAGGTTTCTCCAGGCTTTTCTCATGAATAAATTCCTCACAAGATGTCCACATACCTGCACCTTATCTCAGGGTTTTAATTAGGCCTCATTGTCCTGCACTGCAGTTTCCTTGTCTCTGGCTCTGGGAAGGTCTGGCATTGTCTTCTCCAACGATGATAATCAAAGATCAGTCAAGCTTTGAGACATTAACATGCAGTCTCTGCACAGATGGGAAACTGGTTTGCCTTAGATGATGAGGCAGATGTTTCAAACAGTCTCTTACAGGATCCCAGGATGTCATTGGCCTTCTTGGCCACAAGCACACATTGCTGGCTCATGGTCACCCTCTTGTCCACTCAGACTTCCAGGTCTGTTTTTATGTGAAAAACTTGGATTTCCAGGTCTTTTTTTATGTGAAAATCTGAGCCAGAAAAGGGACACTGATCCAGAAGGAGGATGATGATACCTCAGGAAATTTATCTTGATTTGAAGAATCAGATAACCAGTGAGAAAAAGGAAGGAAAAATAGATGGAAAATGAGAAAAGTAGATTTACTTATATATGCACTGGTCAAAAGACTGGGAAACTGGATTAAAAAAATACACCCATATTTATTGGCTATAATAAGGCTGGGAAGTGGGCAGTTGAAGAAGATTCATTAATCACAGAGATGTGGTTGTGTCAGCAGCCGTGTAGGACACAATCTATTAGAATTTATAGATCATAATGTTACCCCAAAGGCCACTGTTGCGATTAGTAAGTGTGCACTTCAGCTAAGATGCAAAAGACCAGCCAGGGCACAGAGGTGAAACTACCATTTCACCTTGAGAGGCAGACACCAAGAAGAATGGAGACACATGTGTAAGTGCAGAAGAGGCAGCAAGTGGAATAGTACTGCATTTAGTGACCCTTAACTAGTGTTTGGTTGCTTCTTAAGCCTGAGCCATACCTAAGTCCTGGCAGGTTTAAAAGGTATACATGTAAACTACAGCCACTGCCCTGCCAATGCCATCCCAATCCCCAGTGTTACAATATAGTAATATAATTTTAGACCCCTTCCTACTCCAAAGAACCAGATCAAAACCATCTACAGCCACCTAGCCAGTATGCTGTGCCAGCCTGAAATGACATATTTTGAACATTTTTACAGTTGGTTCTGGTATTGCCTACCTACTCTGCCACAGTTGGAATAAAATAATCTAAACCCTGTTGTGTACAAATCTTTCAATGAATCAGCTCCCACAAGAACTTCTGAAATATGCTGTTAAAACAAAAATCAATCACAACACAAGACTGATGAAATGCCACTGTATTCAAGGGAAGGTAATTTAGGAATTCTCAACAATTCTAATACTCAAAAAGTAAGTGTATAAATGTAGTGCAGCAGAACTGTTCAGCAGCAGTTTTTTTCTGTTCCACTTAAACCAAAACAGTTGCTTTTAACCAAGCTTTTAATCATCCTTCCACCCTGCATACCCTACATTCTTCATCATCATGAACCTGAAAGTGAAATTGGCTATAAAGCAAATAGAAGCTGTTTTTCACTTTGCAGAGGCAGGCAAATAAAATAGCAGACATTGTGCACACAAAATTAGATTTCAAAAATTGTGCGGTTGGCTATACAGAGAAAGACATTTGTTGTACGGCTTTTAAATTGACACTATTGCTTTTAAAAAAAAAGGGGGGGAGGCCAAAACTGATAAAACAGAATGTAAATCTGACACCCCATTTCTACAAAGAGTTTAAACTAATGATGCTGCTAATGAATGCTGGATTACAGTGTAAATCTAATCGATTAACTCCTGGCACCTAGATTATGATGACAGGACTTCATTAGGTATAACAAATATACCAGAGGTGTAAATAATTATTATCTCATTATTGAAAAAAAAGTTAGCTATTTTTCTTTATTATGGGAACATTCATTTCATTTTTTCCTTCCAAGAAACAAACACTTCAGGAGCTCCTGTTAGCCTCATATAGCAGGGTCTGGGATTTCAGCAATCATGTCTGGATTATTGCAAGGTATCCGAGGAGGAGAAAGAGGTCTGACTGCTTCCTGCCATCAGAACAAAAACCATTTTCAAATGATGAAATATCTAATTAAGGAGGCTTTCCTGCTTGCATTGAATAAGTTTCACTTTCCTATAGTTCTTTCCACCTCAACTTTGTGGTGTTTTCTTATTGATTTTGTGTTGGTGCTTTCTGGGAATGGTGGAAAAATGAGGTTTTGTCATTGTTCACAGAATGAGAACAGCAAGAGTGAGTCAGCAAGAGATGGCTCTAGCACAGGCAAGAGGCATTTTGCCTACAGAAGAGTAAGGACCAGGATTGCCAGGGCTGACTGCTCTGCCTGGGGAATGGGGATAGGTCTGGGATGAAGGTCTAAGGGCCAATGGACAGCCAAATGAGCCAGGCCTGCCACTGCAGGCTCCAACAGGATGGGGAAATTGCCTGCTGCTTCATGAAGAAATGGGAGAAAAACAATGAGGCCGTGCTAGGCCTACCTCCCTAGGAGAAACAGGAGGTGGATGCAGCTTTAGAAATTAGCTGCTGCACCAACTGTGCCTTCAACATTATGTAGATATGAATCTTGGCACAGATTTGGAGCAAAAGCATCATCTCCCCTCACCTATAGAGGTAGGCAATGTAGTTCACAGACTACAAAATAGTTTTCAGAGAGGCATTAGTAACTACATGCTGACAAAGGAAAAGAATGAGTGTTTCTTCCACTGTTACATGGAAAGGCTTTAAATGCAACCACAAAAAGCCCCCAAAACCTAGAATATGGCAAAATAGGATATATCTCTGGAAGCTTTCTACCCACTTGGTGCAGGATGTACCCTTCATCTGAAAACCCATGAAAACGGTGCTGCCGAGTGCTAGGTCTTATTGTCTGATCAAACACTGACCAGTGGAAAGCAGCTGTAGATCAGCATAGGCAGAAGGAAATGGTACTTGTTTACTAGGCTTTGATTTCATTTACAGCACAGGCAAGACATAAGAACCATGCTCACATCATACGCGTCTGTCATAACTTGTCTTGACTTCTGCAGCTAGCAAAAAATTCTCGAAAAACTTCTCCATGTATCTCATGTGCAAGAGAGCCTTCTTTTCCCCAGCACCAGCTAAGAGCAGCCAGCACAGCTGGGACCCCACCCTGCAGCGTTGTTCTGCAGCCCCTCTGCTGGGATGGGAACCTCCACTGTCCCAGGCTAAACAGTCTGTTCAGTGTCTTGCTACATGTGAAGCTCCACCATCAGTTTTTTGTTTGTTTGTTTCCTCCTTGTATTCACTTTAATTCTACTTTTTTCTCTCACACAGTTTGAATCAAAACACTGTGAAGCAAACTAGTATCTTTGGATTTTACTGCAGCACTAGAAGTAAATGTCTGCCACCAGACCCCCTACCCAAACACATCTCATGTAAGTTTTATGGCTCTTGCAAGCCCATCAACTGTCTGATGTGGTTATTCCAATAATCTTCCCTCTCAAGTCTTGGGGACAGTTGAGAAGGACTATTAAATCTTTATTTTTATTAGACTTCATCCATACTCTGCTGAGGGAAAAGCGACATTTAAAGCCAAGTGAAACTTTACAGCTCTAGGGAGGAGTTCAACATAAAGTGAAAATTACAGGCTACAGAATCAAAGAGAATGGAGTAATCAATACAAAATAAAGTCAAGTCTTCCTTATACACACAGGAGTCCGACTCTGGTGTGGTATTTCCAACTGACACCAAGTATCTTTTAAAGGCAAGTTAGTTGGTGGTGTTTATCCAGTTACAGGGAAGGTCTGTTGGCAGTTAGGGCTAGAAATCCTGGACCCGTAAAGGGTCTCTGTTAAATAGCTCTCCACACACAGCTGGAAATGGAGGGGGTTTGCCTCCTTCAGGTATGGACTCTAAATGCTTCCATGCTGACATGGGTATCTGCTTTGGCCCAATGATCACTATGTTCTCCCGAAGAGACGGCACATTATTTCGGGTTGAATACTTCTATTTAAAATAACACAAAGAGCTGGAAAGAAAGCAACCAAAGTCTTCAACATGCATAGTTTGCACATGTCCCTTTGTAAGATGCCACAATAGTTCCATTCCTGGAAGTAGCAGCTCCTCCTCCAGAGAGCAGGCATATGGTTTTTTAAAAATAAAAACCAGGGAGAAACATAACACTTAAATACACTTGTTTCCCATACACATAAATGTAGATATAACATAGATTGGAATCTTTTATCACAACATTATGTTCTGGTAGGTATACAAACATCTACTCTATCTAGACCCCTCCCCAGCAGAGAAGGGGTGTCTGGAAAAGGAGAGAACAAATGGGTTAAAATGTATTTAAAGAAGCAGACAAACTAATACCAATATTAAGTATATAAAGTTACTCCCAGCCCAGCAAAGGTACAGCAGGCACAGTAAAAAGGAAGGCAGTCCTTAGGAGAAGGGTCAGGAGAAGCCCAGACCGGAAGTCCTCTGTCCCCAGCAAACTTCCCCCAAACTTCAGATAAATCTGAGCGTGATATTTATGGTCTAGGACACAGCTGTGAGACAACTCAGGTCAGCTGACAATAATAGGCATGGCCTATCATTCTGTCCCAGCAAAACCAGAAGAATTACACTCATGTTGTTCACTTTATTAGTTGGTTTTGGTATAGCCATATAAATAATCTGTACTTAGTTACGTGGTCTGCCAGTTGATCCTGTAACTGGTTGTGAAACTCATGAGCTCTTGTATGTACTCACTGAAATATGTGACCACTATTTCTTGTTGTCCTGGTTTGCGTTAGAACAGAACTAATTCTGTTCAGTGATTTTACTTTTTAGTTGAAACTGTTTAAGAAACTGCACTTTAAAACTAACAGCGTGTTTTCACAGACACTGCCAGCCTCTAGCAGTGATAAGGCCTCATGTTTAGATTTACTAACAGGGATTGGTATGCAAAGCAAGGTCACTGCTAAATCTTGTGTCTTATGTTCAGGGGTGCAGGGTAAAGGTTGCACCTTCAGGGAGGAGCAGACAGGACAGGTGACCCCAAACTGACCAGCTAAAGTATTCCATCCCATATACGTCATATTCAATATACAAATTGGGGGTCAGTCCCCCCCTTGCTAGATCTTCCCTTGTTAGAGTCAGAGTTTTCCCTTACGAGATTTCTCTTGGGGGATTCAGACTCCTGATTCCCTTTGAAGATTCCCTTTTCAAGATTCCTGATTTCCGGATTGCTGGATTGTTCTCCTGTGCTTCGGTGATCCCTAAGTTCCTGCATCCAGTACCAAGATCCAGCCCTTGAGCTTGACTCATCTGCTGCTGAGGCCTACCGTCACAGAATCAGTGGTGACGTAGTTACCATCAAGCTGGGTTTGGGTTCAGTATTGGGTTCTATACATATTTGTATATATTTCATTAACATTATTATTGTTATTAAAGTAGTATGAGTTTTATTTTCCAATCCACAAGTCTCTCTTTCTCTCTTATCCCTTTTCCCTTCCCGGGTCGGGGTGGAATGAGGCGGGTAAGAAGGAAACATCTGTCATTGGGTTGGAGGTCGGCCCAGCCTCAACCCTCAACACTTGTCCAGAATGAAATTAACCCAAGATCATTTACCTTTTCAAAACCTTCCTGTGAATGTTTGTAACAACAAACCAGTGAAATTCACTTCATAATACACAGCCTCATGGCTCTTCATGTCAACAGGAATAGGAAAGTTCAAAACAGCCTATTGCATTTTGGTTTTATTGCCTAGTGGAGACCCACATCTGGTTCCCAGAAACAATTAACTTTTATAAGGGACAACCCAAAGAGTCTTCCTGAACTCAACCAACTGTATGTAACTATATACATCTGTAGATGAGGCATATACACATTGCCTAGAAAATAGATTCTATTGCTGTATGTAAGCTTGACTATAGAGCAGAAATACACGCTTATAGAGGACTAGATGGCTCAAAGGTCTGATCAAGATGTATAATGCCTTTCACTTTTAGGCTGAAATCCAATCCAGACCAGCAGCAAGCAATGCCATTACTACCTAATGACTGTTCAGGAGCCTATGGAAAATGCATGCATGTCATGAAAAATTAAAGCTCCAAAAATACATCTTCACTCAAACAACAGACATGAAGAGCTGAATGGAGGTTGCTTCTCAGGTTCAAGAGAGGTTCAGGTCAACTGTTCTGACTCTTTGCACTGACCATCCATACACTGGCTACAGCTGTCAGCTTCAAGAACTTCTACCAGCACCATGTCTTCTAAACAGATGGAAAGACTGTTGTTCCTATTGGTTGTGTATACAGCAGGCACGAGAAAAATCTGGCACACTTCTGTTTTTCAGATCTGCTCCCAGTTTTATCAGTCTCGCAGACCTGAACAAGGAATTGATCAGTTTTAATTCTTCACAATTCTGTTATAGAAACTGAACACTGAAGCCACTTATATGAGTTTCATAATATGCATTGCAGGCAGTCTTCTTATTATACAGTAATTTACAAAAGCATAATGAGAACAACATCAGATTGACATCATGCTCATTCATTGTCCAGCAGCATTAATGGATGAACCAATTAATTGTTTCTTTTCATCACCCATAAACATAATGAGAAAGGGCATGGCTTTCCCAAGCTTCAGACAGCGTCCAATACTTGCAATATATCTTACAGCACATTTCAAAAATTGATACAGTGTGTGTGAGAGGGGAAATTAATCAGTGCCACATCTCTGGTTTATGAGTCATAGTGGTTCCTCTGATCATAAAGGAAATGTGGAAGAGAGGTGGAGTAAGTCACATCTGAAAAAAGCAATGGCTAATATTCATAACCATCTGGCCAAAATGCACGTTATCTGATTGCTTTGCAGGAAATAACCTTCATGGTCTCATTTTTTGATCTGCAATTTGAGTCCTTTTTTTCACCCTCTCTTTTCCCTACTTAAATTACAATGTTTATTGAATGAAGCAGAACCAAGCCAGGCTCCATCTGAGAGAATAAATGCAGATATCATAATGTCCTTCTCCTCTTGGACTCAAGACAAGACTGCAGTGCATCTCTCAGATCAGTCCTGATTTGGACATGTTTCAGATGTGGAAATGTTATACATGGTTCTGGCCACTGTGCAATGCAAAAATAAAAGTCATGCAGTGATGGCCAACTCTAGCTTTAAGAGCAAAATCTCATGTTCTATTGGGACCGTATATAACAACTTCAAAGATTCTCCACATGCATGAGCTTCCAACATTAAGGCCTGCAACTCCATTGCTTCTAGTGACTAAGGCACTGTTATTTCTATTTTATACAGGCAGA
Source organism: Galbula dea (assembly GCA_013399015.1). Lineage (NCBI taxonomy): Eukaryota > Metazoa > Chordata > Aves > Piciformes > Galbulidae > Galbula > Galbula dea. The sequence continues at coordinate 8,420 of VWZX01011150.1, read as the reverse complement.
AGCAAAAGCACAGAGGTCCATCCAGTGGTCAGACAGAAAAACTAATCGGTAGACTTCAAGAGCTCACTCACAGGTTTTGCATGGGAGTCATTGTACTAATGGCTTAGACAAACTGACCTCATTCAGCTGGAGATCCATTACAGCTAAATGACATAGGACGGGTCCTCATAGGTACAGCGACTCAGGCGTGCATTTTCACAAGGTAACTTAACTTTCATTTATCTGTCCTGAGCAAGAAACAGCCTTAAGTTATCCCCCTCTCCCTCATGATCATCAATGCCTAAGTAAGAGAGACATGGAATGGTGAAGCTAGAGCTCCTAGATCTGAATCAGAGTCTCCTCAGGTAAGTCACATAGATCAAAATGGTGACAGTGGTTTTGCACCTCGTCTTTGAGACAAGCTGTTCTAAGATGGGCATGCTGAAGTGGAGATGACTCCAAATATAAGGTGTCCCATAGGGCAGAACCCATAGGGATCCCAACCTATATCCCCAAATAAATAACCACCTCGAGTGACTTTGGAGTTAGCTTCTTTCCATCAAACCTTCACCTGTTAAGGATATATTTAGGTTTCACTAATATCTCTAAAGTGCTGCAGGAGTTTTGGTTGTATGGTATGGTTGCTCTTCATCTTGCTAGCTGATACTAATTTGTGATCAAAACCCATGTAACACAGCATACATACAAACCACCTGTGCTTTGAAAAAAAAACCTAAACCACAAGCCATAACAATGAGGAAGGCACCAGAATTGCAGGTCATCACAAGCTTATTGAATTCCTGGTCATTAGTGTATGCTTATGAATATGGAAGTGCAACTAAGGGCAAGACCTCCACAGTAGGGTGAGAAGTCAAAAAGCCAGAGTTTTTACGTGGACACTTCCACATTGGTTACTAAGATGGCTCACTGTAAATAGAGAAACCTCCCATGCCAATAATTTTTCCATATTCATTCTCACATCTGTGATCATCACCTTAAGGTTACAAGGCTATTGATTCAAGATCCATTTCTCTGAAAGACAGATGTTTCCCACCACAACAAAGGCTACAGATAATAGGCCAGAGTACCCTTGATGCATCACAGATCACCTTGGCAAGTATAAGCTCTCACTCAAAAAGTTACCATTCTGCAGTTGTCTTCAGCATACTCATCTCATTATGCCAGTCCTCAAGCAATAGTTTCCTTAATTTCCTTAATTAGGCATCAAGGTGTTATGGAGGAAGGACAGACTTCTGAACAGATCTATAGGAGGAAGGGGCACTCTGGATGTTATTTGATTGACAGGCTGGATAAAATTTCACTTCTTACTTCCCAGCTTCCCACAGCTCTTTCTCCATCTTTTACTCCTCTTAGCAGCATCACGACATAAGCTGGTAGGATGTGTTTCAGTACCAGACATGTCAGTGCCAGTTTTCTGTACTGCTGGTCTGACTCAGAGGGCCAAGATAGCTGTTGGAATCTTCTGCATGATTACTTCACACAGCCTTTTATAGGTTTTGCTGCTGGATCTCAAGGTTACTAAATAGGGTTGAGATACACTGTGCTGGGCCTCTGGAAGTAGGATGCATGCAGCTGTTAGTATATTAAACATCATGTACATATATGTGGGAGGGGTAGATCATGTGGGAGGGCACAAGTGGATATCCCATATACAAGCTGAAGGAGGGTCTTGAGTTTGTTTCAGTGGAAAGCCACTGAGTATTTACTGCCTGTAAAATACAATTTGGAGAACAAGATCATTAGTTGACTTAAGCATAATTCCCCCAGCCTCCCATCTTGCCTGATCACTTCCACCCTTTCAAGTGGAGTAATGCTGTCTTTGTGCCTCCATAAAAATGTCTCTTCCCAGCAATCCTGCAAGGAGAAGAACAAATAATCCAGTTTTCTATAGCAGCAATCTTGAAAATCCCTAGGGATTCTGGCCATCATGTCCAGGAAATCATAAACTAATACTCACTCGTTCTAGTCTGGACCATCACATTTGTTGTTTATTCTTACTGATAATCTTCTATCAGGCTGCTCAGGTAAGAGCATCACTGACAAAGACATAATTGAAACTGTTTACCCTTTTCCTGGGGCACGTTCTAAGAAAACCTCATGATCCCAACCTTCAAGCATGCACAGTGTAGTACTCTCTAATCCCAGACAAGAGATTCTGGCAGGCAGCACAACCAGTGAACCTCTTCTGTGGCTAAAAATCATAGAATCATTCCAGTTTAATATATGGACTACTGACAAAAACCTTGCAATGCACATCAACTTATTAGACATTTTACTAAATTATTCCTGCTGTGTTGGAAGATATAGACCCAAAGATGGTGATTCTCACTGTGCATTACATCAGTGAACCAGATTCCTCATTGGTGGAGAGATGACATACACATTATTTGCCTGAGTTTTCAAACCTTCTCAGAACGCAGCATTTTTTACCCTTTTTTTCTGCAAAAACGTTGCCTGGTGCTGTCAGGGCACAAGGCAGAAAGCCATACTGGCATGAAATATCTTCTATTTTGGCTCTGGAAACCTGAGTGCTAATGAAAATACTGCATGGAGAAACACTTCTGCATGGTGCTAGACATAGAACTGGAAATGCAATGCATTGAATATTTGATGATTCATTGCTCAGGTGGCTACTGTTCCTCTACATCTGAATAGAGCATAGAAGCAAGATAGAAGAATGAAAGAGACAGAGAAAAGGTGGTGAAAGGCACATGGGTCTGTCATAATGCTTTGCATTTTCCCTTCCAGAGCTCAGGCTTGTCCCACGCTGAGTCAGGGGGTAGCCAAAAGCACCCCAGAAACAAAGGGAATATATTACACGGCCTTGAGGACATATATTTGGCGTGGGGAAATTGACCATTTCACAAACATTCTTTCACCCTCAATGTAAACAGGTTTCTAGCAGCTGCCAGTACACAACTGCAGCACAGAAAAAGAAGGCCTCACAACATCAAAGGAGAGTTCATTTTCCTTCTCCATACAATCACCATGCTCTCGCCCTTTAAAATTTCATAGGAACCTTTATGTGCTCTTGTTGAAGGCTGTGTACCAACAATCTATATGTTACAGGTGACAAGGGAGAGCTTACAATGGACCAGATGATCCACAGGAGTGTCTCTGCAGCAAATTATGTTTCTGGACAAGGCTCAGAAGGGATTTAATGTTAACCACTGAATTTTTAATGCTTTATACAAGAATCTGTGGCAGGGTTCAAACAAAACAAGCCAGCAAAAGAATCTAATGCAATAGCTGCCATCTTTTCCCAGGTCTCATTTTCTTCTGTCTCAGCCTAGCAGTTTCTGAAATATGTCCAGCAGGCCACCAGATATTGCACAGGTGCTGCCTTTTCCAACCTGATGCATTTCTTGAAACTGCATAAGTCAGTATTTAAGGATATTTAATGCTGTTTAGCCAAGACTAATGTTCATTTGAGTTCTTCCTCCCTGTAAACAGCTCATTCTGACAAACTAATTGTATTTGTTTTACCGTTTCATCACTCAACTGCAGTACTTAAAATGCAGAGGAGCATAAGCATGTCATAAATCCTTCCAAAGAGTCAAGACTATGAAAGAGCTTCTTTGATGATAGATAAAATACCAACTATAAATGAGTTACTGTAGCTTAGCCTAGCACCAGCTTTTACATGATCAAGGACACAGAGAAATACCAATACTGCATGTCTCACAACGAGGCTGGGTGGGTGTTCTACTTAGCAGCATATTTTGGAAGAACAAAGATTTAAAGACTGATGGGCAGCATCTCAGGAGGGATACTACAGAGCCATGAGTTGTTTGGGAAAGTACAGGACTTTATTTCTAGATTACTTGCTTTTGATTTCTCTACTCTTTCTTGCAGTGAATCAGAGAGTAGTAGGTCTGAAAAAACAGACAGCAGGCCAGGCAGCTCTAATCTCTATTTCATTACATTTCAATCTCCCTGCAAAGACTCTTATCCTCCTCACAGGAAAAATCTTTCCAGGACAGGAGGAAGAAATGTGCCTTCTTCTCTTGGCAGCCCTATTAGGATGGGACCTACTCTTCACATCCCGTGTCATTTCACACATTATGTTTGGTTTTTTGCACTGAACTAACAAGCACAAACAGGAACAAGTCCAAATTAACCAGGCTGGCAGTCTGGACTTGTACTAACAGTTCACACTCAAATGCTGCTATACTCAAGCATGTATGCAGTTCAAAAATAAGATTAGCAGCTGTATTTTATAAATGTGTCTTTATCGCTATAGTTGTCAGCAACATCTTCATATCTGGCTATCCCATCAGAAAGATCAGAGCTTAGGAGTTTCTAGACCCTGGTCACATATGCTGGCTACACATCATCCAATACTTGAACAGTAGAGGGACATTGTTTTATAAAAAAGGTATCTCAACAAACAGGATGGCATTCTCCCCAGAAATGTGAGCTTACAGTGCTACAGAACTTGTGTTTGCCTTGTTTTTAGAGTGCATGCAATATTTCTTCTTTCAGTATGGAGAGCTGTTGCTCCTGAAAACTTTATTCTCATAATGTCTCTTTCAAACCTTTGAAAAACTAATAATACCTTTTGGAAGATCTCCAAAGTTCAGCAGAGAAAAAGAAAAGAAAATAAAACAAAAAAAACCAAACCAAAACACCCACCAAAAAAAATCCCAACAAAACCAACCAACAAGCAGCTTGTAGTTCTAATTTTTGTTACAGGCTCCTTTGTCACATCTATGCCTAAAATAAATCACGCAACTAAAGGTTTTAATTCAACATTAGTGCATACAGCAGTTTATTGAGTTTATGGCTGAAGGCTAAGCTTTACAAATGCTTAGTGTTTCAGAGCTCCAAGAAAGGAATTGCTGAGCACAGATATTTGCGAAGTGTGATAATAGGATAATAAATTACTGAAAGGTAAAGACAAACTCTCACTGCCATAGACTTACTGCTTTTATTTATGCAGCAAAATATCTTAATACATTCAGTAATAAGTTGTCAGCAATGCCTGGCTGATGCTGCAATGGGCACACGGTTGAAATGTACTGTGCCTGAGGACTAAAGGGATGGCTTTGTCATCGTTTGAGTCAGCCTGGTGCAGGCATTTCTCATATCTAACTTTCTGGGTTTTGTTTTGCTCGTAGGCCCAGCTGATGGTAAAGAAGTAAGTTTTGGAGATAGCGGAGGCTGGGAATGGACTGAAGGAGTTGTGTTCCCTCTTGAAGGGCAAGGCAAAGCAGTTCTATTCATGTCACCACTACTCAGGGAAGTGAAGGCCAGGGAATAAGGAGGGATTTTTAAAGAAATGGGATGAATGACTCTATTAGAAGCACAGGATCTGAACCCCTTAAGATTAGACCAAGAAAATAAATCTACAGTAGGTCTGTATCTAATTTCTGCTTCTGTTCCCAGTGTTTGCTTGTTCTAGAATATCAAAACTAGACAACCTGTTCCTGCGATAGACCAGGACTTTACAGCATGTACTTATCCTGGTTAACACCATGCTGCCTGCAGGCTTTCCACCTCTTCCTTGACAGCTACAGGAAGACATCATATTTACATCAGTACAAGTCAAGAACACCTGTTCATCCTCTGTTCATCCAAGCATAGATTTGTATATTCAATGTGGACCAGCTGGGACAAGCAGGGAGTCCATATAGCCTCCCTGTTATGGAGCATGCCACTTCTCACAGTCCCCCTCCTGCATATTGGCCATTTTCTGTCAGGTGAGAGGAGGAGTGTGAATTCTTCTGGCAGCAGATATGTTATGGTACATGCCACAGTGGCACATTCTTCAGCATGCCTCTGGCAGATGCCAACACACAACCCTGCTCAAATAGCTCTCTGCCCCATAGGGATTTTCTTGTTTCTTCCCTTGAGATTGTAAGTGAACCTGACGGAGCAGAAGGTGAAGAGAACATATCTCCATGGGCACTGATCTGTTTTGGAATACAATAATTTCAGATCAACACCCTTATGCAAAGGTCTACAAAGATCATCAAACTACAACAGAGGGTGCAAGCATGAATAGGCTAAATAAACCTCCTTTTTCACTGAGAAGACAGAAACTCCCTAGGAGACAACTGTATTTAACAAGCATGGGGAAAAAAATACACTAGGAGAGATCAAAACAGAAAAAGTCCTCCTCCTTTTACACCAGGTTTATTATTTTCCTATTCCTTCTTTAAATCATTTCTCAAGGTCTATGAGACAAAATTTGACAATGAAAGTTTTCCTGTGTCCCTCATATGCAGGAGACAGTGATGCTGAAATTATGCCCCAAAAGGCTCAATGGAACTGTTCAGAGACAAACTTTAGTCTTTAAGCAGTGTGGTATTTATTTCAGGCAACGTTGGGGAACTCCTGGCTCGTGCCGGACAAAGAGTTCCAAAGCAGTCCAAAAAAAAAAAAATCAGACTATTTATACAATTTGTATAAGAGATTACAACATCTTTACATGCATATTCATATTATTGCAACATCTAATTATAATATTCATAGCAGGCGGAGTTAGGGCGGAGTCGGGGCAGAGTCTTCATTTTGGGGAGATTTTTGGTGGTACATCCTGTTACTTCATCCTCGGTTGTCGTGTTTTTGCTCTTCTTCCTGAGTAAACTCTCGAACTTTTCTTGATTCTGCTGACTACAATGCATATTTTGCAAGAGTCTTTGGACTCCTGCCCCTTATTTCTCCTTGTTCCTTTTGTATCTCTTTTTATGTAAAATTTATGTTAGTGTGTTAGCATTTTCAATGCTCTTTATCTTTCTGTGTTCTTACCGTATGTTCTTTGTGTCAGTATGTTAGCATTCTTTGTCCAGATGTTATCTTTCCACTGGTCCCTGAATCCTGGTTCTTTGTTTCTTAGCTCAGAGCTGGCTTTCTGAGTTAACTCTTTGGGCCTTGCTCTGTTTCAACAGGCACGTGTTTAAACACTCATCTAGTGTACAGGGACCCTCTTCACATTACCACAGGGATGTAACGTGTATATCTGGGTCTCACCTTACTATTGTAAATGACTTTGAAAGCCCTCAGGATAGGAATACAAAGAATCTTGAGCACGTCATACTCAGACCCTTTCTCCTTAGAGAACACAGAAAGATGATGGGGCTACTGAAGGGCTACAAGAAGCAGAATACAATGAAGGAGGAGGTGGCTCAATAGACAATATATTTCCAGCATTGTCTGGTCTTCCAGTAGCTCTTAAGTGCAAGAAAACTCTCTGTGACTCTTGACATGCAGTGACAGCCAGTAGCACTGAGGTGTTGCTGGCTTTGATTTCCAGCACCCTCAATAATCACCCTGAAGGGGTACAAATCTTAGGTGTTTGCTCCTGAAAGCTGCATTGCCTCCAAACAAGGGCTACTCAAGAGACTCACAGGAGTCTTATGTGGTTGCTTTTATTCAGTGCCTTCCTGTGATTGGCAAGGGTTTTCCGGACTGACCTAATTGTGTCAGGGCACCAGAAAAGGAACACATGTGAAGGCTGCTTGCTTCTCTCCAAAACACGTGGCAAGGCAGGAGAAAGTAAGCACAATATCTACTTGCTTGCTTGTCTGTTAGTGTTCACAATCAGAAGGCCCCTGTTTCCCATTTTCTGCCCAGATGTAGTAATCCTGCTGTGAGGGATGAATGGAAGACAGTCCGTGGTAGAGGCAGCAAAAAACCACCTCCCTTGCCTACCTCATCTTCCCAGGTGCCACTAGAGAACAGGTTTGAGTCTGTGGTTGGGGAAGGAGTCTCTAATGATGACATGGAAGATAAGCAGCCTGCACTAGAGGTACATTCATGCTCAAGTAAGCATGCTTCTACATCAGAGGTACGTACATGCTCAGAAAAGCATACTACTATTACAACATCTGCCACAAAGGAAAACAGAAAGGTTATGGTCATAGGTGACTCCTTTTTGAAGGGAACAGAGGGGCCAATATGTTGACCAGACCCTTCTCATAGGGAGGTGTGTTGCCTCCCTGGTGCCAGGGTTAAGGATATCACTAGAAAACTCCCTAACCTAGTGCAATCCTTGGACTGCTATCTACTCCTGATCTTTCATGTAGGAGGAGAGGAAGTAACATATGGTAGTCCTAGAACAATAAAAAGAGACTTTAGAGATTTGGGGCGAGTGGTGAAGGATTCTCGGGCACAAGTTATTTTTTCGTCTGTTCATCCAGATGCAGGCAGTGATCCAGGACAGATCAACCGCGTTCAGTCAATTAACACATGGCTCCGTGGCTGGTGTCACCTCACAAATTTGGATTTTTTTACAATGGGATGGCCTACACAGCACCAGGATTATGGACACCAAACAGAAGTCACCTTTCTCAACGGGAATGAGGGTCTTTGAGCAGGGAATTGCAGGGCTAATTGATAGGGATTTAAACGAGATGTGAAGCGGGAGGGGATAACAATGTTGCCCATCTTAAGTGCACATACACCAATGCACAAAG
>VWZX01011148.1:8270-23595 GCA_013399015.1 Galbula dea | reverse complement strand
TTTCCAACCATAATGATTCAGTGATTCTGTGATTCTGTGACCTCATCTGTGCTTTGAAATATGTGAAGGGCGTGTGACAGGAGGATGAGGTCAGGCTCTTGTCAGTGAAGCCCAGTGACAGGACAAGAGGCAATGGCTGTAAGCTGAAGCATAGGAGATTCCGTGTGAATACATGTAGAAATTTCNCCGTGTGAATACATGTAGAAATTTCTTCCCAGTTCAGGTGCCAGAGCACTGGAACAGGCTGCCCAGAGAGGTTGTGGAGTCTCCTTCTATGGAGATATTCAAAACCTGTCTGGACACACTTATGTGTGACCTAGTCTAGGGAATCCTGCTGCGGCAGGGGGGTTGGACCAGATGATCTTTCGAGGTCCCTTCCAACTCCTAATATTCTGTGATTCTGTGATTCTCTGAAGTAGGGTGATCAGGGGTCTAGAGGACAAGCCTTATGAGGAGAGGCTCAAGGAGCTGGGGATGTTTAACTTGGAGAAGAGGAGGCTGGGGTGACACCTTATTGCTCTCTTCAGCTACCTAAAAGAAGGTTGTAGAGAGTCACGGGTTGGCCTCTTCTCCCTTGTGACTAGCAATAGGACTAGAGGGAATGGGTTCAAGTTGTGCCAGGGCAGGATTAGATTAGATATAAGGAAAAATTTCTTCACCAAAAGTGTGGCAAGGTATTGGAATAGGCTGCCCAGGGAAGTGTTGGAGTCACCATCCCTGGGGGTTTTCAAAAAATGAGTAGAAGTGGCACTTAGGGGGTTGGTTGAAGAATAAGAGAATTGTAGGGCTATTGGTTGGACTTGACGATCTTGAAGGTCCTTTTCAACCCTGATAACTCTATGATTCTATGTGCAACCAAGCAGTCGGTTCTTTTCAGGTTTGCTTTAAAACACTTAGAAAAAGACTACATATAAACTTGAGTCGAACCTCAAAATCTAGAAATGACTAGGAAAAGACGAACCCATCTCCCACAGAAGCCACTATGATCCTTTATATTGCTGGTAATGGAAGCTGTGTTTGGTTTGAAATGCAGTTATATTAAATAGGCAATGAATAATCCTACTTGACAGGCCATTCTAGGGAGGTGGGTGTTGGCCTCTTCTCCCTTGTGACTAGTGACAGGACTAGAGGGAATGGGCTTAAGTTGTGCCAGGGTAGGTTTAGATTGGATATTAGGAAGAATTTCTTTACTGAAAGAGTGGTGAGATATTGGAATAGGCTGCCCAGGGAGGTGGTGGAGTCACCATCCCTGGAGGTTTTTAAGAAGAGGATAGATGTGTTTCTTCAGGGGATGATTTAGGGATAAGAGTAGTGTAGGGATATCAGTTGGACTAGATGATCTTGAGGGTCCTTTCCAACTGTAATGATTCTGTGATTCTGTGAGTAGAAAAACCTGAAAAAGTATGTATCCAAATTTCATAAAACATCAATTTTCCAGCACCTGAGTTAAGAATTAATATTGGTACTGGTGTTCGCAAAAGTGGGATCATTTACCTGATGTGCAAGATGCTGAAATACATGCAGAGAAAAGGTATTTTATTGCAGGTTTGATCAAAAATGAGGGTTAACTGTTAATCCATAAACCTAGGCCACCCTACCACAAAAACTGTGGGTATTTATCTGGTTGTGGAAAAGCCCTCTCCTCCTGTCTAATACATAAGCATTTCTACCTATGAGTGCAGGACTAGTCAGAACAATAGTCAGAACAAGAACTTCCAGTCATTATCTTTGCCCTTTGCTGGAACGGTCTTTTTCTTACCTCAACAACTCTGCATCCCTGTGAGTTGTGAGAATACTGATTAACCCCTGTGACCTGTGAGAATCCTGATTAATGACCATTCCTGTGATGTACAAGAACCCTCATTAACGGTTCTGTTCTTATCTCAGCCACTCTGCATCCCTGTGAGGTGTGAAAATCCCACTTCAGAGACATCATTATTAAGTAAAAAAATCTGCTAAATACTAGTAATTATATCTCATAACTGCCTTAGCAGAATAGATTTTTTTTTTGAGTCACTGATCTGAAACGTACAAAGAAGTGCATGTAATGAAATAGTTATTGCACAAAAGATGAACTGCTGCAGAAATTGAATTATTCCTTGTAGTTGTCTGTGTCTTAATAATTAATAATTTTACTAATTAACCCAAGACTTTCATTAGGGAGTGTTCAGCCACTGTTAATATTCCGAAGAAAAATAGTATATTTATGTAACTTACAATCTATTTACAAGATACTTGCTATTACCAAACCATTTGGGTTTGCTGCTAGCCACATGACCATAAAGCAGATGGATCAGTTGGAGCATTTCCTGGGAGAACCAGGGAATTTCTACCATCAGCCTTTTCAATATATTAAAACCAAACAGAAGTGGTATCATTCTTTATGTCAATCTCTTAAACGAGTTTTTAAAATCAACAGAAATTCACGTAGGTTTGTTTGTGTTATCCTTAAGAGGCTGAGGATGTAATTCTGATCTTATTAGAACTGATGGGAAAGTTCTGAACTGTCTACAGACTGAGTCAAATGAGCTTTAGTACCTTCTTTCATTCTGTTTTGTCCAAAAAAAAGAGTTTTACTTGTTTAATCTTTCCCTAAAATAAAGGTAACATTCAGAAATACACTGTAACAGATAACATTTCACTAGGTCATGTTGCAATGGAGGTCTGTACACCTTTAACTGCTAAAGAAAAATGCTCATGTTTAACTCTTCGAACAGCACAGGATCATCTTCTCAGTGTATTTAAAATAAACAAACAAGCAAAAAGTTTACCACAAACCAACAGAAAAAAAAAAAACACACACAAAATAACCCCAAAACAAACCACATGAAAACGTGGTGGCATGGGCTCCCCCTCTTGGTTGTTTCTTGTGAAATATTTTAGTTTTGCACACAAAGACCTTATATTTGCTAGGACTGACAACAGTCAGAAAAGCAAGAAAGGGAATGTTTTAAAATGAAGTGCATTCTGTGTAAAAACCTTTTTCTCAGACATCTGTAAAGGACCAAAATCAAAGAGTTCTTGAATCACCATTTAATACTTATCAAAAACAACCCAGAGCCAAGTCATTCCATTCATAATGTTTATACCCTATAAAAGTTGTACAGCACTATAATTGCGTACACTAAATAAAAGTTGAAGAGAGCTTTGAAAGAAATAGGTATACTTTTAACTGCTGTTATGAACTGAGTTTCTAATAAGATGTCAGAAATTGGAAATCTAATTCAAGTGCCTTAACTTACACTATCACATACTATCTTTATCAACAGAAATTGCTTTACTCTCTACAGCAGTGTTTACATCATGGGTAGCTGCAGAACAGTTTGTTCTATCTTAACTGTTTAATGTCTGGTTCCATGTACCAGGTACTGCACCCTGTTCAAAGCCAAGTCTTAGACAAAGCAACAGAACAACTCACAAGGAAAACTTTTCCTAAACATACAGGACAGTATTGCAAACTTTTCACAGTAGTAAACTTTAGTAGAGAGGCATGTGGCCATGCAGACAGCTGAAAAGCAATGTAAACAGTATTTCTTAACTGAATTTGGTAAACAGAAAGTAAAATTTTAAAAGAAATATTAATCCAGTCTCTCTCACTCTGTGAGCGTAATTAATCACAAATACATGTTATATACTTAAACTGCAAACTTATAATATGCTGGTATCAATACAGGCTGAAAGATGAAGGGTTTGAGAGGAGTTTGAGAAGGACTTGGGTGTACTATTGGATGAGATGCTGGACACAAGCCAACAATCCGCACTCACACCCCAGAAGACTAGTAAATCCTGGGGTGCATCCAAAGAAGCGTGGCCAGCAGGTCAAAGGAGGTGTTTCTGCTCCTCTGCTCTGCTCTAGTGAGACCTCATCTGGAGTACTGCATCCATTGGTCCCTTCCAATCTAAACTATTCTATGATTCTATGACTAGTAGTATTTGTTGGAGGGGTAATGGCTTGTTAAAATCACAGCTCAAAGGTTTATTACAGGTACTTCAGTGCATTATCCGCTGCGTTAGTAAGAAAAATTATCAATTCTACTCCCTGAGTTCGGGCTTTTTGAAGTTCTTAAAATAAGAAGATAATTAGCAGTAAAATTTCTGCCCTATTGATTATTTGGATCTGAATGTCCTTATATTTATAATAGCATGAACTAGGAACAGTCTTAGTTACTTTGCTATATTAAAGTTTCAAGAGAAAAAGCTGTCCCAGTGGTTAGTCTCATGCATTCAAGACAATTGTTCTTTACCTTAGCTGTAAAAGCAAGGTAAGAATTATGTATCTTAACAGAAGTACTGTAAAGTTGGTTAATCAGTGTCTGCATTTTTCTCTAAAAATCTAATTTATCATACAAACAAAAAGAAATATCACTCTTTCAGTTAGGTTAAACAGAGCCTTAATAAACCAACAAGTCTTTACTGCCATATATTCATTGATAAGAATGGCCGATTCGAGATAGCTGCCTTGTAAAAACACTTCTTGTTATAGATCATCAATGTTTTAAAAACATTAATTCTTTTAAAACATATGTGGATCTTCATATGTTTGTATGAAGGACTATAGTAAATTCATTCCTTAGGCCTACATAAATCAAGAAGCGTAGCTAATGTCAAAATCAAAATACAAATAGAAAGTATGTATATATTAATATCTAATTTTTGACCACATAAGTTAAAATGCATTATATATTGGCAAAATATTCAGATGTGAAGTACAAGAAAAGAGTGTGTGCTTCTTCCAGATGTGTGCAGCTGAATCATCCATGACTCATTTTATTTATTATTTCATTAGTATTATCGTTATTACTGTTGTTTCTTCTCTATGCATTGTTCTGTTAAACTGTCCTTATCTTCACCCACGAGGTTTTATCTTTTTCTCCCAATTCTCCTCCCCATCCCACTGGGGTGAGGGGAAGGAGTGAGCAAGCAGCTCAGTTGTCAGTTGCATCTAAACCAGGACATTCAGTGTCCTCATTTTCTGTAAAATAGAAGTAGCAGTAATTGGTTGAAATCAGGACATTACTTTGAAAAGGTGAACCTCTGTACAGTTGTTCATTATTGCTACGTAACATACTTAAACTAAAATACATCTTTTTTCCATCCAAATAATATTAATATAAAATATTAATATAAAAATAACTACCATCAAGCATTTTACTGCACTGCAGTGTCTACCACTAATTCCTAGACTTAATCAACTCTTCTTTGGGTAATGTCCAAAATCACAGAATCACAGGAAGTCAGTGGTTGGAAGGGACCTCAAAAGATCATCTAGTCCAAACCCCCTGCCAGAGCAGGATTCTTCCCTAACCAGGAACCAAACCCAGGCCCTGGTGGTGAGAGCACCAAATCCTAACCACTAGACCACCACCTCACCTTCAATACTAAAGCATCACAAGCAGTATAATTTTAAGTACTGGAATGTGAGGTAAGAAGTAAATACAACAAATGGAAGAGCACAAGGAAACACACGTTATACTTGTATTTTTAAAACATATTTTAAAATCTGGATTAAAAAAGAAGCAGGCCTTTATGTGGAATAAGTCTTTCCTAGAATCTACATACAGTAGAAAAATTGCATATTTAAAAATATCCAACATATCTCAGCACATATGCTATACTACATTTCTGAAAAAACAAGGATTTTATCTCACAAAAATATTGCATTTCCTTAAGAGACTCTTTTCAATGATGAAATAACAAAACCTTTATCAGTAAACTGCTGGATTTCATCATGGTAAAAGTAAGGTGAAACACTGAGGACGATGCAGCCTTAAACTGACTGGCAGCCGTCATTCAAGTAATGGTAATCTGCAATCTCAATCTGCCTTCCTGCAAAAAGAAACCCAATTTACCAAGATACACAAAGAAGCACAAACACATATTTCTATTACATTGTCTGGATAACATAATATGTTAAAATTTATAAAGATTTAGTTTAAAAAATTAAATCCAGAATATACATGCACAGGCTATTTTCCTATTAATAAATCCATCACTAGAATACAATATGAGCTAAAGATGAACTTTGATTACTCCAAAAGCAAAGTCCAGTACTCCCCAAGGAAACAAGAAAGTGCAATCATATACATTTCCTCTGTGTCTTCTGCTACCAAAAACTCTTATAAAAGTTTTATTGCTATTTGGTGTGGTATTATCACTTGACAAAAATCATTACTGTGTAGTTAGACAATGCTATTTGGAAACAAACTTTATAAACTGTTATTGATGAAGTAATTGAGACTGGACATAATACTGGTATTGTCATACTGAAAAGTTTTAGACAGTCATTCAAGCCAAAGTATAAACACTGCTTCCCCTTAGAAGTGTCATAATTCTTTTACTGTGAACAGAGAAAAAACCCTTTATAAAATCATCAACAGACTTCCATCCTACAAGAGCTGGATGTATACATCATATGGCAGAAAATAATCAATTTTTTAAAAACTTGAATTGTTGAGAAAATTTTGGAAGAAAGAGCATACGGTTAAACCAAGAAATGGTACAAGAGGTAGCCAGGTATCAGTCCTAGTTAAAATAGAGGCAAAAGCACCATGTTAATGAGTTGATAAAAGCTAAAAAACTTAAAATCAAATCAATATTGTTTTGTAGTAAATAGCCTGCATTCCATCCTGGGTTTTGACAAATATTTCCTGATTTAAAAACACTACTCTGGGAAATAGCATACTCTGAGAGATCTGCATATGAAAGACAGCAAGGGAAGGTGAGGTTACGGTGTACATGGAAATGAATGACACTTGTTTCACTTGGCAAAAAATGGCTGAAAAAAGGGCAGGTCTGAATGGCCTGCCAATGCAGCAAATAGATGAGAAGAAATAAGGAAATAATCTATAATAATCAAGGGAAAATAGACAAACTATAGAATTACTGCCCTTTGCTGTTTCTTCTGTAAGCCTGTACCAAGACAAAGTTTGTCTCTTTCTTTATACTTACTTGTATTCTCCTTATTATAACTTGAGATGAAAGTTGTCAGTCATAAAGGAGAAATGGCAGGGAAAATTCCTTCAATCCCTTCTTGCTTTTATTATAGAGTGAAGCAATAAATCCTGGAAATCCTATTAGGATTCCAAGGCATACATACCACCCCAGAGGTAACAACACCAGAATCTGCAACCAACACTGAGACTTTGGGAGGGCTCCAGAAAGCATAACAGAAATTTACAGTTAATTTACTATAATTATGTCAATTTTTTCCTATTACAAGTTAAGATATGTTAGGTATGTACCAGAATTAATAACAACCACAACAAAATCAAAGGTACAATATCATCACAGTTAATGAATTATAAACTCTTGAGAAGGAATGTGAGAGAAAAACATTACTTAGCAAAAAAAACCCCAAACAACAACCTACATATTTTTAACACCCATCACTCAAGTAAGTCTAAACCATAAGAAATTAAACAAGATACAACCTACAGCAAAAATCTATCTGTTCTTCAGGTAACGGACAGAAGCCTCACATTCACAGGTCCTGATTGCCAGGGTGTCCTTCAACCACCCCCGTAACTGCTGGAGCAGTGTAATCCAGCAGGACACAAACAGTCTAGAGACTTCTGGACTGCACTTATGACAACCTTCTGGCAGGTGATTGAGGACCCAATGAGAGGAGATGCTCTGCTTGACTTTACACTTACAGACAAGGAAGGACTTAATCAGGGCTGTAAAACTCAGGGGCACCCTTGGCTGCAGTGACAGTGAGATGTTAGAATTCAGGATCCCAAGAGGAGAAAACATGGCAAAAAGTAGGATCACAATGCTGGACATCCGGAAAACAGACTTTAGGTTCTGCAGGGACTTGCTCAGAAGAACCCTATAAGATACAGACCTAGGGAGAAACAAACCAAGGAAAGCTGGTTTTCAAGGCTCATATCCTCAGAACTCAAGAATGGTCCATCCCAACAAGCAGAAAATCAAGTGTAAAGAAGACAGAGCCAAAATTTGCTCAGTGGTATACAGTGACAGAATAAAAGGCAATGGGGACAAATTGAAATGCAAGAAATTACACTTAAACATAGGAAGAACTTCTTGACTTTAAGAATCATTGAACACTGGACTGCGTTGCCCATGTAGCCTGTGGACTTTCCATCCTTGGAGATAATTCAACACCCAACTGAAGAGAGAGCTAAGCAACCTGCTCTAGCTGACCTGCTTTCAACTGGGGTACTGGACGAAATGATTTCCAGAGGTCCCTCCTACCTCAGCCATTCTGTGCCTCTCCAGAAAAAAGAAATCCAAAGCTATTCATACATTATTTCTACTATGTCACCACTTTCCAAATACTCTCTCCCCTCTTCCTTGAAAGTTTAGCCTCAGTGGGTATGACTGAAGTCTTTTACAAATCTACCTGTTTAGTGCAAGTCTTACTAATGCAGGATTGAAGATCAGCTGCAGCAAAAGCAACATAGAAAATTGTCAGAAATTGTCCCTTGTACTAAGTCCTTGTGAACACATCTATAATAGGGAATGTTATAGAAACAGCTAGGGAAACAGCTGATCTAGCTATTAATCAACTGGAACACCACATTACAATGCAACAATAGTTTACGTTCCAAAAAGGTGTCTAATTTCATGCTCACAATGCTGCATCCAGAGTAATTAGGTCTGCCAATCACCCTAATTAGCACTAAGCAGAGCCATACTGATGAGGCCATAGTGATTCTAGCTCCTGAAACACTAACCACAGCACTGCACAGTGTATACCAAACAAGAAGTATCATTTGAGCATTTTTAGCAGTGAAAACACCTGAAATTCTGTCAACTCTACAAGGATGTGTGAAAGTTTTAGGAAAATATTTTTTCTTCCTTTCAAAACATACATTTTTAGTACAAGGCATATCTGAGGTTGCTACAAAAACATTTAAAGGATTTTAAAAACATGCTCCTTCTAAATACTTAATTCTACAAGATGATTAGCTGCTACAGCAGATTTTAACATCTCTTGAATTCTTGTCAGGTAATTTCTTTTAGCTGAAGAATCCATGAAAAGGTAGTAATTTTACTGATGCAATTTTGTTTCTTCATATAGGATGTTCACAAATCTCTGTTTCCTTTGACATCATCAGAATAAAGCCACCAGACACTTGTCTTGCTCTGGTTTTTTGCCATCACTTTCTTAAAAGTGTTACTCCCAGTTTTTGGCTACATGAGGAAAAAAAAAAGAAAAAGAAAAAAGAAAATATATTCTGGTGTTTGGTAAGTTTATTTATTTGTTTCAAAATGTTATGATAAATCTTAAACTACCTCGTGCTTGCTAATAACTGAAGGTACATTAGCAATTTCCTCTAGGATATATGTCAGGCTTTGTGTAAAGAACAGCTTAACCTCTGTCATGCTCGGCTTACTTTCCATTAAATGATCGTGTTGCTCAGGTAGCTCATGTCAACTTCATCCACTTCCATACAAGTAATGTCTTTGATGTCAGCTAATTAGTTCTGCACTGTTAACAAGGCTCTGTGTATCTGAGCTACTGAAAGAAGCATAATAAAACCTTTCAAGTAAACTCATGATCTGAAGCACATTATCAGGTCATACTTGAGAGTGGTTTCCAAATTCCGAACTGTCCTTTCAATATGGTCTTGATCTGTCAAAGGTTTTCATCTAGGTAGGGCCTTTCTCTGTTTAAAAAATCTTTTCTTAATCCTCAAAAGGATCTTAACTCCCAGGGTTTTACTTAATTTATTTCCAGCTGTGACTCTTTACTTTGACCCATTTTAGATCTGACTCTGCAGCTAAGAGACTTACGACAAATGCATGGAATACAACAAAGGCAAAATCTGAGCAGAAAGGAACCTGAGGTACTTCTACCATATATCTCAAAAAGAAATAACCAAAAGACTTTTAACAAATGCTTAAATGTTAATGATTTGTTACAGCAAACATTAATTTGGCTGTTAGTACTGAAAAAAAGATAACCTTAAAGCTTCAACATTTCCCAAGTAACTGAAACTTATCTCTAATAAAGCCTCCCCTGGAAATTTTAGTCCTTGACTGTGTTTGCAACACACGGTGTACCATTGCCCGTAGCAACGTCAGAATGAAACATTGCTTTAGGACAAATTTTCAAACAGCCTTCACCCAGAGCTGTGGGCAAGACACTAATAAAGGTCATCCCAATTACATCCCCTTCTTCTGCATTTCAAATGTTGCTATTTTACCTAGTGATTGAAGAGCAGAAGTCCTGCATATAAAAGCTGAAACAGCCTTTGAATTAGTTGCTTAATATCAAGAGATACATAAAACACGTAGCAAGAAAAACAAACCTCTTGGACTGATAAATAAAGTATTAAATGATTCCACTTTGCTAGGCTCAATGCACAGGTGTTTGTAGAAGAAACTTTATCTAGGATGCCAATAAGAATTCATATTTCAGTTGTGAAAGGGAAATTCTAATTGTAACTGCTCAGCAGTGGTAATCTGCGATGAAGGAGTGATCTGGCATGGAGGGTAGGAAGCCTAACTGCAGGAAAGTATTAAACAGGCTGGAAGAAGAAATCCCAGAAACAGAATGAGACCTTGCAAAGGAATGAAGGTTTTCTTGGTGATGAGATGAGAAATCACCTCACCACTGTTTTATCCTGGAATGGGAGTATTAAGAGGTCCAAGCTCTGGGGCCACATTTGGGTAACAGAGCTAGGATGGAGGATGGACACATGACCAGACTGAAGGTCTCACTCAAGGGATTGTTCCTGGTGCAAGTGTATGTGAGGAATCTGCTTGCGGTGCATCTTAGTACTCAACCAATGCATTGTTCATAACGTTTTTCCTCTATATTTTAAGCACAAACATGTTTAACTCTCCTCAAGGGATACTGTTGTCAAAATTATTTTAAAGAAGATACTTAAATCTTCAACATACAATGGCTTCAGCTGGTAGGACTTGTCTGCTAACATACAGAAATCTATGTTCTGCATCCAAACTGAATCATACAGGATAATAGCTATTAAAGTATTTCATATAAATTTTCATATCCTCATTATTGCATACGTCTTCAACATACAGCAATCTGAGTTTATACTCTCATGCAAAGCGTTCTACAGTCTGTTTCCTAATAGGAAACACTTGAAAGCACTGTTTAAACAGGTGATTGCAGCCACTTATGAGCCCTCCATTTTCCCATTTTTTAAGCACCTCCAGCCCAGGATTTCATAATGTCACTAAATTATATTAAGATCCTATTATCAGTTATTCCCATGTATTCACTGTCCGTTTCTCCAAGCACCATCAAGTTTAATCTAAAACAAAGCTGACTTTATTACAAATCTTACTTATTTGTCCAAGGGGTACCACATGCACATCAGGTGCGTATAAGTAACTGTGATCACAACAGCAGTAACAAACTTAATTCACAAAAGATCTAGAATCCACTATTTCTCACAGTGTGTGTGCTATCTTATTTTATCACCTTAGCATCTTTTTCAGCGTGCCAGCGAAGCAATCACAGTACTTTCCTCTATTAACTTTAATTGCAGTTCCAAAATGAAGTACAAAACAGATTTTATGCTGAGTGACTTGACAGACCTTAGCTGTTTCAATACCTGTTTCAATAATCATTTAGAGTCTTTCTTCCCTTTTATACACAGTACATATTAGTTCAAACTGTACATACAAATGGCCTAGTTATATGTATTATACAATCAGACTGTGGGGGTTTTTGGAGATTACAGTAAACTCTCCCAGGCCTGCATTCATGTCTACAGAAACTGCTGATACTCCAAGACTGGGCCTATAACAGCTCAAAATGCAAGAAACAGAAGGAATAATAATTTAATATTTTCCAAATATAATATTAATGATGAAAGATAGCCTTGTAGACAGAAACATATGAATTGTTCTTTCTCAGGTGTGTATAATTTGCTGCAGTAGACATGCTAACATCTACTGAAAGCTTAATGAACTACGACTTAATAAGCTTGGCAATCACACAGCTCCTTTTATGTAAATAGTATATATGTTAAAAAAGTACTTTGGAAGCCAAAGATTAGTTTCTTTTTAAATCAATAACCCTATGGCAGTTACATATGTACTTATATATGTACACAAATCCCTCTATGGGTTCTATTTAGAAGAACTTCGTGTGCTTCAGTGAAGACTGATTTTCAACTTTTTCCTCTAAAGAAGAGACAGGGAACAATATAGCTGAGCTATTTTAAACAATGAAATATAATTTATCTTCTCAAAGTAACAGCATTTCCTTAATTTCAAGGACTTAAACTCCGAAAAACAAAGAGAACAAATTACAGAAAAAGATGCCTCCCACTTCACTCCTGTTGTGTGGTGGAGTATTTCCCAACCAGCTGAGACACTATCAATGTACCCAAAGCAGATGCCAACACTTACAACTACAGCGGAGTTAAGTGATTTCATTATCTCTAGTTGAACCTAGTAAGATAGTATGTTTATCTGCTCATAGAATACATATGAGAAGCTAATACAGAGTTGTATTTTTTTCTTTAAAATAAGGTATTCTTAAATATAAAATACAAATTCTTAAATGTGAACTATAAGTAATCCTAATGGCTGGAATAAGCTACAGCAGCCGGTTACATGAAAAGCTCAGGATCTTTGTACCTTAGCATATTCATAATACTAGCTCTCCTGTCCTTCTGTACTTTCTGTTCAAGTGGCTGGAGAGGGGTTTTGTTAAGATCAGTATTTATACTACTATGAATATTTCTGTCAATACCAGCTTAGCATTAACAGGAAGATTTTAAAAAGATGTCTTTGAATTGGCTTTGCCCTTGTATTTCCTTACTTTTAATTAATAAAAGTGAAGTAACTGGAATTGTTAAATTGAAAAATAGCTACTAAAAAGTAGTAGCTATTGAACATATGAATACAGGAATTTATGAAAATGTCAAAAATACTTATATAAAGTGCATAATTGTTTCAACATCATGAGCTAAACAAGATATTATGTTAGTCTGAAACATTAGGGCAAGATAAAGATCAGGCTAACTCTTAAAACAAAGTGCCTTCAGCTCAGGAAAAACAAAAGCTAGTGTCTGTTATTAGATGCTTCCTAGCAGGCTAAGCAAGATGAGAATTACCTTCATATTTGTAAACTTTGTGCAATGTTAGTAACAAAATAGTAGTAGAATGGAAATACATGTACAGATGTATCTAGTGTCGATCATAATAGTATGCTTTAATCAATCTTGGAAAATGAATACATATTCTGCCTTTGGAAGTAACAGGTACATATACTTACTACACAGAAGTTGACAGCCCTTTTCTTATTTAAATGACCACATACAACTGGAAAAACCTCACTGAGTTGTGAAGCTTTGGTTCTTTTTGACATGCAAAACAACCAAGGCAGAATAAAATGAAAACACCAAAGCAAAAGTCCCATACTCTGACTTGGGTTTTACCATGCTTGCCTGATGACTTTGGTTTGCTTCAGATATGACAGTCCATGACACAGTGCAAAGATCCTGCACAGACATCTGCTGGTTTCCTTTTTCACATACTTCTCATACGATACACCTGGGGAGTGGAGTCAGGTCGTGTGTGCCTAGCTGCAGGGCCCCTGCCTTCTGCTGTTGCTGCTGCTGCCACACCTCTCCGAAGGAACAGCACGCTTGGTTCCTAGAACAGTTGTTCAGCACCACTGAAATGCAACACTCGACTTGTTTGGGCAAGGTGTAAGTATTTGCTCAGGAATTCACCATGAGAACCTGACATAAGCCATGACAGAGCTACCTACAGCAGGTGACCTACAGTTTTGTTTGCTTCCTTAGTCACAGCCTTCAGTTTCTTTTTGTTTTAAAAGCCACCTCCCCTGTTAAACTTTCAGGTCAGTCAGTGCACATTAGTTTTCTTTTCCTTTATTTCTGAACTGTTCCTCTTCATCCTTTGGATAAAAGTTTGCTGGTGCTTTTATTTGATTATATTTTTACTTAAATTCCTGAGAACAATGAAACAGAATGTTGTCATACAGGTCGATGCTCAGCTGAGCCCTATGAAAAAACACTTGCTCGCTGCCCCCAACAGACCACCTCCCCCCCATGGTGGGATGGGAAGTTGAATCGGTAGCCAAATGCCAAACACTGTGGGTTTTGGTAAGGAAAGTTTAATAAAACAATACAGAGAATGGAGAAACTACAGGAGTAACAAGAAAACTAATGAAGTAACATAGATACATAAAGAGACCCACCAGTACTGTGCTGCGCACCTGAAAAACTGCCACCTGCACCCACCCACAGTCACACTACCCCCACATACAGAGTAATATAGCAGACAGTTCCCAAAAAGGTATCAAATACCCCATTGGCTTGGTCCATTTGTCTGTCCTATGCATGCCCCACCCCTGATTCTTGTGCAGAGTTAATCCTATTTTAACCAAACCCAGGACTTTATCCACCCCTTATTCTATACCTTGCTACATCATACCCAGCAGAGTTATTTAACAATTAACAACATACAGTTTAATTTACTGGCTGTTCTCACCCAAAATTAGATCAATGTGTGCTACACATTCTCTATCCTCCCACATCACCCACCAGGTGCACCTAATTACATGTATTTACAGTCTTCTGAAGAGCTACTACTCTGTCTTCAGCTGGCAGTTTCTGTTGTACTTTCTCAGACACTACATTTCCAGGAAGGGTTTTCCCTTGTCTGAAATTGACACAACCTATATAAAAATATTTTAATAACATAATAAAATTAATTACTTATTCAGCAAATCCATTCTCTTTTAGTAGTCTTGGTTTCTAAGGTCCTGATAAGTAATAGAATATAGAACAATATTATTTCAAAATTTTGAAAGAATCCATGCCACAGCTTAGCTCATTCTTTATGCATCACCTATCTGTAGTAATCCGTTAGCTCTATGGTGCTGAACAATGATTCAGCCTTCACATCAGACCTCTTGTTGTGGTTAGAGACTTTGCTGACCCGAACCCATGGCAGAAAATCCTTATTACCCCCCTTTCCCCCCAAACGGAAGAGATAGGGAACCATAAGGGCAGAGAGGCTTCTGGATTGGAAGGTGAAAACTAAAGCTACTGTAATGGTTTTGCCCAGGCCACTTCCCTGGTGGCCAGCTTGTAACCAGCTTGTAACCAGGGAAGTGGTCAGAAGGTCCCAGTATTCCATGCAATTCCACCTGACCAGCAGTATAAATAAGGAGGGCAGAAGCCGGCTCGCGCTCTTCCCTCCGGTGGACTCAGAGACGCAGCTTCTCTGCTATCGGTCCTGCACGTGTTGGGGAGTGAGGCCTTGTAGGCCTTGGGAGCAGCGGTTCCTGCACTTCGAGAATTGTAGTAGTGAGATTTATTTTCTTTAACTTACATATCTGTTTCGG
>VWZX01011142.1:118411-217228 GCA_013399015.1 Galbula dea | reverse complement strand
GTGCCAGGGCAGGTTTAGATTGGATATTAGGAAGAATTTGTTTACTGAAAGAGTGGTGAGATATTGGAATAGGCTGCCCAGGGAGGTGGTGGAGTCATCATCCCTGGAGGTTTTTAAGAAGAGGATGGATGTGTTTCTTCAGGGGATGATTTAGGGCTGAGAGTAGTGTAGGGCTATCGGTTGGACTAGATGATCTTGAGGGTCCTTTCCAGCCGTAATGATTCTGTGATTCTCACAGGCCCACTTTTCAAGCCTGTCCAGGTGCCTCTGGACGGTATCTCGCCCCTCTGGCGTGTTAACCACACCACTCAGCTTGGTGTCGTCTGCGAACTTGCTGAGGGTGCACTTAATACCTCTGTCCAGGTCATTAACGGAGACATTGAAGAGCATCGGTCCCAAGACACAACCCTAACGGACACCACTCGTCACCGGCCTCCACCCAGACAAGGACGCAAGGCGATGACATCATCTTCACGCGCCAGAGAGGCGGGAAGGAGGGGGACAGCCGGGCCTAGGCTCATACCGCCCGGTTTAGCGGCGCACAGGGAGCGGGTACTGCACCCGCATCGTTCCACTCCGGCGCCGCCTGTCACGGTGAAGGGAATGGAGGGGAAGTCTTATGTAGAAAGGCTGAAAGCACTTGGTCTGTTCAGCGTGGAGAAAAGGAGGCAGAGGGGAGACCTCATAGCTTCCTCACCCGAGAGGGAGGGGTGGGTGCTGACCTCCTCTCTGGTGGCTAGCGACAGGACCCGGGGGAACGGCATGAAGCTGTGCCGGGGAAATTTAGATTGAATATTTTAGGAGCTTCTTTACCCAGAGGGTGTTGGAGCATTGGAACAGGCTCCCCAGGGAGGCTGTCATGGCCCCTACACTCGTGGAATTTAAGAAGCATTTGGACAAGGCACTTAGGCACATGGTGTGACTATGGGATTGTCCTGTGCCTAAACACGAGTTGGACTAGATGATCCTACTGGGTCCTTTCCTACTTTGGCTAGTCTGTGATTCTGTGACTGCCGTGTCCAAAGCGCCAGACAGCAGGACAGCAAGGCACTGGGTGGGCAGGTGGGCTCCAGTCAAGCCACAGGCTTGAAACCCACCTCGGAAAGGCTGGGGAAAAAAAAATTGAGAGCAAGCAAAACAATGGCTTAAACTTCTCAGCAGGTTTTACATTTCCAGAACTCAGTATGGTTTTGGGTGCTGCAATAGAAAAAGGACCTAAAGCTATTGGGAGAGCATCCAAAGGAGGCCACAAAGATGGTGAGGGGCCTGGAGATGAAGCCGCATGAGGAACAGCTGAAGTCACTTGGTTTGTTCAGCCTGGAAGAGAGTGAGGGGAGACCTCATCGTGGTCTACAGCTTCCTAACAAAGGGAAGCAGAGGGGCAGGAGCTTCTCTTCTCTCTGGTGACCAGCAACAGGACACATGGGAACAGCAAGAAGCTGTGCCAGGGGAAGTTTAGGTTGGGTTTTAGGATAAGGTTCTTCACCCAGAGGGTGGTGGAGCACTGGAACAGGCTCCCCAGGGCAGTAGTCTTGGCACCAAGCCTGAGAGAATTCAAGAAGCATCTAGACAGCATTCTTAGTGTGACTTGAGGCTGTCCTGTGCATAGACTGGAGTTGGACTCAGTGATCACTGTGCATCCCTTCCATCTCAGGAGATTCTATGTTTGCCCTCAAACTCCCCTCAGGCTGTGCCAGGGTCCTGTTCACAGTAAACACACTTGGATCCATTACAGCTTGTGTAAAGGCTTCAGATGTTCTCTCCTCCCAGAGGTGCTAACGTTTCACCTCAGTCAGCACACAACACAATCACACCTATACAGCAAGCACTGCGTTTTCTCACACTAAGCTTTATTCCTGAGGCCAATAAGCACCAGTTTTAAATCATTTTAGTGACATGACAATTTCAGATATGCAACTTGTAACTCCATGCCTGCAGCTGCTCTACAGTTAGTATCAGTAGTAGATTCAGTTACATACAGTGAAGTCTGCAACACAATAAGCATCTTTCTATATAGCACAGAACTACCACTGCATATTTTATTGCTTATAATCTGCAGTTCTTATACATTATAGAATCACAGATGTTTAGGCAGGAGGAGACCCTTAAGGATCACCAAGTCCCCCAGTAACCCAGCATTCCCAAGTCCAAAAATCAACCATGTCACTAAGCACTATGTCTTTTTAGACACCTCCAGGGATGGCAATTGGTACTTATCTACTTCTATTGCCTTTCTCCATAACTCTATCTGTTCTTTGTGCTCTTGGTAACCTCCCAGAAATCAACTGATTATCAAGCATCCCCATTTCAGATTAAACAGTACTCCATGAAACATTTTATTGTAAAAATAATTTAAGCTGAGATTTACAGTTCAGACCTCTGCAAGTTTAAGTACATTTTAACACAGGTGTTCTACTCTGAATGAATCTGTACTTAACAAATAAGACAAGAAAAATCTGGTCTAAGTATTTTCTAATTCAGAAACTCACTGTTACATGAACCATTAAGTGAAACCAACAAACAGAGCAAAAGCTGAAGTAAAGCTATTGCTTGGTACTTTTATTCATGGGCATGCAGAAGACTGTAGTCAGTTTTGACAGAGCACTCCAGACAACTAAGGCTACGCTAACCAGAAAATGCTCTAAACTAATGCTAGTTGAACAACTCTGCAGATAAACATTTAATCATTTAATGGCCAGACACTTTGATGAATATCTTCTAAGTCCTTCTGCTTCATTGGTGTACTCTTCCTCCAAACAGGCATCTCATTTTCGTCCTGCCTGCAAAGACTTCCTTTCATTAGCCGCTTTTTGTTTTTGCTGCATGATCTCAGAGTCTCTGTGAAGAAAAAAGTTGGATTTCAGATGCTTGCTCACTTTTTCTAAACAGTCTCCTGCAGCTTGGTTTTGCCCTTTAACAACCTCCATTTCAAGAAGGGAAAAAGACTGATATGAAGTTTCTTAGCCATGAGCACACTGCTTCTATAATTGTGGGGGGTTTGGGGATCGTTTGGTTTTGGTTTGTTGTTGTTTTGTTGTCAGCACTCCATGAGGCATACAAGTTACCCGATTAATAGACCATACATAGTCCTCTCACTTTGAGAAGGATGTAAGAGAGATCAATATCTTCCAGAAGTATTACACAATCTTTCCCTGTTTGTAACAGGAAAAAAGCTGCTCCAAAGAAATCAAAGCTTTGCAGGTCTTAGCAAAGTAAATCTGTTAAGAGCAGACAGGGTAAAACCTACATCCAGAGTTTATGCTCTGGCATCTGAAAGGACCATGACTCCAAGTACTTAAAAGCTGCTTCAGCTAAGACATTGTATTCTTTCTGACCAATTCTCCCCAACCATTTCGTTCCAGTTCCTCAGAGCTTACCTCTGTTTTCTCTGAGAAGCAGACAAGCTATCCTCTTTCCTTTTCCCTTTGTGGATCTCCAGAGTCTTCTTCAGGTTCTTTTGGCGGGCAAGTTCACGCTGGTTCCCACCTGCAAAGGCCATACACAGTTTATACAGCTGCTAGGATTTTTACTCAGCTGGTTTGCATACAAGTCTGTTACAAAAGGTGGTACAGTCTGGCTCAGACTCTAGAGCTGGAATTGGCTGCAGCTTCTGTGGTTGGAAGCATCTTCCACCACTGTCTTCCCATCCAATGGAGGCATGAAAGCCTACCAGTTCTCCTATTTGCATTTCCACAGCTTATGTCCAAGAGATCACCAAAATCCATTCCAACATCCCCTCCAGAAACAGTGTAGTTTCCCACAAAAGGCATTCAGCAGATCAGCCCATTAGCAGCTTGGGCAAAACTATGACAGTAACTCATCCAAGAATGAGCCATCCTCTCCATTTCAAACAGATTCCAGCACTTAACAGAGCTTACAAATTAATTTCAGACTGAAAGAACAGCATTAAAATGAGGGCAGCCTGAGAGAGTTCATAAACTTCCTCAAACTTTTCCCAACACCCTCTGTGAAATCAAACAGTAATGGCTCTAAGTACCTGGAATCCAGAAACATCTTCCTGCTTTCTCTAGTCATGTCACACAAAACCACTGAGGTATTTCACCACACCCCATGGTCAAGCATCATCTTTCTAAGTCTTGCTCATTCTTAGTAATACCAGTTAGGGGCCTTACTTGTATTTGAGTAGACCAGTATAGTTAATACACATGGGAACTCTGGCTTTACTTTTGGCTGCATAAAGTCCCCAAAACAGCTGAGCACAAGATTCATCATGTATTATTGGGCACTCACACCCCAGAAGCTCACCTAGCACTATCACACTCTTAACTCTGGGAACCACAAAAGCAGAGAACACCACATAGTACACAAGCAACTGTGTGTAGGTTTGATCCATTTCTGCTCTAAGGCCCCTGACAAATGTGCAGTATGAGGCTGCAGCAGCTGTGGAGCTTCATCTCCAGACTCTCTTCCCAGCTGTGGGAAAACCAGGGAGGACTGGTCAGGAGGGTTGTAAACATGCTCAAGTGACTCCAAGCTGGGGCACTGAAAAGCACATAGGTCATACTAATTGTTTAGTTTGGTGTGTTTGACAAGTAGAACATCTGTTTAGATCACACAGGCTTGTGATAGACTCAGGCACCTTATCACATGCTTGAGAGTCCTGCCCTGGTGTTAGAAAAGGTCAAAACAGAGTTGAAAACAACATCTGCAAAAATCCCTGATAAACAGATGAAAACAGTAGGTTCAAGAGCTTTTTTGCTGTCCAGCAAGGACTGAGCTTTGTGCAGCTTGTGTCCCTTCTTACATTCCCCTGCTTGGGTGCTCCAGGTTTGTGATGCAACATGAATAAAGCTACTCTTTGCATTTCATCCATAGTTTGGCGGTTATTTCTGCATCCTACCTGTGTCAGCTCACGCTCCTACTAGATACCACAGAACCCCCTGCTAAAGAAGTGGTGCTGACAAAGCTGGAGTGAAGACAAGCAAGACTCTGGTTTGTCATCCAGGAACCTTCTTCAGAATCACATAACTTACAGTTCCCCACAACAAGTGCATGCCTATGTCCCTACACAGCATGGTCAACCCTAATCCTGTTCACATGCAAGACTATTTTCCTTCTATTGAAGAAATGAGCAGCCAAACATTCAGGAAGGTTCCTTCCCTGTACTATTATGGGCTTCTCTTCATAGCTTTCTTTCCTGTGCACCTTTTTTTAGAGTTCAGTGTAAACCAACATTTGTGTTTTTCATTCTTCCTCACTTTGAGTTTCTCTCATAAAGGTTGGTATTCCCTTAACTTAGCAGCAAGGGCACAGTTACAGTTTTTCTGCCTACTTTGTGATGGGCTGTTAGTCCCTCCAATTAATGACCCTCCAATACTATTAAAAAGGTGACCCCAGAAGTTTATTTTTCTTTGTAATGAAATGCAGCACTTAAGCAGGACCTTAGCAAGTGCTTCACCTCACTTTCAGGAAAAGTGATGCCAGTAACATTTTCTATACACACAAAACCCCACATAATTTGTTGCCAGTATAGAGGCCACCTCTTCGAGGGACATCCAGCCAGTCCTCCTCACAACCATCAGCCCCCTGACCTGCTGTCAATTTAGGCAATCAGACAACGTTCCTGAGGGCATGACATCAAAACCTGCACAACAAACAACTGCTGCTCACAGCAGATGCAACTCTCCATCTAAATACTCATGGTCTTACAGGCAACAGCCACAGCCAGCACCATTTCAAACTCTTCTGCATTATCTGACAATCTTTCTTTAGTATCCACCTCCTTATGGCAGTTCTAATCTGCTCTAAGCTGACAGAGCTGCTTCACTTCCTTGGCAGTTCCTCTTGCCCTGCTTCTTTGGAATTCACAAGTATTCCAGATAATACTAGGTGTAATCACTTGTGCTGCTGAACAAACACAATCACATTTTTTCATGCTCAAAAATGAAAACTCCATCTCCTTGTATTTTCTGTTGTGCCTCTTTTCAGTCTCTCTTCACTCTTTAGACCACCTATGCCATCTTTCCAGTCTCAGACAGATCTCTTCAACCTTCAGGTGCCTGTAATTTCACATATAGGGAAGCAGTTTCAGTCAATTTTACAGAGCTACCTGTTGATACAATCCACAGCTCTATAATCACCCCATTTCTGAGCTGACAAAGGTACCTGCCACGTCAAGAAGTGGACAAGAGCAACTCTGCAGAAGAGCAGCAACTACAAGAGCAACATCAGCAGGTGTACTGTCTGGCAAGAGGAACCAGAAGCCCAAATGAAAACAGGCTATTACAACTGCTGCTTTCTGAGGCTCCTGCCTCAGAAGATGTACTTCATCTGTGACAGGACATCAAGTACCACTTTCTGAAAAGGCCAAGATAACTCCTGCTTCACCCTCCTCACTAGCATTCAATGAAATCCTGTCCCCAAAGTCCATGCAGAAGAAGGGTCATTATTTGTTCAGAAACTGGAATAAAACAGCTATCTCTGCTAGTACTGGTGATTAGAACTTGGTGACTCATGAGCAGATGATACATTCCAGGCTATAAATGGTTCTTGAGTTTTGTGGTGCTCAGGAGGTATGCATGCCCTATGAACAAGTTAGTATACAATAGATATGCTACTGCTAGAAGAACTGATGTATCTATCCTCTTTTGCCAGGAAGAGAGGCAGGAAGTCAAAACACACTGCTGTGGTCACAAGTCATATAGCACTGATCCTCTGCCCTAAACCTTAATGCGTCTCCTTCCTTCTCAAGCAAACACTGTGCAGGATGTCTGCAGAGTTACTCCCTGTATTTGGCAAGATTGTAAACTTCAGAACCACACTGAATGGCATCACTGAAAAGCTTATCTGGGACTTCTGCACAGCAAAGCTGAGCAGGTAGGAAAGCAGATCAAGACAAGATGCATACAAGGCACACAAAGCCAGACAACTAGTTGAATAGAAACTTATTTGTACCATCCCTGCTTCCAAGTAAACATTGCCAAGGACTGCTTGGCCCCAGTACCTCACCTGGGATGCTGAATGAGCATCCCTCTCTCTAGGGGAGGTGGTCCTGTTTTCTACATTCTCTAACATCAACCTAAATCTTCTGTGAAGTGTGGTCCAGTCCTGACAGAAGGCAAATCAGCTTCCTGTAAAATGAAATTCAAGCATTCCTGCTTATACATCTGCTTCAGCACACCCATCCTTGCCTGCCTCTGCAAGAGATATGCCTCAGTTCAACCTGTCCCTGCTCTTCCAACTCCAAGATCCAGCTAATCTTGAAAAGAAAGAATAGCACTGGAACAACAAACATCTAATGTAACGAGGTCAAAGACAATGCCAGTAAGGATTGGCTACAGAGATCATGAGCCCTAGAGTTCCTTCTAAGCAACAAAGGATCTAATCACTTAAAGCAGAAGAAAAGTGCCTGCCACCATGTCCCAAAAATAGAAAACAAAAGTAAATAGAGACATTTGATGCAACAGAGCAGCAATACTGGAAGACAAGTGACCAAAAAAACCCCCTCCAATTCCTCTAGTCATCACCACCTTCACAAATCTTGTCAGGCTTCATGTACCCTGAAATTTGGCAGTGCCACAAAGTACCATGAATTTATAAACTCAGAGGCATGGTAAGTAGTTGTTAATAAGCAATCCATTCTTATTCTATTTTAGTCCAGGTCTGTTTGAAATCACAGGGTCTAGTTGAAGTCTGACTGACAACAAAGCACTGAACTCTGGATACTGGATGTACTAAAGCCAAGACTAGACTGCATGGTAGCACACTACAACTTCCATAGGTATTTCACATACCTTATTAAACTACATCAACCTAAAAAGAAATGTTTTAATTCTAACATGCTCAGGATGTGGAATATCATGCTTCTTTTTAACCTTAAGCTATGCTCATTTTAGCATCACAGAGGTCAGAGGGAAAAAATATCAACAAAACCCATAAACCCATGTTTTCCTCACATCCAAGGTCTGATCTGTGCACAAACTGAACCAGAGCTGCTTCACTTGCGTGGCAGTTCCTCTTGCCCTGCTTCTTTGGAACTGAAAGCATTCCAGATAATACTAGGTGTAATCACTTGTGCTGTTGAACAAACATGATCACATTTTTCCACTCAAAAACTGAAAGCTCCATCTCCTCATATTTTCTGTTGTGCCTCTTTTCAATGTCTTCCCAGTCTTAAGACCACCTATGCCATCTCTTCAGTCTCAAAGGCTAAGATCTCTCCAACCTTCAGGTCTTCAGGTGCACTTTCAGCAGCACAGTGGCTTCAAAGCTACGCATTTTAAGTGTGAAAGTAAAAGCAGCTCCTCAATCAAGCTTAAGCAGTTTCTGTATTACCAAGTACAAGAAGCAGAAGTCAAAACAGCAATCCCATCAGTGAGGTGAGGTGGAGTATTCTAGCTTTGCTTCAGTTCTCCGCCATTTTAGACTAGATATACCAACGTTACTGTTCAATAAGGTGACGAGAAAGTCCTGTCACCCTTCCAACGATAGCCTTAACAACCACCATTTAACGAACGCAGTATTAAGCATACGGCAATGATCCTACACCCCTTTGTGCACAGACTGGAGGGTACCCAGAATTGGAACTGAGCATTACTGTTACTGCAGTTATCACCGCCTTTCCTCCCCTCCCCGCCCAGCCGCGCCGGGAATAGAGTGAGGATGTTTTTGTCCCAAGCCGGGGACGGAGGCAGCATGCGGGAAGAGTCAACCCCAGCCTCAGCGTCCCATGTACTCGCCGTGGGATTTCAAAGAATCATTAGGGTTGGAAAAAACCCTCTAAGATGATCTCGTCCAACCGTTAACCTATCACCTCCATGCTACTAAACCATGCCCCCAAGTACCACAAGTATATGTTTTTCGAACCTCTCCAGGGATGGGGACTCCACCACTTCCCTGGGCAGCCTAGGCCCATGTCTAACAACTGCTTCTGTGGAAAGTTTTCTCTTAACATCCGACCTAAACCTCCACAGGAAATCCAAGCCCATAGTGACCAACACCCGACATCANCCCGCCAATGGCCCCCACTTATAAAGCTCGCTGGCCGCTGACGTTGTTGACGCTCGCGCGCGGAGGCGGGCACCGGACCAATCAGATCTGCCGTCGAGCGTCAGCGCGGCCGCACGGCCGCACAGCCCCGCGGCCCCACGCCCCAGCGACAGCTCCGCCCCGTTCGGCTCGGCTCCGCCCCGCCCCTCTCCCCTATCCCCCCGCTCCTCTTCCGCCTCCTCCTCTTCTTCTTTCTGCTGGCGCGCGCTGATGAGGTCAGGGGCGCGCGCCGGGTGGGGTGACATGCCGTGAGGGGGCCGCGCTCGCGGCGTTACCGGGCTGCGCGCGCCGCTGACGCCCCAGCTCGTGGGCGCGNACCGGGCCGAGCCGCCGGCGCCATGTTCCGCCGTGCCCGTCTCAATGTGCGGCCAAACGTGCGACCTGCAGGCAGGGGCGCCGGCGGCGCGGTCACCGAGCCGGAGCCTCAAGGCTCGGGCTCCACGGCGGCTGCCGGAGCCGAGGGTGCGGCGGGGACGGGGGGNAACGGCGGCCGAACCCCCGCCGGCCGAGCGGCGGGCTGACAGGTGAGTGCTGCTGAGGCCTGACGGTAGCTCGAGGGCTGTGGGGAGCGGGATGGGTAGGCCGTGCCGCTGGGATCTCTCGGCCCGGGTTGCTGCCACTGGGAATGGGACAGGCCTGGGGAGGTGGGTGGATTCGCCTCATCCCCTTCGGAAGCCTGTCGGGACGGAGTGGTGGCTAGCTTCGCAGCGGAGCTTCTTGTCACGACCTGTCACCTTCCCGTTGTCCCTGCTGCGAGTTGGAGTTGTCTGTCTTGAAGGCTTCCTGAAATAAGAGGTGCTTCGCTGCTATCCGGACAGTGCCTAGCGACGCTAGTGCCTCTTCTCCCTTGTGACTAGTGACAGGACTAGAGGGAATGGGCTTAAGTCGTGCCAGGACAGGTTTAGATTAGATATTAGGAAGAATTTGTTTACTGAAAGAGTGGTGAGATATTGGAATAGGCTGCCCAGGGAGGTGGTGGAGTCACCATCCCTGGAGGTTTTTAAGAAGAGGATGGATGTGTTTCTTCAGGGGATGATTTAGGGGTAAGAGTAGTGTAGGGCTATCGGTTGGACTAGATGATCTTGAGGGTCCTTTCCAACCCTAATGATTCTGTGATTCTGTGACAGTTGTGCATGTGGTGGTCAGAGAACGGTTGGTGGTGCTTGACGCGTTTGCAACCTCAGCAAAATCTGCGTTGCTTTACTGCGGTCGCGGTGCAGGTGCTTGAAATAATATATTAAGCCAAAGGAAAGGTCTAGTGTGGTCTGATACTCAGCTTTTCTGGCACTGCAGCAGCAGGAGGGAGCTCTGGTTGGCTGGGTAGAGCAAAAATTCTGTGTACTATGTAGTTGAATAATTTTGCAGTCTTACAGCCTTTCCTGTTTTCTACTCGTGCATTAGCATGGGAGAGCCTTCTGGCTTTTTCCTTTTTGATTGTTTAAATTTTTAAGTACTTTTTCTTGCAATATCAATGCATCATAGGGTCGGTCCTAGGTCCAGTCTCTCAGGACCTTGCTCTTGTGGATTGACCAAGGCTGGCTGCTAAGCCTCACAGAGGAGCTTGCTAGCTCTCCCACAGTGGGATGGGCCCTGAATAGTAAGGGCAAAAGCGCAGAAACTCTTGGGTTGAGATAAAGACATATTAATAAGTAAAGCAAAAGCTGTGAATGCAAGCAAAGCAAAAAGAGGAATTCATTCTTTGCTTCACATCAGGAGGCAGGTGTTCAGCCATCTCCAGGAAAGCAGGGCTCCATGCTGGTACTGGTTAATTGGGAGGACAAATGCCATCACTCTGCATGTCCTCCTTACCCCAGCTTTATGTGCTGAGTGTGTGTCACAGCGGCAACCAAAAAATAGACAGGAAAACTAGTCAAAATGTGTATTTATTATAAACAAAATTATTTAGCACTCCTTTTTGGACAAAGTGAAATTACATGTGTGGGTTTTGGTTGGAGATGTACTACAGCACAACCAATCCTCAAGTTACAAACAAAATTTTCCTGTAGAAAGATAAGCTACATATGCATAGACTCACTTTAAAGGAGAAAACCTCCAACAAGGGTACCCAGGATATAACACTCACCAAAAGTGGGGAGGGGAGGGTGAGGACTCTCAATCCGCAGAAGTTTCCTTTGGAGGCATCCCAGCCCAAGGGAAGGGTCCTGTCTGCTTAAAAGTCAGCTCTCAGCTCCTCAAACTGACATTCTCACAAGTATCCATTTATACCCAAGTGGATGATGCTGTGTCATCATCAGGGACAAACCCAGAAAAACAAAGTCCAGACATGACACCACAGGGTGCTGAGCAGATCCTCATCAGGTCTCTGGCAAACCCTGGTCTACCTGTCAGATGTCTAGCCATGCTTTTGTCTAACTTTGTGTTTTGTTTGGGTTTCATCCTCTCAGGGAAATTGTACCTGCCAGAGTGTGATGTCCTATGGTTTGGAATATCCCTTTGGTTAGTTGGGGTTAGCTGTGCTGGCTGTGTCCCCTCCCAGCTTCTTGTGTGCCCTCAGCCCATGTGCTGATGGGGTGGTGTGAGAAAAGGTCTTGATGATGTATAAGCAAGTGCTCAGCTGTAACAGAGACATAGGTGTGCTGTCAACACTGAAGGATGGCACCATGTGAGCAACTGTGAAGAAAACTAACTCTGTCCCCACCAAAATCAGTACAGACCACCTCTTCAGGGCATTTCCCTAGTCTGATACTTGTGCTTCAGAACAATCTTCTCACTTCTTTTAACTAGTTAGTTGTGCATCTTACATGAATACCTTCATCCTTTTAGTTGAAACTTAGGCTTCATGACATAGTATAAGGTCTTCTTACAGTCTTCTGTTTCCTGCGAATAGAAATTCAGGTATCAGACTTGTTAGTATAGCATATGTTTACTAAACCCATGCTGCCTGTTATTCAACTTGTATCTTACATCTTTTATGCTTAAACTTGTTTTGCATTATGCTGTAAAGATGTATTTCTTTCAAATTTTATTTGTAAAATTTTTGTGTTGCAGAGAGCAGGTTACTGGATCTTTTGTTATCCAGTACTTTTTTTTCCTGAAATGAAGATGCAGTTGCTATTTTTCAGTTAAGTTGTCCTGTTGCTGATTCAGCAGATTCATTAAAAACTTTTGTGTTTTAATTTAACAGATGCTTCAGTGTAATCTAATTGTAAATTTCAAAACTAGACACCAGTGCCTTTCTGAAAGGGAGAATATTCTAAGAATCTGGAGTACTGTGTCCAGTTCTGGAGCCCGTATTACAAGAGGGATATGTATGTGCTGAAACATGTTCAGAGAAGAGCCACGAGAGTTATCTCTCTCACTGGAACACCTCTCCTATGAGGACAGACTGAGAGAGTTGGGGTTGTTCAGTCTGGAGAAGAGAAGGCTTTGAAACCTCATTGTGGCCTTCCACTATCTGAAAGGGGCCTACAAGAAAGCTGGGGAGGGACTTTTTAGGAGGTCAGGTAGTGATAGGACAAGGGGGAATGGATATAAACTAGAGGAGGATGAATTTAAATTGGACATTAGGAGGAGATTCTTCACTGTTAGGGTGATGAGACAGTGGAACAGGTTGCCCAGAGAGAGTGTGGAAGCCTCATCCCTGGAAGTTTTTAAGGCCAGGCTGGCTGAGGCTGTGGGCAGTCTGCTCTAGTGGAAGGTGTCCCTGCCAGGCAGGGGGGTTGGAACTAGATATCTTGAAGGTCCCTTCCAACTCTGACAATTCTGTGATTCTGTAGTCTATTCACATGGCTTGAAAAAGAGACCTCGAGTCATATAAGAAGCAGACTAATAAAATATTTTCCTTAATAAATGCTGAAAATATCCAAGCATACAAATCCAAAAAAACCATATCCTGCTGTTGTGAAAAAATAGTACAGCAGTGAGAAAAAATTTAAGGCTGTTTGTAAAGGAACTTGTCCATACTGAATGCAGTATACCAACCTCTTTGGTTTACCAGTGCAGTGAAATGTGTGGGATGAGGCTAGGAAAGGGCTTCTGTGGAGAAATGCTGGTTGGGCAAACAATGCACTTGCAGGAGGAGACATATAGACTGCTGGAGTGCTGTGGTGGGTCCCACAGCTCAGATTGGGGGAGAGGGTAGTATCCAACATAAGACTGGATAGTCTGGGAGACTCTCAGGGAAACTTCAAGTCCCAGAAGCAAATAGAAAACACACAGTTAAGAGCTGCTCCATTACTGCTCTGGTTTCGTCACCCTGAGAAGAGATCTTACCATCTAAAGGGCAAGTGTCAAGAGGATGAGGCCAGACAGTGGTGCCCAGCAACAGGAAAAGGGGCAATAGGCAGAAACTGGAACCTTGAAGATTACATCTGAAGATAAGGAAAAATGTCTTTCCAGAGCTCTGGAGCAGGCTGCCAAGACAGGTTGTGGAGTCTCCTACTCTGGAGAGATTGGGTGATCATGCCCAGCCTGTTCTGGGTGAACCTGCTCTAGCAGGAGGGTTGGACTAGATGATCCCTACAGGTCGTTTCCAGCCTCTACCATGCTAGAATTCTGTGTAAATTCCATTGAATACCTGGTTCTTAAAGATTTAGTTGCTTTTGAAGCTGTACAGCAACTAAATTGGAGAGAGCAGGCCTGGGAATGGGTTGAAGAGCAGGCAGCATTAGCTTCTTGGGGAGCTGTCTCTCTAGATGCGTTTTAAAGATTGGCCACCTGGGTGTCTCTGAAGGGTCAGGAGGAGTGGGCTTGAGGGAAGTCACAGAATTTGATTTCACAGTATCACAGTATGTTAGGAGTTGGAAGGGACCTCAAAAAATCATCTAGTCCAACGCCCCTGCCCCAGCAGGATTCCCTAGACCAGGTCACACAGAAGCACGGCCAGATGGGTTTGGAATACCTCCATAGAAGGAGTTATCAAGGAAGTGAAAATTCTCTGAGCATAAGATTATTTTTTAATGCAGTTTCTGCTAAATTGTACTTAACTGTTCAGAAATGTGGTGTGGCAGTATGTTTAAAAACTCCACAAAACACAAAGAGACACTGAATCAAGAATCACTTTCCACTGTCTTTTGCTGTACAAAAACCACTGGGTGTTGAATGGAACTTGGAAGGATCTCATTCAGAACTCACAGACAGGCACCATGTAGTAAGGCTGCTGAACTCCTTGCTGAGAGATGTTCTGTGTGCTAAAAATGTATATGAACTTGTAGTGTGGGACAACTTGATTCAGCCATTTGACAGAGGCTGTTAAATACAAAATCATCATCTGCTGCATTTGCCTGAGTCACAGACAGTAGCTGGAGAGGACCTGGAAAAGTTTCACTATATGTTTATGCTTTCCTTATATTCCTTTGAAGGCATTTGCTTCTGGCTATTTCTGAAGATGGCTGAGGGAACCATGGGTGTAGGTGTCCTTAACAGACAGAAACAAAGCATAGTTCCAATGTAGACTTAAAGAAAACCCTCTTTATGACTCAATTATAACTCTGCAGCTACAGCCAAGAAGCTAGACACTGGAGGACTCTGCAGCTGTAGGAAGATCATAATCACTGGCAATCTTGCTTGTGCTTTGAAAATTACTTCTGTGTGAGGGATGGAAAAAATACTTACATAGTAAGGAAGCTTTCCAGGGAAGCTAAAAGTTGTAGCCTCTAAAAGGCTACTTTTGATCTGTTAAGTGTGAGCAGTAGAATAATATCAATCAGTGACTCCTGAATTTTGGACTTCATGGTTTACATGTCATCTACTTGAAAATATATAAAAAGAGTGCTCAGATTGATTGTAATAAAAATCATCAAGCTACTTGATGCATATAGATATATTAAAATGCTTTTAGTATATCACCTGTTATGTGGTTTTTTTGTGTTGTGTTACAATATTTGGTATTTTCAGCTGAAAGTAGAGAGCTTTCCAAAAAAAAGGGAGTGGGGAAGGAACATGTGAGTTTAGCATTATTGGTTAACTGGTTTATAACAGTAACATCAATAGTAATTAATATTAGAAAGTAATATACTTATAGCTGGTTAGTTTGAGGCAGTACCAGCTACAGGTTGGTTCTGGTATGGCTTCTTGTACATAACTGTGTTTCTTTGTAGTTTCACTTTGATTGGTGTGTAAACATATCTTCAACATAAGAGTTACAAATCTATCACTGTAAAACATTTCATAATACTCTTTTAAATTTTCCAGTGATGACAAGGCTAATAGCTCAAATGGTGCTGGAGAAGCTAGTAAACCTGCAGAGATGCCTACTCAGAGAAGAAAACGTATCTCCACCATGCCCAATCTTGTCAAACCCAGAGCTGGACCTTCATCTGCTCAGCATCCAGCATCAAAACCGCCGAGGCGAGGATCACAAGCTCCTGATGGCAGTGCCTCACTTCAGAAGGACTCTTCTCCATCAGAAAAGAGTAATGCTGAAAGCTCTGTAAAGTCTCCCATCCTGCCTGAGAAGAAAACACCTGTGCCACAAGTGCCACAGTTTTCCCCACTAAAAAAATCAGCAAACAAAGAACAAACTGTAGGTGTAGCTGCCCAAAAAAACGATGATAGCTTGCCGAAGAATGTACCCTCCCCACTCAAGGAGAGACCAACACAGGAAAGATCAGGAACACAGGAGGAAAAGCTGCCTACAAAACCTGCTTCAGTAACAGAGAAACGAGTGTGTTCTGACCATGAAAGGATCCTCAAAGCTCGGAAGTTAAGAGAAATGCTGAAGGAAGAGCTGAAGAAAGAGAGGATGGTACGCCTCTGTTGAGCAGAGCTGGCCTGGGAGGGGCAGATGGGATTCACCTGACATACATTATCTCTGTGCAGTAGTGTCTTCTGATGATCATCAGCTGCTTACTGCCAACAGTCTGTGATATATCGTAACTCTGGATAGGATTAGTCTGCTTATAAGTAGTAGTAACATTGTATACCCTGGTAATACAGATTGCATCCCAATTTGTTTATCTTTTGATTAGACCCACAAGCCTTTTTGAAATGAGAATGGCAACATTCCAGTTTTATAAGTTTCAGAGTTGGTAATGCAGTGGGAAAGTGTGTTTTGAGAAGCTTGGGATTTGGGGTTTCTCCTGTATCAACTTGATTGTTGACCTCAATTTCTGTAATTTTAAATAACTTGCATTTGTGCCAAGTATTGAATTTCTCTGAGAGGGTAAATCACTTAAGAAGAGTCCGTGATGAGCTCTCTGACAAAGGGGTGCTTTAAGAGAAACTTATTTCAGTTGTTGGGGGAAACAACAGAGCTCCCTGAAAGGGTAGTTTGTAAATAAAAATATAAAGTCCTTTCAGGGTCAGTTTAAGGTTTGGCTTTCTCTTTTTGTGTGGAAACAGTTGAAACACAGGCCTCCAATAATTGAAGGACGTTCTCCACCAGACCGTTCTAAAATGACCATGAGAGACTTGATATACTATCTGCCAGAAAACAATCCTATGAAGTAAGTGTGACTCTCTGTCTCTCTCCTTAAGTTAAATGGTTTTTCTTTTTCTACTCATTTAATAATTGTGAAAAGGAGTATTCTTAAATCCAGAGTATTAGCACGGATGCAGTGTTGTTCCAGTGGTAGCAAAAGCCTCTGAACACTTTCAGATCTACTAAATCTTCATACAGAAATGACAGTGGTGATTAGTGTACTTATATAAAAATGTGAACCTGTCCCCAGTGTTGATTATCTCTGTACAGACACAAAATAATAGCTGGCTGTGCAGACTGACACAGAGCAGGGCCTTTTTCCTGCAACTTACCAAAACTAACCCCATAAACATAAGTACAGCATCCTAGTCATGTTCTTCCTCTCAGTAGCAGATGAGTTTTCTATTACCACCTGCTTGTTAATGTTTGTGTGATTGGGCTTCATTTATTGCTTTCCTTGCTATTTTTTCTTCTACACCAAGTAGCAGATGATGAGCCAGGTGCTCTCACCTTCCCTTTACTCTACAATGAATAATTGTAGAATATATACCCTTGAAATACCCTTTTTTGTTCTTGCTTGTACAAAATAAAAGTAAAACTAATTAAGCAGTGGTGGTTGTTGAGGTAGAGTCAAGCCTAGTTGTGGTACAAAGACTTGAAGAAAATCTTTGTTTCTTTGTTCATTATACACTAAAAGCAGGCTTTGTGGAATGAAGCAGAAATATATCTGTACAGATGTTTATCTAGCTTGTTTTATAAAATTCTAGGTCTTCACTGGCAGAAGAAAAGAGAACAGAAAAAAATTCTGCACTGGGTCAAATGAAGGAGTAAGTATTGGTAATGAAAGTACTTACAGTCAAAAAGTTTTCTGATGTGTTAAAAACCATGTTTATGTGGTAATACCAACAGCATGGTTCTGGGTTTTTTTTACTGTTTCAATATCACAACCCTGATTTATAACAAATTGCAGTTTGGGAGGGGAGGCTGAGTAAGCATTTTGCTTTCAATGTTATGTTTTGGGATTTGTCCATTTTACAATAGAATAAAAAGCAGGTTCCAAAGTTCATGTGTTGACTAACTTGCTGATGGGTTGCATTCCCAGGTGGTTCATTAAACTATTGAGCAGCAGTTCAACAGACTAACAAAAGGAATGTTTTTTTCTTGGCCTCTGAAAACTGTAGACAGGAAGAAAAAAGTACACCTGATCATGAAGATGAGGATGAAGAGGAAGAAGCAGAGAATGGGGAGGAGAGTCAGGACGGTCCCCTTCTAGTTCCTCGTGTGAAAGTAGCAGAAGATGGTTCAATTATTCTGGATGAAGAGAGGTAACAAATTCTGTGCCTGACTTATGGACATTGCTTGTGACTAGAGAACAGTTACATTGGATGGGGACAAATGTGAGTGTATGGGTGTTGAGAGGGGAGCTACCCTAATGTAGAAAACGGTTATGTGGCACAAAATGAGCAGAAGATCTGCATTTCAGTAGTGTCAAACCTTCTCAGGATAGGAGATAGAGAGGAAGATGTCTTGCCACAAAGAATGAGCAGTGAATATTTGTCAGACTTCCATATGTCATCTCTTAGTTAACTTCTCTGTTTCTCACAGTTGCACATTACTGTTACTCAGTTGTCAGTATGATTTGCTCCAGCTTTGCATCTTGTATGTGCCTGCTTTATTCAACTCTCAGCTTTTTTCTAACTTTTCAGCATTTTCTAGCTTTGCTTAGATTATGTTTTTTTTCTAAAGTATTAGATTTTCAAGTTACTGAGTTTCCCAAGTGTAGTATTAACATGAAGTTTAGGCCAAGGTGTAAGGATAGGGCATTCCTGGAAAAGGAATTTCAAAGTACTCTAAAAGGATATGGAGGGACTCTTGTGGTTTTGCATATTTGTCTCCTTAACAGGGATAGCAAACTGTCTCCTCTTTTTAAGCGATTTAATTGTATCTGTCTGTACTACATCTTATAAAAAGGGAAAAGCCAATTTACTTGCACAGGATGATTAGGTAATGATTTCTTGCTGCGTTCTCCTGTTAGAATACATGTTAATGCAATTATTAAGCCTGATTACACAGTACAAACTCTGACTTGTGACAGAAAACCAGCTGAATAGCTGGCTTATAAACATCTACTCTGTGCCTTGTTAGCATTATTTCAGTTAAGTCTCTTCATGTGTTTGCATTTCCAGTTTAACTGTAGAGGTTCTAAGAACAAAAGGTCCAAGTGTTGTGGAGGAAAATGATCCCATCTTTGAGCGTGGCTCCACAACTACATATTCGAGCTTCAGGAAAAGTTTTTACACAAAACCATGGTCAAATAAAGGTGAGTATATTTTTGGTTTCAAGTTTTGAGTCTGCAGAAGAATCTTAGTTTCCATCTATGCTTTGTACTCACCAATTTCTGTTTCCAGTGGAGTAACTGGATCTGCTTCACTGCAACAAGTAGAGCTCTGACCTTTACTGTGAAAATGGTAATGTTTAGAGAAAACAATGCCTTATGACATGCAGGCTACTTGTGGATTATTTGTCATGAGCAGTTAGATGCTGTGAAAATGCTAGTCTTGTCTTACCAAAAGTGTAATTCTGGATTCTCCTCTCCAGATATTGGAGATCTATATGGAACAGTTAGCACTTCTTAAACAGATGCTTTACTTGGTTCTTACTGCAAGGGCAGGAATAAATTCTATAAGCCATCTCTCTGCGGACTGATCTCTGTTCACATGTACAGCTGTGTCTTTCTTAGTGGGTATTTGTTTTACTCTTTATTAGGTGTGCTCTGAATTGATTGCTGTTTCTAGGCTGACAACACCATGCCAGCCAGACTTTTTACAATTGGAATTGGGTTTTCTATAACTGTAGATGGGGGGGAAAAAAAAAATGTTTCAGGATTCACTATGCTGCTTTTGGAATGCAGTGCTTTCCTGTTAACAAGTAATAATGGAGATGGTCATTTTAAAGATGCTTTTTTCTGATTTCTGTTTGTGGTTGTGTTCATACCAAAAAATTAACATTGACAATTTGTGGTTGGTTAGGTTTGATTCACTAACTTCACCAAGTGTGTTTCATATTCTGTAGCAGATTAAACAGTTTCTTCTTTTAATAGTTCATTCAGTAAGTATTATTAGGTATACTCTAGGTAGTATAATACATATACTCCAGCTCAGCTGAACTTGTAGCTGCAATAAATAGCTTTAAAGTTGTCAGTCTCATGGCATTGTCTGAAGTTTGTTTTTACTTTGGATAGCAAGAAGGATGGTTAACTAAATGCTTCATTGTATCTTTTGGTCTTTTGTTTTCCCTCCAGAAACAGACATGTTCTTTTTAGCTATCAGTATGGTAGGTACAGACTTCTCCTTGATTGGAAGGCTGTTTCCTCATAGAGCCAGAGCAGAAATTAAGGTAAAAATTAAAGCATTCAGTAATTAATGTCTGTTTTCTACTTTTCTGTTGCTTGTTTGATATTCCTATGCTTCCTGTACTAGTACTGATAATTTTGAGGCTAATTGGCTTTGTAGCCCCAGCGACAGATTTTAGGTTAAACATTAATTACAAACCTGTGTTGTAATTTGTCTTATGTAGTTTATTTTTTGTGTTGTAAAGTTTTAATAACTTCAGTTGATAAAAAGTTTTGTTGCATTAAAGAAAGCATGCCTTGATCTGCCATTTTGTGCAATACATTGATGCACCCCTTGCTTACTGAAGCAGACAAATATACCTTTGCTTTTAGAACAAGTTCAAACGTGAAGAAAAAGCTAATGGATGGAGGATAGACAAAGCTTTCAGTAAGTAAAGTAAATGTACCTTACTCTCCAGTGAGTCATTAAATGGTAGTCATCTTTTTTCATGGTTTTGTGCTTTGTCTTGCTTGAATTAATTACAAGGAAAAGGTTTTTTGCACAGTTGAGTTCAGAAGCTGGGGAGTGTTATGTTTTCGTAACAAGCATCATTCACACTGAAGATCTTTGGGGTTAGTTTCTGGCTTTTCTGATAAATAAGATTAATGTAAACTTTCCTGTATATACACAATTGAAGATTATTCTGATTTGTGAGAGTTTCTAGGACAGTTAGTTGTCAACTGCTTCAAGAATCCTGGAAGGCTTTGTGTGTTGAATGAGAGCAGCCTGTTAATGCATTATTTGGTACTCTG
Organism: Galbula dea; assembly: GCA_013399015.1. NCBI lineage: Eukaryota > Metazoa > Chordata > Aves > Piciformes > Galbulidae > Galbula > Galbula dea. The sequence continues at coordinate 196,694 of VWZX01011142.1, read as the reverse complement.
GTACAATTAGTGTATTTGTCACTTGTTAAATTTTCTAAACTACTAAGTAGCTGAGTATTCTTCTGTTTTTACTATTTGTTCTTTAAAAACAAGCCACCATAATTGATTGCCCAGAGAAGTTGTGAATGCCCCCTCCCTGGCAGCATTCTAAGCCAGGTTGGATGAGGCCTTGAGCAACCTGGTCTACTGGAAGATGTCCCTGCCTGTGGCAGTGGGGTTGGAACTAGACCATCTTTAAGGCTCCTTCCAACCCAAACCATTCTGTGATTCTGCAATAATCCATATGTATATGTATGTCAACTCTAGTACACTCTCAAGTGATGAAGTATTTTCAAAAAGAGTTTGCATTTTGAATTTGTGTAACCTTTGCTTTTTTAATATCAGAAGATGTACAACTGAAACCAAAAATACCAGCTTTGAAATCTTTTGTGTTTCTTTGCTTAAATCTGTTAGAAGAAAAACGACCCTTTGATTTTGAATTCTTTGCCCAGCTGCTTGAGAAGGTCTTAGCAGATGAGGAAAAGAGGAAGCAAAAGACTGTTAAAAGCCAGAAGCCCAAGGAAAAGAAGCCGTCAAGGCCTCGGAAGAAGCTGAAAGGTACTTCAAAAGAATGCTTGAGATAGCATTTCAGAGCAGTGTCAGTAATGTGTTGCTAGCAGAGGAAAAATCTTGTAGGGAATCTTTTTCTTTCCCTGTACAAGACAGGGCAAGAGGGTCCTGTCTTCATGTGACTCTAAATCATCCTGCATTGCTTTCGCACAGGAAACTAGGCCTTAATGCCACACTTTATAGCATAACTTTTTCAGATAACAGTTTAGTGATGTGCAGGATGATAATACTTGGTAGCAACTGGTTCCCTGAGGTGCATTCTCTCTGGGCAGGAATGTGGGATCATGCTGAGATTAGTGCTCTTCTACACTCTGAAGTGCTGATACTCATATGGGATATTCTAACTTAATAGCTGATAAGTATCTCCATGGGTTGTTAACAAATTCACTTTTAGAACCTTTTGGCCAAAACTGTGGTTTTTAGAAAGCTCTTCTGTTTTGTGACTTTTAATTTAAATGTTTCCTACATTTAAACCCCTCTTCTTAAAGATTTCTGTTTCTCCTTTAAGTATCCTTTGATTCCCAAAGTCTGAAGGGTGTGATTCTTTGCAGGGAGTCTTGTAAAAGTTTTTCTAGTTTTCTGTTCTGCTCAAAATAAAGGATAACAGTCATGTTTAATTACTATTGATCACCATATAGTGTCTTATTATCTTACCACCTGTGGAAGGACCTTTCATAGATGTACTTAAATTAAAAACAGCTCTACTGACCATTTCATAATTTCCTTGCTAGTTCTGGGGGGTGGTTCACTTGTTTGTTCCATCAGGATCCTGTTTCTTTTAAGTGGTATTAGGGAGCAAACAAGTGAACAACTTTTTTGAAGGGGAAGTGAGGTAGGAAGTGACATTGCTGTTTAATTCTTAAAAGTGACATATTTGCTGCTGTTCCAGAGCCTTGATCTCAGGTATGATTAAGTAAAATGCCCTACTTACTAGGGACTTAGAGCCACAAACAGGAATTCTGTTTGTAGGCTTTAGTTGTAGATTAAAGATACCTGTCTTGTAAAGCAATTTGAGTGTGCCTCTTGACTTCTCTTTCATTTTGGATTTCTTAATTACAGGGGAACAAGTTCATATAAAACTAATAAAAAGAACAGGGAAAGGTTCTTGGTAGCTGATGTTCTGCATTAATACAAGATCAAGATAAAATGTTCTGAAAAGGGGAGGGAAGAGAATGTTAGAAAGTTGTTAAACCCAGAAAAGAACCTGTGAGTTATTAGCTAGGTAATAATTCCACTTTGTAAATGTAATGGTTTTACCCTGGTGAAGTGTTGTCCCATGTATAGAATGTGGGGTTTGCCTTTCATGTTGAAGTTTATCTATGGTGAAGCTTTTTCTGTCAGTTAGTAATTGACATCTCATGGTCCTGCTCATATGCCTAGCAGTATGTTGACAGTGATGAATGAATTCTTGAGATTTTGCTACTGGAAATACCTTTGTGATTTCTGGCTGCTAGTACTCCACCAGCCTATTAACCAGGAACCATATTGTCTCAATAGCAAAAGCTACCAGCACAGAAGCTGGTAATAGTCAAGATGATCTTCAGGAAGCCAGGACTTCTGATGCAGAAACAGAAGTAGATGCTGTGATGGCTGAGAAGGAAAATGAGGAATCCTTGGGCATTTCTGATCAGGCAGAAGAGCAGATTACATTAGAGCCAAAAAAGAAGAGGAAGAAGAAGAGAAAAGATGATCTTGAACAGGAAGTGGAGAATCTTCCAGAAGAAATGGCTGTTCCTTCAAAAATTGCTGAAGAGAAGAAATCCTCTAAGAAAAGTAAGAGGCAAAAATGCTTCCTTTGAAATAGTCAAATACAAATTTCCTGTAAAGACATTAGAAGCCTCCAAATGAGAACTTGGAGTTTGATTTATGTCACTGATGTGCCTTGGGAGGTTATGGAACAATACCTTTCCAAATCAGCTTTCCTATTCAATCTAAACATTTTATTTTAGCTGAGAACAGTTCTCTTAACTTATTTCTTATTCAGTAGCAGAAAAAGAAGTGGTGTGTGATGCCAACCTTGATGGTCATACTACCTGTAGAGAAGAGCTTGAGGGAGAACAAGATGAGGCTGCTGTTACAGAGGAAGAGAGATCAGAGTCCTGTTTACCAGTGGATGACATGATGGAGAGAGACAGTGCTGTTAGTTTGTGCAGGTAATGTTTACAATGGAAAACTTAGGCAAAATAAGAAAGTTTGAAGTTTTAATATTGTTTTAATTTATGCATGCTTACCTTTGTGTTAACTGGCACAGAATGGTCAGGTTCTTGGTTTCTGAGGACTGTTCTGGATCTCAGTAAGCCCCTTTTAAGTTACACTGAGTATATCCTCTGCTTTGATGGGTTGCTGTCACAAAATTGATTTGCAGTAATACTAAAGTCCCACCCAAAATTGCTTTCACTTGGCTTTTCTTACCATTCAAGAAGACCATTGCTTATTGTAACCCCTCCTCTTTTTCTCAAAGCACTGCTTGGTGATGTTGCTCAGTAGTGTTGCTGTACACTTGGAATTTTATATCTGATTTTATTAAGATGGTTCTTGTGGGACAGGAGCCTTGCTTGGGCTTTTTTTTGCAGAAGCTGGGTGGAATGCAAGCTTTGGTGTTCAATTTGGGGCATTCTTTTACTAGAAAGAAAGTGAATGTTTTGTCAAACTTGTTAGATAAGGAAGTGGTAAATCTAAAAAGCTGTTAGGAAGCTGTTAAAGCTACTTCAGAATTTTGAGTGCTTCTTGTTTTATTTAGCTGTTTGTAATTTTTTTGTTATTTCATACAGATTCCCAGAAACTTTTAGGTGCTTTAGTACCTCATTGGAAGAATGTGGAAGAACAGTATTTGTCTTTGAGCTCAACATAGAGTGTTAAAGGAGATGGGGAAGAAAAAAAAAAAGCTTCTGCCTACAGTGTTTGTTAGTCTGCAATATTCAGATGGAGTTTTAACATCATCTGATAATGGCATTGCAAAAGTACAGACCTTGTTTTCAAGCTCATATACTGCAAATATCACTTAAAAGTGATTCTTTAGAACACATGCAGTTATTAATGTCAAAATTGCATAACTTTTCTGTGCAACCTGCTCTGTAAACAATAAGAACCTTTTTATTAAAATACCCTAGTATAATATTTTTTGTGCTTTTCTTGATTTCAGCTTTGAAGACAGCAATGATGCTATGGTAGAAACAAAATCTGCTGAACTGAGAACCCTGGATATTAGAGATGATGCATCACAGGAAAGCCAGATTTCAGAGTTGCCAGGTTCTAAGACTGGAAGCAAAGAAAGGCAGTCTGAAGAAACCAGGGGATCAAAGGTATTTTTGTGTTGTGTTTGGGGGTTTTTTTATGTAGGTTTTATTTCTTAGGATCTTTCTCTTCACCATCAAAAGTATTGTTATGAATGAAAGCTGGTTTTGGCTTGTCTTTGAAAGGCAATAAGCCTGAGAACTTCACCAAAGTTTAAATACCATCAATTTGTCTGACTTTAATGGGTTGTCTCTTAAATATATTCAGAGCATACTGTGCTTCAGGCCTACCTTCTGTCATAGACAAAACAGCTGTAGAGTTTAATTATTTGAAAGTGAAGCAGTACAATATCAACAGTGAAACCTTGGAGCAGGATTTTGCTGGTGTACATGTGCTAGCACAATGTTGGGAGACTGATCTGAGTCTTGGGTTGTGTGTGGTGCCTCAGGGAGGAAACCTGTGTAAACTCTTGTCCTCTGGTACTGTCTGCCATGAGTTGTTTCAGGAAAGGTACAAAAAACTGGACCAAGAGATGAATGATTGTTCTTCAGGTATGTTCTAATCAGGTCCAGAAGTTGAGAAACTTCTTGAGGGTTGCATCTGGGTTCTACTGAAGCCTGTGATGCCCCTCTTACTTGTGAGATTGTCAAACTGCTCTTAGCATCTTCCTGTACCTTTTTGGTGAATGTCATACTACAGCTGAGAGTTCATTCCCTTAATTACTCCCTTAAAAAATGTGTATTCTTGGGGTTGTTTTAAGCCTGGTGCCTGGTAGTTTAAGATACACTGTGCTTCCAGTGCTAGGTTCCTGGCTGTCTTCTCCAAACTGTTCTTGTTTATAGTGCCACTTTTTCCTCTCTCCAACAACATTGTTTTCAAACTAGAGAGTCCTGATCTTACATCTCTCCTCATACAAAGTTCCCTTCCTCTGATCATCCTTCTATCCTTGCATCATTGTCCTTTTTGCAGTGTGATGTCATGCTACTTAAAGACTTGTGCTGAGGGGAAATGACTTACTTTCTCTTGTTCTTTCTAAGGCAAAGAAGGATCTTATGGTTAAAGTTTGTGGTGAGAGATGTGGAAATTCTACTAGGCTATCCCTAATGTGATGGACAAATTATTTGTCCTTTGGCCTTTGTTTTAGGTTCTGTTACCTACAATACTGTCTTCATCTTAATGGAAAGTCACCTCCTCAGGATCTTTGCCAGTACTAAATGCCTGTAGTTGGAAATGTTATGACAATATCATCTCCTGATTATAGTTGGAATGATACTCTTAAACATCAATGAACTGAACAGGGCAAGGTGCTGTATGCAACAGCCTGTTACAGTGCTGTCAGCAGCCTGAGTAGCTGAGTTCTCTGGCTGATTAATTACAGCTATTTGACATGAGAAAAAGGTGTATTTATTGCTAAAACTGATAATTTCAGAAGACCTTTTATGTCAGTTCTATTTCTTTTGCCCTCCTGTGGATAGTTTACTCTAAAAGTATGTGAACATAATCACAGTGGGAGGTGCAAAGTCCTGCAGCTGGGAAGGAACAACCCCAGGCACCAGGATATGCTGGGGCTACCCAAAAGGAAAGCAGCTTTGCAGTTAGAAACCCCAGGTATGCTGGTGGACACCAAACTGGACATGAAGCAGCAATGTGCCCTGCCTGCAAAAAAGGCTAATGGTGTTCTGGGCTCCCCTGGGAGAAAAGTTGCCAGCAGGTTGAGGGAGGTGATGGTTTCCCCCTGTTCAAAGCTGGAGTACTGTGGCCAGTTCTGGGCTTCCTGATGTGACAGACATGGATATACTGGAGGGAACCTGTCAAAGGGCCATAAAGGTAGGAAAGGGACTGAAGCATGTCAAAATGAAAGACTGAAAGACCAGTTCAACCTGGGGAAGAGAAAGCTCAGGGGTATCTCTTCCATGCCTACATAAAAAGCTAAAGGGAAGGTGTAAAGATAGACTGAAGCAGGCTCTTTCCAGGGGTGCCCAGTGACAGGGCAAGAGGCAGAGGGCACAAAGTGACACACAGGAGATTCCTTCTGAACACCAGGAAATACTATTTCACTGAGCACTGGCACAGGTTTATCCTGCTGTGGCAGGGTGGTTGGACTAGATGATCTTTCGAGGTCCCTTCCAACTCCTAATATTCTGTGATTCTGTGATCTTTGGCAATACTCAAAACCCATTTGGACATGGAATTGGGCAACCAGTTCTGGGTGGCCATGTTTGAGCAGGGGAGTTGGACCAGGTGATCTCCAGAAGTCACTTCAGACCTCAGCCATTCTGTGAATCTTCTTGTTTCTGCTTTTCCTTACAGCAAAGAGTTCTTCTACATTTATTGTTGCTTCTCTACAACATTTTTTTTTTCCTTCCTCAGGACAAAGACATACATGACCTGCATGGACCAGAGGAAAAACAGAGTGCATCAGAAGGTGATTCTCAGTCTGAAATCATGTAAGGAGAATTATCTTACCCTTGCAGTGGTAATTGAGCTAAACCTGCTTTTACTTAATGTGGATATAATTATGATTGACTATAGTAGGTTGGTCTAGATGATACTTGTTTCCATACTCAGTGAAGGTTTTTCATGGCAATTTTGATCACTCTGGTCAATGCTTTGACCAAGTTTTAAAAGGTTACATGGGAATGAGGAGGAAAGCAGCCAAACTAAGAGAAAAGCTAAGCCCTGTACAGTCAGGAAGAAGAAGAAATTTCTGGAGAAATTCTGCCATTTTGTGAGTGAACCTTGATTGTGAAAGTTGATTTTTTTTTTAAAATATTATTATTTTTTTTAATAAAAGAGCCTCCCTGTATTCTTTGACATTCCTAGTTGTCCATCAGAGCTTATGAGCTGTACACATCTTATCTCTGCTGTATTCATATCTTCCCAGTTGGAAACTGTTGCTCTGTGGAAGGCAGTGCAAGAGTGTAAGCTGAGGCACACCTCTCTAGGAGAGATACTCCAAGCTGTCTCTGTCTTACCTGCACTCCTTTATGAAGTTAGTCTTTGTGACTGTTCCTTACACTTACATGCTGTAACTGAGCAGTGGTGTTTAAGCAAGCCTGTGCCTGAAGCTTTCACTTCTGTGTGATCAGTGACTTCCTATGCCATGATACAGCTTTTAAAAGGTGATTCAGGGATGAGCTACTAGTTAATGCAGAGTTATTTCTCATGCTCCTCTCTTTCCCTTATTGAAGAGGAGCTCACTCATGGTAGAAGTTGTTAAAGATGTATATATGTACCCCATTCTTCAACAACATATGGGTGTTGGCAGTAGGACAAAGTGTTTGATAACAAGAGTTCATACTTCTGTGAGTGAGATGGCTTTGAAAGGGGATGGAGGGACAGGAGAGGCAGATGCAAAGTTTCACATTTAAGGCAAATCTGCTCTGCTTTGCAGCAGATTTCTTTTGTTTCTCTTGAAATCAGTAAGCCTGTGCATGCTGACCTCAATTGTGAATCCTTAGAAGGCATCTTCCTACTTATTTAACAGCAAGAAATGATTCTCTCAGGTATTTTTACTTAGATTCCACTGAAAGCTAGTAAACCTGATAAGGTTTATTTGACACTTTACATTAAGTAGTAGCATATTTTCTACTATCAGAAAGATGTAATAGATTTTTTTTTCAGTTTATTGTCTTGCTGCATTACCTATGCAGTCTGTGGTGCTTTGGAAGTACATCTTGAATCATATAATAAGTTTCTTTTTGGTAATAATACATACCACCTCCTTTTCTCTCTTAAGGAAAACTGAAAAGCCAGCAGAGAGAGCACGCTTGCAAAGACCTAAACCCAATTTAGTGAGATCATCTAGAAGGACAGAAGCAGCAACCCAAGAGAAAATGGAGGCCCAGACTTCCTCTCTAAACTTTGTGAATGCAGAGGAAAAGGTAGAAGGAGAAGCTTTGCCTAACATGCTGTGCTCTTGATGCTCTGTCTGTTTTGGTCAGTGCTGAGAGTGTGCACCTGTCTAATAAGTAGTGTTTTGAGAATTGCTTCTGAGGTACCTGCACAGTCATACTAATGTTCCTTGCCTCAATTCCAGTGCTCTGAGGGAGACAGCAGAAGAAACAGAAAGGAAGCCACAGAAGTAGAGAACATGGATTTGGATACTCAATCTGAGTAAGTATTGAGAGAGCTTTTCTAGTCTCCTGGAATTAACTGACTGTAATTGCTAATTTGTTCTATATAGTGCTTGTATAGAAAGACAGCAGTTGTGAAGTATTAATCTTGAGTTTGTCTTTGACCTTTTCTTGGACAGTATCAAGTGGTACTATGATAGAAGGTATGAAGTACCAACTGTGCTTGGGTTGTGGGAGGGGAAAGGGGGAAAGTAATAGCTATGGCTTGTCTTCTTCCCATGCTCAGTTGCCAGCTAATGGGTCTGCTTCTGGCACTTGGAGAAGCACTTATAGTATGCAGTCTAGTGAGGTTCCTCCCATGTGTGGTAACTTCATATCTTCTTAATGGGTAGACAAATTTGAGCTTCCACGCTCTTAAGACTAAACAAAGTTTGGTTCTCATATGAAGAAGATTGCTTAAGTTTCTGCAGATCCTTTCAAAGACAAGTCTATTCCAATAAAGTAAGCTGTGTAAATCATTGGGTGTTACACTGACTTGAATATTATGGAGTAAATGTCACTGTTGTGGATCCTTTGTGCAGAGAACCTGAAAAAACTGTAATTGCAAAGACAATAGTTAGAGGCTATCGACAGAGATTTAAGCCTAATGTTACAAGAGCATCTGGAAGGAAAGAAGAGCCTGGAAAAGATGCAGAAAATGATAAAATGTCTGATCCACAGCCTAAGGGGGAAACCCAAAAGGTATTTAACAGAGCAAAGTAACTGGAGAGAATGTATTAGCTAAGAAGTTGCTGGTTGCAACAGCAATGTTACCTCTTTTTTTTCTTTTTCCCCTCCTGAATGTGACCAGGAATCAGCCCCTTACTTAGCCTGCAGTGACACTGTGATGTTGCTTAGAGGCCTCAGCTAACTGGGAGCTTGTCACACAAACAGTAGATGCCACTAATCTTTTGTGTCCTGCAGCAAATACAGCTTTGGTTGTTTGATCTAGATTTTACTGCACCTTTCTGCCTATGTAAATGTACCCTGTAGTTGTCTGTCTGTCATAAGCAATTGGCATTTTCTCCTGTTAATGAACTGTTACCTGGTCTGTTAGGTAATGCTGTGCTTCATAAATGTCAGAGAGTTGATGTCTTAGTGTTCTATTTCTGTTTAGAATACTGACCAAAGTAATAAGTCTGATGCTACCAGGGAAGAAGCTGCAGGAAAAGATGATAAAGTCCTGGAGACAGTGTCTCAGTAAGTATGTGAAAACTCAGAAGACACGTGCTGCTCTCCAGCAATTTTCCATCCCTTTCTCTCACTTCTGGCAGTGTTTCATAGTGTGATAATTACAGTAGTCTTTGAAGAAACTTCTGCAGTGAGACAGGAATTGAGGGAAAAACAGGAATCTTTTTTTAATGCATGAAGCAAATAAATTAAACATTTCTGGGTTTAAAGCAGTGCTTTTAAATGAGGATGACAGTCATGACAAATGCAAGAAAACCCCTGAAAAATTTAGTCCCTTAAAACCTAAAACAAACCTTCTCCACTAGTTTTATTACTGAAATAAATTAGTTTAGTATTTCAACACTATGAATAAGTGTTTGTTCTTAAGGTATAGTTGACTGTTAGGTGTCTGGTATTAGGAGAAGAAATTCCAGCTTGTGGGCAATTTAATGCATATGTCAACTAAGAAGCTTTTCTTGTGTTTCTCTTGGGTGGATGAATGGCAGCTGTAGTGTAAAAGGAGGAATATGTTTTACAGGAGAGATTGTTAAAGAAAAGAAAGAGGACAAACAAAACCTCACAAAAAAAACCAACCAACCAAAAAACACATAAAAAAGCTCCCAACAACTAAAACCCCCAAGACTCCCACACCTTCTGAAAAATCTCCCAACCAAAACCACAAAGCAACAACAGCAACAAAAAAAAAACAACCCACCAAACTTTTGTTTTTAAAGGTGGATAGTTGAAGAGTGAAGAGTGAGTCAAACTGGGTTTGTCAATCTGCCAGAAAACCCACAGAATCACAGAATGTCAGGAGCTGGAAGGGACCTCTGGAGATCATCTAGTCCAACCCCCCTGCCACAGCAGAATTCCCTACACCAGATCACACAGAAGTGTGTCCAGATGGGTTTTGAATCTCTCCAGAGAAGGAGACTCCCCAGCCTCTCTGGGCAGTCTGGGCCAGGCCTCTGGCACCTCAACTGGGAAAACATTTCTACCTGTATTCACACAGAACCTCCTGTGCTTCAGCTTACAGCCATTGCCCCTTGTCCTGTCACTGGGCTTCACTGAGAAGAGCCTGACCCCATCCTCCTGACACCCACCCTTCACATACTTAAAAGCATAGATGAGGTCACCTCCTAGCTTCCTCCTCTCCAGGCTAAAGAGCCCCAGCTCCCTCAGCCTTTCCTCCTCAGGAAGATGTTCCAACCCCTTCATCATCTTGGTGGCTCTGTGCTGGACTCTCTCCAGCAGTTCCCTATCCTTTTTCAACTGAGGGGCCCAGAACTGGGCACAAGATTCCAGATATGGCCTCCTGAGGGTAGAGTAAAGGGGGAGAAGAACCTCTCTTAATTTACTAACCACACCCCTTCTAATCCACCTCAGAATTCTTTCACTAACATGCTATGCAATTTGGTGCTCAGGATAAAAAGGCATAGAAGCATCTGACAGTTGTGATGTGCATCTGATATTTGTACACTAGTATGATTATGAAAGTTATTTACATATTTTCTGAATGTTTGGTGATATTTTTAACTTAATTAATTTAGGTATATCTGCCTCTAGACCAGATAGGAATACAAGAATCACAGAATCCCAGAATGTTAGGGGTTGGAAGGGACTTTGATAGAGTCATTATGGTTCAGGAAAAGGTCTGTCTAGTGTTATATCCTGTTTCCAGTTGGAAAAGAAAAAGAACAGAGCAAACATAAGTTGAAACTTAGAACACTTATAGCTTTGTTGGTTTTGTGAGGCTAATCATGCATAGCTCCATTTTAGATAAGTGTTTGTTAGTAACTGTTTAAAACATAAAGTAGCACCTCTCCAGGACTCCTCCCACTTTCCTATATGGTATATACTTGTGGATCTTATGTGTTTTTTGCAGATCTAATGAAACAGCTGGTTTACAAGAAGACAGCAAACAGACTGTGCTGAAACCAACACCTCTAAAGAGAGGCAGACTGCTGAGACCAAAACCAAACCTAGGAAGATCTGTCTCAATACAGAAAAACCTGAGAGATGAAAAAGATCCTGAAGGGGAGAAAGCTGAAGGGGGCCAAGTAGAGAGAGATGTGATACATCATAGGGATGAAAACAATGATCCATGCCTCAGAAGTGTAAGTTTCTTTAGCAGTTGCTTAGGCACTCTGTTTTGCTGGGTCCTAAGCAGAAGTCTTATACCACATAATTTTTAAGCACAGCTTTTTTGTTTATTCCTAAAGAATAAACTGCATTGTCATAAAGATTTCCTCACACCTACACTTGGGTTCTGTTTCCTGGAGATAGGTGGATTATGTCTCACTTTGTGTTAATTGTGATACCAGATCTGAAACAAAGAAGCACAGAGGGAAAAGGTCTCTTGGAAAAGAGACCACTGCAGACAGAAAATACACAGAAAAATAGCAGATTTCTACTTTTACAGTATCTACTGATAGTAGTTGGATGCACAGGAAGCAAAAGAGATCTTTTTGAATGTTTTTGTAAAAGACACTGATATTCTTTCCCCCTGCTCCTCTGAAAGACAGATCAAGCAAATCTTTCATCTTAATAGACTGAAACTTTTACTCCTTTTAGGATGTGATGATTCATGAAGACACTCAGCCATGCAGTGCAATGCTAGAAGATGTTGGTTCAGATTCCAAGGTGAACCCAACCTCTACAAGGCAGCATCCCCAAGAAAAGTCCTCAGAAGCAGAAACTGATGAAAGTGAAAAGCAGCTCTCAGATGTCTTGAAACAAGTTTCAGATTTCAATGCAGGGTAAGGTTATTCTTCAAATGGAGAGAAGGGATGATTCAAAACCATCAGTATCTCTAAGTATTCTACACTTCTACATTCAACTCCAGCATCAAAACAAGTTTTATGTCTGTAATAAGATGTTTAATCAGACACCTCTAGACTTAGAACCCCAAGAACTTGAAACCACTAAATTTATGTCTTGTTGGATATTAATTTGGTCTTCAGACTGTGAGTCCAGTTTTCAAAGAAATACATTTTTCTGATCCTCAGTTCCTGTGGTTATTTTCTCCATGTTGGTCCTAACAGTGCATCCCAATGTGCTTATGTAAATCCTTGTGTATAGGGTTTGGTTTCCTATTAAATTATCCCTTAAAACCCCCCCCACACCATGCTGTAAACCTACTGGACAGTTTGAAACATCATTAGACAAAGGCTTTTGTAAAATCTTTATATTACTCTTAACCTGTGACTGGAAGTTGCAGTTGTTATAAAATGACCTTTTGGGGTTTTAGCTTATCTTTGCTCACCTGTGTAGAAGGGCTGGATGGGGCCCTGGGCAAACCTGATCTAGTGGGAGGTGTCCCTGCCAGGCAGGGGAGTTGGAACTAGATGATCTTTCAGGTCCCTTCCAACTCTGATGATTCTATGAACAAGTTTTTGGTGATGTTTGATGTGCTTTTATTGGATCTTTTCTCACAATGTCAGTAACTTTGATACTGCTCTAAGAAAGCTAAGGTTTTTTATACTTGGCTACTGTATTGAAGGGAGCTGCCTGGAAGTGTGTCATGTGTGACTTTGAGAACCACTCTTGTCCCATGCCTGTGATTGTTCTTCTGTTTGTTTTTGCAGGGAGCCTGTTCCTCAGAAGGAAGAGGATAAAAGTGTTGTATCCTCAGGTTGGGTTCTGAAGAGTCGATTTCAGAGACCAAAGCCAAATATAAGGATGGCAACTACTAGAAGGGAAGTGCTGGATGTAAATAACAAAGGTGTATCACAGTCAGACACCAACAAGGAAAAGAGTTTGACACAGTGTGACAGTGAATGTAGCATCCTTCCTGACACAGATGTAAGGATTCCTTTTTTTTCTTTAGTTATTGTTGAGCTTTTGGGTTTCTCAAATGAAATACTGATGATGTAAAAAAAAAAAAAATACTAAGTTAATATTTTTTTTGGAACAGTTGTTTCAAAAGCTAAAATTTCCTCTGTGAGAACTCCTGTACTATTCCACTAGGTTGTATGTGAGGAGAAACAAATTACATCCATTCTATGTCTCCTGATACGTGTCCAGATGCCTTTCTGACCTGAAATAGCCTTGTAGAGTTGACACTGAAATAAGAGAAGTATTCATAGAAGATGACAAAGAAGAAATCTAGATTTCAAGCTATTTGTTTGAAAGAAACAAATGTGTTTGTCCTGGAAAGACCAGGAAGTTGTTAGTGAGCAGTTACAGAGGTGTTTTTGCAGGAAACACTGTGGAGAGTGATTAGTACCAAATTTTGTGGACATCATAACATCTCCTTTTGGTTCAGTGTCATGACTTTTTCTGATTCTTGTGTTTACATTTTTCAGAAAGCAGGAAAACATGAAGTCCTGCAACCATTGGAGTCCTTAGGAAAGGAGGAGTCTCTTGGCTCTCAGGAGATTTCTGAGGGGCCAAGTTGTAAGTCCCTAAAGTCATTTTCAAGATCAGAAGATGGTGAACTCAAGTGCTGTCTCCCTGGGATTAAGCAAGATGACACCTCAACTACTAATGCAGGGTAGAGGCTTGACTACTTTTGTTTCTTGACACTAATAATTAAAGTATTTGAAAAGGAAATCATTCTGCTGATGGATAATGGTAACTGGCAAAGAAAATCTAATAAAAATAGAGAAGGAAATATACTTTCTCATAGTTTTGGTACCAGTGATACTAACTTTCAGTTTCTTCTCTGCCAAGCAATAAATTTAATTGGCATTAGTTTTACACCTGTTTTGTTGCCTGAAGCACTAGATCATGTAAGCAGAAGAATACTAGTTTGCTTATTGGAGAACCAATGTGAAAATGGCTTTGGCTTTATAGCAATAAGCAGGTAGTGAGTTAATCCCTCCAGTGAGTTAGGTAATTCTCTTATGGAAGGAGTTAGACCAGTGCTTTGAAATTGTTGCCGAAACAAAATCGTGTTTGTAACTTGAACTAGCAGAGTGTTACCTGTACAGGGTTTTCTAAAATCTGTGTTGTTTTCTTATATGCAAATATAATCAACCTGTTTGCTAATGACATACTTTTGTATTAACTTCCAGATTTACTCTTTTTCTGTTTGACTTTCCCTTGACAGCAAAAATACCACTGAAGGAGAAAGTCAAGAAACACCTCTTCGACCTGCCCAGCTAGTGCGAAGCAGATTCCAGAGGCACAAGCCAAACTTGATAAGAGCTGTTGGAAGGAAGAAATTACAAATACCAGAAAAGGAGAAGGAGAAAAATCCTGAAGCAGAGCAGTTGGTATTGCAAAAAGATGAGTCTGCAAATACTGTCATCGTAAGTCTTAATAAGAGTAAGCACTTTGCCTTAAGAAGTATGATTCCAATCTGCATGTTTCCACTTCATGAAGTTAAATGAGAACGTGGAAGTTGCATTCCCTGAAGCTGAGACACCATACCACAGAGGAAAATAAAACCCCAAACAGTAGTGTGTTGAGATAGAGCAGGGATGAAATCAGTGAAGTCTACAACTTGTAGTATTAATGTCTTCTGGAAAGTGAGGATCTGATTTTGATTGGATTGCTGGTAGAAAAGGTGATTATGCACATTTAAGGTGGATTCTAGATTAAAAATGTGATTTATATTGCAATATGTAAACATGAGCTTGTTTGCTCATTTTTTTTCTTTCCTGTTTGGATGAATCAGGTCTGTGTTGAGGCATCTAGTACAGAGTATCAAGAGAAGGCAGAGGGCAGTTATTTTTCTGTTTAAAAACAAGAAAAGTCTTACTAATTTGGTGAGCTTTGACTGACTTCACCGCTACAGTGCCTGACACTCCTTTACTTTACACAGGTAAATTGAGTCATTCACCTACACTGTGTATCCCCACAGACACTTTACTAGGCACTGTAAAAGGTATTGAAATCCTCAAAAGCCATTCTAGTATGATGAACTCTCTAACCATTTTGTGGGTTGCTCATGAATCATGTCATGGATGTAGGCATGACTGTGTGCACTTGCCTATGATCCTAAACAGAGCTCAGATTTGTAAGAGTGACTCATTTTTTGGAGTGTTGATAGTTGGTTTTGGTTTTGAACCTGTACAGAGCTAGCTTGTGTGCTGGGCTCCCAGAGAGAAGCACGAGTGCACTGCAGCTGTAGTCTCCCTCTCAGTGTCAGCTCACCCCTAGCTGAGACAGTTGCCTGTGGTTCAGCTTTGGCTCTTGTGGACCTGTGGACCATGCATGTACATCTCCTCTGTGCTGTTGCAAGTCTGTAGAACCACAGCAGCATTGGAATAATACTGCACTAATAAAGCTGTCTCAGAACTGAAATGCTGAGGGATGTGTTTGGATGGCTTCTTTGTGGAACCAATATGGCAAATACAGAAGTAAAACTAATAAACCCTTCTGAATCTGAGGGTATGTCAGAGTGTCTTGAATGTGTTTGTGCTGTGTTCTGGGATGTCCAGTTCTGAAAGGTTTTTCCATTTGCCAGAGTGTTTTGTTTCCTTAGTGCTCCATGTAGTAGAGAGCTGATTGAATGCTAAATAGAGCAGTGTTCTGGTGAATGCTTAGGTGCATACAGTATTTAAGAGACTAACACTATGTAACCAATGACTAAGAAGACTTCTGTTTCTGCTTCCCCATGAATTATGTGCTCAGGCAGGTTACTGTCAATAAATATGACATGATTCTTTTCTTGATTCAGATTGGGAAAACAGCACAGAGATCTGTTTGGGTGTTTTCTATAAAGTACATGCCTATTTTAAAAATGTGCTTGACTCTCTTTTTCTTCATGCTTTTTCTGTTGCAAATTAAAGGGTGAAAATGAAGCTGTATTGTGTCAAGCAGATGTATTGAATAAAGAGGAAGAGGAACAGCAGGAGGTGCCTCAGGTGCCCTGTATTCCTGAAAACATACTGTGTGAGCAAAGCAGGTGAGGTTAGAGTTCAGCAAACCTGTGTTTGAAAACCTTCCACCTGGTGCATAGTGAAGACACCTTTGCAACTGTCAGTTCTTTTGTTCCTTGTTACCTGTCTTTCCTCAGGTTTTAATTTTTAATGTCTACAGGCAGCTGCTTCCCAGGTTTTCAGAGCACATTTTCAGTTGATTCTGGAGAATAGAAGGCTTGAGGAGACCTTATTGTGGCCATCCACTATCTGAAGGGGGCCTACAAGAAAGCTGGTGAGGGACTTTTTAGGAGGTCAGACAGTGACAGAACCAGGGGAAATGGGTGTAAACTAGAGGAGGGGAGATTTAGTTTAGATACTAGGAGGAAGTTCTTCACTATGAGGGTGGTGAGACACTGGAACAGGTTGCCCAGAGAGGTTGTGGAAGCCTCATCCCTGGAAGATTTTACAGCCAGGCTGGATGGGGCCCTGGGCAAGCCTGATCTCGTGGGAGGTGTCCCTGGCAGGCAGGGGGGTTGGAACTAGATGATCTTTAAGGTCCCTTCCAACTCTGACAATTCTGTGACTCTATGATACTTGTCATGGTTTATCTGGTACTTAATTGATCTGTATGAGCTCATAGCTCTTTTGACCAAGATTTTCTTTGATTTGGTTTGTATTTGCATATACAGAGTCCATACATGTCAACAGATACACTTTTGCATCATGTCAGTGATCTGTCTTCCACTGACCCCATTGTGCTCTTCTTCTTTACTGCTTGTCATGCTAAAAGATGATGTTAAGCATGTATTTGGCAGCAGATACTTTGATGTTGGTATGGGTAGCAACACAGATTTTTTTTTTCTTGATGTTAAAAATACCTTGACAAAGAAACCTTATTATTCCTTCTCACATGTTAACCATAAATGCCCCAAATGAGACATATCTATTTGAAAAGACAATTGTCTTGGTTTTAAACAGAACAGTATATCAGCCTCTAACTCACTTGTATAAATAATGATTCAAAACTTAATGAATGCAGAATGTTTTATTTCCTTCCCAGCCAAGGTCAAGTGATGTAATTTGGGTGGGGGGTTTTTTTTGTTTGTTTGTTTGTTTTAAATTCACTAGTGCTGAACAATCCACTTCCCAAGAAGGCAAGATGGATGCTCTGGAACCAGGACAATTCATAAAGAATGGATCTCCAAGAAGTAGAACAAACCTAGAAGGAGCAGATAGTGAAAAACACTCTCCAGTGGCACAAAAACTTCTTGCTCCAGTTGAGGAAGAAGCAAATAAAGGAGAGAGTCTGCTTGTGGCAGAAGAACGTGAGGAACCTCTTTCCTCAAAAGTGAGAATTCTGTTCAGATATTTCTAATTATACTTCTGATAACTTGGTTCTGCACCAGCTGTTTTAAGACTGTTTTAGATGCTGTCCTGGTTTGGGTTAGAACAGAACTAATTCTGTTCAGTGATTTCACTTTTCAGTTACAGCTCCTCTGAGAAACTGCACTTTCTGCAGACTACATGTTTGTGCAGAGTCTGCCTGCTTCCAGCAGTGATAAGGCCTCATGTTGGGATTTACTAGCAGGGATTGATGTGCAAAGCAAGGTCACTGCTGAATCTTGGGTCTCACATTCAGGGAGGAGCAGACAGGACAGGTGACCCTAAACTGCCCAACTAAGGATTCCATCCCATAGGCCTCATATTGAATATATAAACTGGGGGGAGTTTTTCCTTTCTTCCCTCTTGGTCATCCTTCTCCTGTGCTTTGGTGGTTGGGATCTGAGGAGAACTCTGTCTCTTCTGCCCTTGATCCTGATCCCTAAGTTCCTGCATCCAGTAGCAGGATCCAGCCCCTGAGCCTGGCTCCCATCTGCTGCTGAGGCCTTCTGCTGCAGTATAAGTGGTTATGTAGTTCCCATCAAGTGGGGTTTGGGTTCAGGATTGGGTTTTGTACATATTTGTATATATTTTATTTATTATTATCATTAAAGTAGTTTTAGTTTTCTTTCCCAATCCACAAGTCTCTCTGTCTCTCTTATTCCCTTTCCCTTCCTATGGAGGGTGGGAGGATGAGGAGGTAACAGGGAGCACCTGTCATTGGGTTGGTGGTCAGCCCAGTCTCAACCCTTGACAAATGCATCAATTATTTTTGGACTAATAAGAATTCTGTTCTTGTTTAATATTTGCACACTAGTATGAGGTCTTCTATAATCCTGTTAATGACACATTGACAATAGGTAAACTTCTGTTAACAAATCTAGGACTTCTCTCAAGCATGACTAAAATATCAAAGCTTATGATACAGGAAGTTATCTGCATGCCATACTTCTGTTGCTGGGCTTCCTTTGAACTCCTTGGTGATTGCTCATGAAAGACTATATTGATTATGGTAGATGTTTTTATTAGATAAATACCCTCTCTGAATGAAGAAGGAGCAATGATATGTGGCATAAGCTTCTTGAAAGTTTAAGTGAAGTTTTGTCTTAGGTTCATGTCCTCATCATAACTTGCAATGCTTTATTTTACTGGTGATGTATTTTGTGCTAATCATATTGGTTTGGCTTTTTATCCCCTCACATATAAGGATGACATGGAAGTTTTGTTGTTTGTGGGGAATTTGGCCAAGGATGACAATCTAGACACAAATCCAGAAAGTATGAAGCCAGTACCACTCTGTTCCTCTAAAAAATCACCCAACTACCACAGCAAGAGAGAAGAAGAAAAGCATCTATCTACAGATGCCATAGGAAACATTCAGGATCCCATAGAAAGGTAAATCTGCTGATTCCAAACTTTGTGTATTTGTCCAGATGTTTTCATACAGCACTTGCTTGTTGAAGTGCAGGCTCTGAGCTGCACTGAGTTGTAATATGCTAGGAGCTGTGAAGGTCACTAGGTGGCATCCTTAGATAACAGAATAGTTTTTAACAGCGTTTTTCTCAAGGCTGTTTTTCTTGTTAGAAGATGTTTGCAGGTGAGAATAGCAGCAGATAATCAGAGTTTAGCTGTCTCAATTTCTCTGTAATGCATTCTTAGGTGCACTCTGAATATGGACAGTGGAAGGAAGAGTGAGCAGTGCCATTTGCACTCACAATTGAGAAGTGGTTGATGGCATTACATAAAAGGAGCTTGCTGTCAAACTCAGTCTCTTCACTTTTCCCAGTATGTCCATATGTCTCTTGTGACCAGTTCTGGGCACTTAAGTACAGTGCTCCAGGTGTGTCCTCACCAGCACTGAATAGTGGGGATCACTAGACAGGCTCCCTCCAGTATGTCCATGTCTGTCACATCAGGAAGCCCAGAACTGGCCACAGTACTCCAGCTGTGGCCTCGCCAGCATTGAACAGGGGGAAACCATCACCTCCCTCAACCTGCTAGCAGGTAACTTTTCTCCCAGGGGAGCCCAGAACACCATTAGCCTTTTTTGCAGGCAGGGCACATTGCTGCTTCATGTCCAACTTGGTGTCCACCAGGATACCTAGTGTTTTTAACTGCAAAGCTGCTTTTCTTTTGGGTAGCCCCAGCATGTCCTGGTGCCTGGGGTTGTTCCTTCCCAGCTGCAGGACTTTGTACCTTCCCCTGTTGAACTTCCTGAAGTTACTGTCAGCCCATTTCTCTGGCCTGTTGAGGTCCAGATTGGCAGCAAGTTTACCAGGGTGGTTAAGCAGGTAAGTTGGTTAACTTCCCCATGCTGACTACTCGAAGTCACCTTCTTGTTCTTCATGGTTTTGGAAGTGGTTTCCAGGATTAGTTGTTCCATCACTTTCCCACAGACTGAGTTGAAGCTGACTGGCCTGTAGTTCCCTGAATCCTTCTTCCTGACCTTTCCTGAGACAAGAGTTGAAAGCCCAAGATTTCTGTCTTGCTGATCTGGATGCAGTAGTACCTTCAGCACTGAAATTAACACATGGTTCCTTAATTCTGTGGGACCTGTGATGGTATAGCTGAAGCTTTATGCTGAATTAATGTTGTTTTCCTTCCCAAAGTTTTTTTTCTAAAGGTAATCAGAAAGGTCTACTACTGCAGAAAAGTAAATTGTCTCCTTTTCTCATTGTTTTTTAATTACTTTGGGGTTTTGTTATTGGTTTTTTTAGCATCACCAACTAAACAAATAAAAAAATGCAGAAGACTTAAGTTCATTTCTAGCTGAAATCACTAAATATTTGATAGTAAACCAAGCTTGTAAAGTGTATTTTTTAGTTCCTGAGAGGTAAAAGTTGAAAAAATGTTTTTGTAGGTCCAATGATAAATTAAGTTCTGGAGGAGAAAGTAAAGAGAATGATACAAAACCTTTGCATCAAGCAAGGGAACTCCAGGGGAACCCAAGGCCAAACCTGACAAGAGTTACTAGAAAAAGAGATTATCCTGAAGAAGGTGAAAACAGAGAAGAGGACAGTAATGAGAACAGAAACACAGAAAAGTGTTTGATGTTAGAAAAAACAAGTGTATCAATGGTAAGTGCTGATCATGTGTTTTTACCCAATTTATACCCCAATTCTTGTGTTTTAATTTCTTAGAACCATGGATTGCACAGAAATCCAGTAGATGGCTGTGAAAGGTTAATGTGATTCTATCACTTCTTTTTAAATTCAGTATTGGAAATGCTGCTGAATAAATGGACTTAGAATCTATAAAGTCTGGATATATTGAATGTACACTGTTGTATTAAGTTTTACAGTGTATATGGTTAGAATTCTGCATTATTGTAAGTACATGCTAACACTGTGACCAATTTAATGTCTTGGTGTTCATTGAACAATGGAAATTAAGACAGCTATGTAATGTCAGATACTCTCTAAAATCCATACAAGTGTATTTATAAGTTGAAATATATGTGAACAAAGTTCAGACCTCCTCCTGCTTCAATTCACTCAGCAGGTCTAACCTAGCCAAGACTAGTTCTTTCTCTCTCTCTGAAGTTGCAATACCTGAATCAAGTTTACCTGGTGTTCCCTATTTTCTAGAAGGATCACTAAAATCTTTCAATTAATAATACCTTGTTTTAGCCCAGTATCTGTATTTGACAGAACTGTGCTTGCTGATGGTTTTTGGTTGTTATTTTTTATGTTTTGGGATATGTTTCTGTGTTTTGAATAATGTTTAAATGCTGTTCTGTAAACTGGTAGTTTTTTTCTTCCTGGTTTGTTCCCAGGGTGGAAGAAAAATAGTTTTTCCTTTTCTCAAATTGTTCTTTAAATTAATAGTTAGTTTTAGAAAGTGACTCATTTTTCCAGATTCTGAAGAGCTGCTGCTCTTGAAAAGTTAAGCATGACCTTGGTCTGTTAACTAGCAGCAGCACTGGAAACTCAGGCATCACAGACAGTACCATGTAATGACACTTCTTCTCTACAGCCCAGAATTAAAGAGAATGGGGAAAAATATCCTCAGCTATCAACAGTGACAGCTCTGCATATTTTTAAGAACCTCAAACTTAGTTCTTTAAATCTTTTGTCCCCTAAACCCATTTCAAAATGTTTGCCACTTAAAATGGTAGTAATTGTCTCCTCTGTTCAGCAAAACTTGAGTGACAAAGTGGAAGCTGCATCCTCCTCAGAGGCTACAGGAAAACACAGTTTTGCAGACTCTGAAGAAACAACTTGTAAAAGAATGAAGCAGGATAGCAGACTTCAGTCTCCAGAGTTATCCTCAGAGAGTGAGAGTCAAGTAGAACAGGAAGATTTCCCTGGTCAACAAGGAACACAGAGGTGGCAACAGTAAGTTCTGTGCTTGAGTGCTAGATTGAGGTGGACAGGGGAGTTCCTGGAGCATGTGACTTCCACATCTCTCAGAATGAAAATTAATTAATCTGTTTCAAGTCAAAGAATCCTGTATCTTGGAAATTTAATTCTTCAGCTTTCCACCTCTCTGAAACTGCTTAATGCCCATTTACCATCAGGATTTTGTGCATACATGAAGGAATTAGGATTCCTGATTTAACATTATGGATGAGGAGCTCAGCACGAGCTGCCAGTGTGCTCTTGCAGCCCAGAGGCCAACCCTATCCTAGGCTACATCAAGAGAAGTGTGGCCAGCAGGTGAAGGGAGGTGATTTCTCCCCCTCTGCTCTGCTCTCCTGAGACCCCACCTGAAATATTGCATGCAGTTCTGGAGCTCTCTTACAAGAGGGGTGTGAAGGTGCTGGAGCGAGTCCAGAGAAGGGCCAGGAGAATGATCAGAGGCCTGGAGCACCTCTGCTACAAGGGCAGACTGAGAGAGTTGGGGTTGTTCAGTCTGCAGAGGAGAAGGCTCCAAGGAGACCTTCTTGTGGCCTTCCAGTATCTGAAGGGGGCCTACAAGAAAGCTGGGGAGGGACTTCTTAGGAGGTCAGACAGTGACAGACCCAGGGGAAATGGGTGTAAGCTAGAGGAGGGGAGATTTAGGTTGGATATTAGGAGGAAGTTCTTCACCATGAGGGTGGTGAGACAGTGGAACAGGTTGCCCAGAGAGGTTGTGGAAGTCTCATCCCTGGAAGCTTTTAAGACAAGGCTTGATGGGGTCCTGGGCAACCTGCTCTAGTG
This sequence comes from Galbula dea, assembly GCA_013399015.1. Classification (NCBI taxonomy): domain Eukaryota; kingdom Metazoa; phylum Chordata; class Aves; order Piciformes; family Galbulidae; genus Galbula; species Galbula dea. Next base: position 174,233 of record VWZX01011142.1, on the reverse strand, counting down.
GAAGGTGTCCCTGGCAGGCAGGGGGGTTGGGACTAGATGATTTTTAAGGTCCCTTCCAACTCTGACATTCTAGGATTCTATGATTATGTGGATGCATTTTTGTCACTGTATGTTGGGAGGTAAATAGGTTGTGTTGGTCACAATGATCCAGTTTTGCTCAAGGAATTCATTTTGATTTGTGATATGCCTTTTTTGTTTTGGAGTGTCTTGGACTTTGTTGGTTTGTTTTGAATGTGCTTTTGTTCTGTGCTTTAGAAGGCAGTCCAGGAGGCCATCAAAAAGGATAGCACTGCCAAAACGTGTCTCAGATCTAAGAACTGCTGCTTCTTCTGCCTCTGAATGTGAGACTGATTGCAGTGAGAAAGGGAATCAAAGGCAAGAAGTTAAACCAAGTGTTACTAGAGGCAAAAGTTTGAAAACTAAACATAGAAAGAAACCTGGGAAGGAGCACAGAAGGTCAAAGATAACCTTGGTGACCCTCCGGCCTTCTCAAGAAGATGAAGAGGAGGAGGAAGAGGAGGCAGATGACTTTGAGCCTGATGATGAAGATGAATGCTTTGCACCAGAGGAAGTAAACAAAGCTCCAGCATTTGTTCCCATAGGTCTTCGGTCTCCAAAACCTGTCCCTGTCCAGATAGAGGAAACCATGGAGGAGGTATCACATCATTGGGTTCTGCATATATACTTTTGTTTTGATTGTTCAAACAGCTTTCATTCTAATTACATCTCTATGGACTTGGGGTTTTAATTTGTTAAGAATGCCATAGAGAGTAGCAGGGATGTTACTTGGCACACCTACTTGGTTTTGAATGGAATGCTACATCAGTCTAAGGTCCAGTTGCATTGACAAAACATATGTAGGTCTGCAGGGTGCTCACCAGTTTGTTTATTGGGATTAAATGTAGGCAGGAATTTGCCATGCTTACTATGTGTTTTGAGGCCCAAGATGGAAAGATTTCTTCACAGCAAGAGTTGTTAGCATTGGCCCAGGCTGCCTAGGGTGGTGGTGGAGTCACAGTCCCTGGAGGGGTACAAAAATCTTATATATGTGGTACTTAGGGACATGGTTTAGTGGCATGGAGGGGATAGGTTAACTGTTGGGCTTGATGATCTTAGAGGTATTTTCCACCCTTAATGATTCTGTGAAATGGAGCATTTTAATTTTACATCTAAATGCTATAGAATGAGAGGAGATGTTTTTATGTGTGGTGTCCCCCTCACCAACAGCCTCTGACTGTGTGGTGAGCTGACCCTGGGCAGCAGCCAGGCACACAGACATGCTTGATCACTCCCCTCTTCTGTGGGACAAGAAAATAGAGGGAAGGTAAGAAGACTTGTGGATTGATGTAAAAGCAGTTTGATAGGTGAAGCAAATGCTGCATAGGAAAGCAAAGCAAAATAAGAAATTTATTCACTACTTTCCATTGGTAGACCACTTCCTTGAAAGCAGGCCCTCAGCTTGCCTAGGAGTCACTCTGGAAGACAAATTCTATAATCACAAGTGCCCTCTTCTTCCTCCTCCTTTCCCAGAGCTTTTATTGCTGAGCATGATATCATATATATGGATATATGGAGTATCTCTTTGTTCAGTTTGGGTCAGCTGTCCCAGCTGTGTGCTCTCCTGACCTCTTGCCCACCACCAGCCTTCTTGCTGGGGCAAAGAGTGAGAAAACAAAAGCTTTGATATTGTGCAAGCACTGTCCAGCAACAGCAAAAACACTGGTGTGTTATCAACACTGCTCTAGTCATAAGTCCAAAACACAGCACCATGTGTGTGGGCTGTGAAGAAAATTGACTTCATTCCAGCTATGCCCAGTAGAATCTTCATCCTTTATATCATACCATTTGTGTCATGCTCAGGTCCTGTGCTATCCAGTACTGCCTTATTAACCACAACTTCTCTGCCTGTACTTTGCTCCCTACATGGGTTTCACTCTGTTGGTCTGTGGGCCACCCACTTAAAATATCCATCTGAGATAAGTACTTAGCATAGCATACAACTCAGTGGGTTAAAGAAAGTTAAACTTCTATCTGTTGAAATCTCCAGCCCTTGTTCCTTTTGGTTCAGGCTGTAGAGTTTGACCTTGCAGTGGACTCCACTCCTTACCTGTACTCCAGCATAGGTCCTCCATGGGCTTCAGTCCATTCAGGGATGTTCCTGCTCTTTCTGGCATGGGCAGATCCACAGGCCTCAATCCTTCTTAGAGAGACTATTTGTGGTTTTGTCCTTTGTTTTCCCCAAAAGTTACATATTTGGACTGTTTGTGGATTTGGAAACTTTAGGCCTAGGGTGCAGGCATATGTTTTAGTTGTCCTTTTCTGATTCCAGAATAAAACTCCAGACTGTAAGACTGTAGCCAGACCTGGTATTACAATCTGTTAAGACCAGTCACTGCAGAGGATGTGATAACTCTTGAGTTTCAGGAACAGTGGACTCTGTTCAAGGCCTTGAAAGGGATTGTGCTCAAAGGTTTAGACATTTTTTCTGGGGTGTTTTTTTGGCATATCTTTCGAAATTACTTCCTTGCTTTTTTCAGCCTTCTAGCCTTACCTCAGAGATGTCTTCACATCTCTCTTTCTTTCTTTGATTTTCCTTCACTGCAAATCTCATTATCTGTCCTGTTCTGTTCATGCCTCAGGCCTTCATCATTGCTTCTTTCCATTCACTCCAGTTCTTTCTGCTTACTACTAGTCATCTTCCTCTCTTCTTCCATTGAAATCCTGCTTTTTTTTGTCTCCTGAATTTATCACACTGTGTATTTCTCTGGGTGAAACAGTAAGAGATTTTAAAGCTCAGTCATATATATGTTGTATAAGAGTTGATTTTTGGGAAGGATCCCACTATGTGTTTAAGATCTGGTAAGGCTATGTGGTTTATGAAGGTTTGCATTTGACAGATCTTTTGGGGCTGATTAACTGAAATACTTGTTACATTATTTTTACAGCTGGAAATACCTGTCAATATGCCAGATGTGCAGGTAGCTGCTCATGTTGAAAGTCTCATTCCTGCATCTGTTCAGCCAGTGGTACAGAGGGAGGAAAAGGTAGGCACATCAACAGCTGTAGGAATGTCTGGGTTGGTGGGGTTTTTTTTTGCTTCACAGCACATAGAGAGCTCTGTGAACAGTGTCTGGCTGCCATGACTGCTCCTTACAGTATAGCTTAACATACTCTTAGCTGTCCTTCTTAGACATGAGGAACACAGCTATGGAAAAACTGTCAGTAAATGCTAATAGCCTTTAATAAAATACCCTTTCAAAGCCAGGGTAATCTTTAGGCAGACTATTTACCTCTAAGCATTAAATTTAAACTGTGGACTCATTTTATATAAAACTTTTGATACTGTTTTTCTTTTTATTTAAGGAAACAACCATAAATGAAAATCCAGAGGTGGAGAAAGGTAGATATGAAACAATCTTGTCCATAACTTTCCCATTAACCTTGCTAGCAATATGTAGTTATTCTTGCAGGAAGTTTGGAGGCTTGTATATCTTATATAGAAAAAAAACCCAAACAACAAAACTGCTCATGATGCTTAATTATATTTTAGAGGAGATTTAAACTGTTTTCTTTCTTAACTCCTCTCAAGTAGGGAACCAAGGATTTTAAGGCTCTGTTTCCCAGGATCAAAATGTACCTTTTGTGTATCCCATCTCTCCCTTTCCTATGCTGTGGTTAGTTTTTACTGGGAAAAGAGAAAGCTTTGCAAATGCTTACTTGCAGCTAGCTTGATGTGTGACTGACTATACACAGAGTGGGCAGATTCATGGCTTTGTTATCTCCATGGTTGCTGACTTAAATGTCCTAAACTGGTGAAATAGCATGTGTGGCTGTCTGTGATCAGAGTCTTCCAGAAGCACATATTCTTTCTGTGTGAGATATGTTGCAAACTTTTGTGGATGTATTCATTTTTAGAATAGCTTTCACTTTTAAAATGGCATTTTCAAGACATTTTTCTAGGAAACTGAGTGAGCTACTGTCTTGGTTGAAGGAGGAGAAGCCTACTTTGTTCTTTCCATTTATGTCAGTAGAATAGCTTTGGAGAATGGAAATGTTTTGTTGAATGTGATGAGTTAGTGATAGGCACAGGGATGTATTCTGGATAGGGATCAGGAATTGGGAGTCTAAGCTGGGATATGGGTCAGCACTATAGGTTATGGACTTTATGTGATTAAACTGTTGCCTCTTTCTTTTCCATTTCTGTGGGGCTGACCTTGGCTGGCTGTGACATGGTCATCCAGCTGCTCTCACACCCCTCTTTCCCCTCTTCTTCAAGATGAGGGGAAAGAATAAAATGGAAAAGCTCCTGGCTTGAAATAAAGACAAAGGGGCTCACTTACCAAAACAGACTCAACTTGGGGAAAACTAATTTTACCTATTGCCAAACAATAGAGTTAGATGATAAGAAACAAAGACAAAACCTAAACCACCTTTCCCTTCCTGCCTTCTTATGCTCAACCTCACACCTTCATTTCCCACTCCTGGGCATCCTCCCAGCAAGCAGCACAGAGGGATGGGGAATGGAAGTTGCAGTCAGTTCCTAACGCTTCATGTCTGCTGCTGTTTCCTCCTCAAGCTCTTCCCTTGCTCCAGTGTTGGGTCTTTCCTGTTGGATATAGTCCTTCAGGATAAGTCTGCTCTACCATGGGTCCTCTGCAAGGTGCAGCTACTTCAGGGAATATGTGCCTGCTCTATCAAAGTCTCCTCCAGAGGTTGCAGAGGAATCTCTGCTCCCGTGCATGGACCACTTCCCCTAAAAGCCTTCCTTGCTCACCTTGGTGTTTGCAGGGTTGTTTCTGACAGTTTTTCCCCTCACTCTTCACTGCTGTGCAACATTTTCACCTTTCTTAGATGTTTCCTAAAGGTGCCACCATCTTGGCTAACCCTCAGCTGTGTGGTGGGTCATTTGGAACTGGCTGTGTCCAGGGCAGCCCCTGTGCTGCCTCCTGTCCCCAGCACACCATTAGAAGGGGACAATGTTGCTGCTCAGTGTTTTTACAGTAGTTTGAATTTAGGGGTTGAGAAGTACTGTCTGCCTACAAGCATCTTGATCCATGAATGGCAACAACCTAAATAGATGCTTCAGTGTATTGCTGAGTGTCAAATGCTTTTTGGACATGGATAAGTGGATTTCTCATTAATGTCCATGTGACTTTTCACCAACTTTGCAGGAGTTAATGATGGAAGCACTGAAGCTGCCATGACATTGCTTGCAATGGGTGATCCAACATTCCAGTTAAAAACAAGCACTGAAGGTATGATCTGATCTATGGGACAAGGCCTTGCTTGTTCTTTCTCTGCCCACCTAAGGAGAGGGATGGAGTGGTGGCTGCAAAACTCTTCCACATGCTGCTGCATAGCAGGAGGTCAAGAATCTGCTGTGCTTTTTGGTCCTGCTGAGTTGTAATGCTGAACTAGGCAATTTAGGTTGGCTGGGGAAACTAAGGCACCTTACTGGATACTGCCAACTGCATTCCTGTGCTAGAAAGATGTTTCTGAGACCTGTTTTGGGAAGGACATGTTGAAATTAATCTAGTCACATAAACTAGACAAAAGAAAGGAATCAGTCTTAAATGACCATAACTCTCTTTTCAGGCCTTCAATGTGAAGCATAGGGTTTTTTTCCACCAACTAGCTACAACCTGAAATTACCTTGATTTAGTCTAGGTTTTTATAGACTTCTAAGTAGAACTTATTATCTGCTTTCATAGGTTAAATGTTTCTCTGTTCTGTTTATTGTTCTAACCAGAATGGACACACATGTTACCTGCTCAAGATGAGCTGGACCTGGCCAACAGCCTCATAACCCATGCCTGCTCCAAGCAGAATGTGACTTCTAGTCAGTGTTTGCTTTCTTCAGACACTTCCACCAAGGAATTGATCCCTTCTAAGGATGGAAGCAACATTACTGCAGAGGATCAAGGCACTGGCACAGGAATAGGTGTTGAAGAATGCTTTGAGAACAGTGCTGCACATACCAGGTTTAAGTTACTACTTAATTTTCTTTAGGAAGAGACATCCTCTGACATTGCTTACTTTTGCTAGGTTCTTCCTGGCATTTTTCTTGAATTGCAAGCAGTCTTGCTTTAGGAAAAGTTTCTCAGTTTATATGAGTTTATGAGTTAATTTGCTGTGTAATCTGGCAAAAAACCTCCTGTCTCTTCCTTCAGATTTGTGTGAGATGTTGGTATATAATTTTAGGGAGGTAGAACAACTTCTTCACTCCTAAAGTTAAGGTTACACTGCTGGAAGAGAAAACAATATTCTAACTTGGTAGGTAAGATTGCTTGAACAAATTGAGATGATGCTCCTCTGGAAAATCATAATCAAAGGTATTTGAAGTCCAGTGGTTCTTTTATTATATTTTTAACCAGAACTGAATGCCATATGGTCAGTGTTAGATTTCTGATCTTTTCTGAATGCTTCAATGGTTAGTTTTCTTTTGTAGGTAGGGAACATCCCAGTTCACAGTATAGCAGCCTGTTCCCATTCCCAGATGATCTTTATTTTTTATTCTGCCAAACAGTCATCTGTCTTCTCTGTTAGCTGCAGCCTGTATTTCAGCTCTTCCTTGTCTCATCTACTCCATCTCTTCTCTTCTCTACTCTAACTGTCAGAAACAAAGAACTGTATTGACAGCATTGTTTTCTTTTTGCTTGCAGTGATAGCTCTTTGCCTACAATGAGTAGTATGAGACTGACAGGAGACAGACTCCTGAACCCTGAGCCAGCATTGGGAGGATTGAGGTCCAATGAAAACATCATTCAGAAACCACTTAATACAAGTGTACTTGTGGAACAACCAGAGCAAGTTCAAAGTGGTAAGCCTGTTTTGTATCCTAGAGCTCTGAAAACAGTTTCTCCTGATGGATTCACAGCTTTTTATGAATTGAAACTGAGCTAAAGGTCTTAGTTGCTTCCTTTTCCTGTCCACAGCTGATGCATTAATGCTGTAACGTAGGACATCCATTTATGGTGTAGTTTCATACATAAGTATACCTTTCAGTATAAAATGAAAAGAAATCTGAATAGCAGTTTTTCTGCACCAATCTTAAATTCCCCGGAAAGCCCTGAAATTACTGCTGATTACAGAAAGACAGTACAATGTAATTTTTTTCTTGTTGTTACAATCTTTCCCTCCTATGAAAACCAGGAGAGGGGAGACAGAGAATTGTTTGGGTATCCTTACAGCAGTTACAAAAACGAGGTGGTCTTCAAACTCTTATTTTTCTTCATATCACTAGCAAAATGCAGAAGATACCAAAGGCAAGATGAGATGCATCTCTGTCTTGCTTACATTAGACATAAACACACAGGTGTTTAATACAGCAAAATTGTTAATAATTGTAGTGTTTAAATATACACATTTACATATAGGTACACTTTAATATACAAAAGCTTATATGTAAAAATAATACCCATATATATATGCACACTCACAAAAATACTGCTTTATTTTTTCTTCCTCTATATCTTAGAGTCTACAGCCCTGAGAGGTACTGCAGAGATGCAGAAGGTGGTACTACAGCAGGTCAGACCATCTGCAGAGGATTCTTCAGTTCTTCGTGGTTTTGCAACCAGAAGTGTGGAACTTCTGAAGCAAACAGACAAAACTGAGAGGTAAGGAAGAATCATCAGTTCATGTTGACTTGATTCCTAAAGTCTTTTAAAATATGCAGCTGAAGAGCATGTGGTAGTATCCATCAGTGATGGAAACTGTGTGCTCAGAGGTACTGTGTGTGTTTATCCACATCAAAGTGCAGCTGAGACTTTTAGTTTTAAGGATTTTCCCTCTTGCATGCTGTCCCACAGTTTTTGGAGGTAAAACATGAGCATGTGTTTGATGTTTCAGAACTTAGTCATCATCTTGCTGCTTACTTGTCTCTCATTAAACTGCATCTGTAAGGAGGTGTTAAGGAGTTGATCAATTTTGAAATCTTAATGAGTTTGTAAGGCTTTCTGCTTGGTTGTGCTTTCAGTAGTGAAGTCTTAGTGATCTTAGGGAGGCTTTTTCCTTAAAACCTTTGAGTAGACTTGTTCAAAGATGATGTATTCTGTTTAGTAGAATGGTGCCCTGTTCCTCAGTAATTGTGTAAGCTTTATACTAAACAAATCATACAGGATTTAGCCCATGCACAGGCTATCTTCACTAGGTTCCACATTAACAAGATACATACTTTACAGAACAGAAGAAGAGATGGGAGATGCTTGTGGAAATTCAGGAGATTTAAGACCTCTAACTGCATCACTAAACCCTGAAAAATCTCACCTTGGACTAGAGGATTGTCCAAAACCAAGTTCTGTGGATGGAATTCCTGAGCAAAATCCTTGTCCTCCTGAGCATAATATATGTACAATCAACTTTACTCAGGTAAAGAAGTTAATTTCATTACAGACCAGAAGTGTGTCAGTTTGTAGCATTTCAGCAGCCAATGAGATAGACAAAGATAGAAGCAAAATGTTGAGCAACTTTTTAATGAGGTTGGATGGAATAAGTTACCTAGGACTCATGTATTCATTCAGCCTGAGTTCTTACTGTTATTTGTTTAAATGAAAATCCAGGTAAAATGTCACTGCTGAACACAGCATTTCATTGTTGTGTTAATTTGCTTTGTACAAAGCAAACTGCATCTTTTGCTGTCCTCTTTACCATTTATTTTCAAACCCACTTAAAAGTTACATGAGTCTTGTCACCATGGACAAACAGCATGTAGTTCACATCCACTTCTTTCCAGTGCTGTCTGTATCCCTGCTCTAGTATAAACAAGAAGTATCTTGTTTCTTCAAGAGAGAAAAGTTCATTCTCAGTCCCATCAGGTGTTCTAGTGTTGCCTCAGATCAATGGACATGCAGTTATGGTGGAACATCTGATGGGCAGTAGCTTGCTTCCCTAGTGCAACCTGTTGATGTGTCAAGGCTGATCTCATGTTAGAACAAAACACAAGAGTGATTTGGCCCTTAGAGAAATGGCAGAGAGTGTGAGAAGAGGCAACTTGCATTGGAGTATTCCTGTTTTTAGCAAAAGTACATTCCATAAAAGGGAAGGGAAGGATGAGTTGCAGAACTTGATGTTTTTCTGTGGCACTTGGTGGTTTTTGTAATGGTTGGGAGACTTGGTGTTCTTAGTGCCACTGAGCAATTTATTGTGTGAGTCATCTCTAACAGATCTGTGCTGTAGGAAGTATAAATTGATTTTGATAAATCATAAATAGAGGCAATGAGCTGCATATAAATTTTATATTGCCCAAATGTTTCATGTCTTTGTCAGACTAATATCCTTCAACCTGGAGTAGCTAGAAGTAAAAGCTGACATGCAATTACGATGAAGTCATTAGATTTTCTGGCTCTTCAGCATTTGACATGCTTTGTTCTTTCCTGTTTTCTAGAGTTGTTTCTTAGATTGATTAAATTGTTTAATTTCCAATGTGTTATTTCTAGAATGAAGCTTGTGCTCAGGAGGCTCAACAACAAAGTGTAAGCAGTACAGAAGAGATCTCAGGTATAATGTTGCTAATGTTCCAAGTCAGCAAAACTTGTGTATCTTGCAGTTACAAAAAGATACATCATAACTATGGAAAATGTTTTCATTGACTTGATTAATCAGTCTATTTCCTTAACAACAATTTGTTCATTAACAAAAACAATGACCTGCAGCACAGTGCCATCCCCCTCCCTGGCATCACATCATTAACATAAACTAGACATGGGAACTTCATTAACATGATACCATTAAGTTTAAATATCAGTGGAAGGGAAGCTTCTTACTGTCTCCTCTCTGCTGTGAGCTCCTGCTGCTTACCTGTCGAGGCTGGGCCAACCACCAACCCAGTGACAGATGCTCCCTGTTACCCTCTCTTCCCCCCACCACGGGAAGGGAAAGGGGATAAGAGACTTGTGGATTGGAAAAGAAAACTAAAACTACTTTAATAATGATAATAATGATAAATGAAATATATACAAATAGGTACAGAACCCAATCCTGAACCCAAACCCCTCTTGATGGGAACTACGTCACCTCTGACACTGCAGCAGAAGGCAGTAGGAGCAGATGGGAGCCAGGCTCAGGGGCTGGATCCTGCTGTTGGATGCAGGAACTTAGGGACCAGGATCGAGGGCAGGACAGAGGTCTNCGAGGGCAGAACAGAGTTCTCCTCAGATGCCAACCACTGAAGAAGCGCCAGAGAGGAAGGAAGAAGGAACTGCCCCCCAGTTTGCATTGAAGATGAGGTCTATGGGATGGAATCCTTAGTTGGTCAGTTTAGAGTCACCTGCCCTGTCTGCTCCTCCCCGAAGGTGCAGCCTTTACCCTGCACTTTCCAAGGTGAGACACAAGATTCAGCAGTGACCTTGCTTTGCACACCAGTCCCTGGGAGTAAATCCCAACATGAGGCCTTCTCACTGCTGGAAGCAGGCAGAATCTGCACAAACATGTTCCTAGTCTCAGAAAGTGCAGTTTCTCAGAGGAGCTTTAACTGAAAAGTGAAATCACTGAACAGAATTAGTTCTGTTCTAACACAAACCAGGACATTACCTCATGCTAGGTTTAGCAGTTGTTAGAACCCTTTAGGAAGCTCTGACTCACTGCTCTGTCAAAAGTTGAACATGACAGAGGGAGAGAACCTGTGTGGTTTTCCACTGGCGTAGCAAGCTATAGTCCAATTCGTTGAGTAAACACCAGTGTCAGAACTGTGTGAGTGAGAGGGCTGGACCATGCAGGTGTGGAGCAGGGGAGAAAGAAGGGAAGAAGAAAAAAAGAAGAGAGCAACCATACTTCTTCCCTTTTTAGCTCTTGTGAGTCAGCAGATTAACTCCTCACTGATTAGGTGTGATGAAAGACCTGAATGTGGTGGCTGCTTTTCCCTAGAACAAATTAAAATGGAACTGGTTTAGAACCAAGACTTGTTTAAGGTATGGGAAAGTCACTGGGAAGGAAGCCCAGAATCCTTAGTTTACATGGAAACTGCAGCCCAAGGTTGTAACTCCTGAGCATGTGCAAAAGATAGGTCTAATACTTTTTATGCTCTGTTATGGCCAAAATCTTGGGATGGAGGAGCTTAGATTCTCTTGAATTAGATAAAGAAGCGAATTGAGTTAAGGTTGGAAAAACAATGGCTTGCCATCCTCAGCTGTTTGAAGAAATTGAGCACTGCAGTTTTCCATCTTTTGACAACTTTACAAATGTTCTCTTCTTAAATTCATTCTGATGGATGGCAGTTGGCAGAATGTCAGGGGTTGGAAGGGACCTGGAAAGATCATCTAGTCCAACCCCCTCTGCTGGAGCAGGATGCTTCCCTAACTGGGAATCAAACCCAGGCCCCGGTGGTGAGAGCACTGGATCTTAACCACTAGACCAATGTCCACCTGACAAAATTATTTCTATTTTTCATTGATTGATTCAAGACTAAACTATTCAGGTTGCCTTCTGCAAGTCTTCAGTGAGAGGAAAAAAAATCCTTGTGTTTACTATCAAAAAAGCAGACTTCTGCAATTAAAGAAGTAACTCTTAATAGCTGACAGTTGCAATTAAAGACAGAGGGCCAGCTGACCACCATTAGACAGGTTTAATTAAACTGCAAATTGTTCTCTAAAGCTGGAACAACCATTTAAAAAGCTCCATCTCTACTAGGCATTTTTAATAGTCTTCATTCTGAAAGGTAATCAGGACTCCACTGCAATGAATAGGCTCCAGGGGCTGACGATGCATGTCTTGGCTAAGAAGAAATATTGTCTCAAGAATATCCCTAATGCCTTTTTCTCTGGGAAAAATGACTGCCTAAAATTTAATTACTCAATGTAGGGAGGAAGAGAACAGTGTAATTGCAAACTTGAATAACAAATTTTTGTTCTTTATTTCCCCTGAAAAAAAAATACAGTAGTGAACAATGATCATAGATGTCCAGAGGAGGAGCAGACATTCATCTTAACGTTGGTGGAAATCCCAGCAGACTCAAAAGAGTTTGATGCATCTGTTTTGCTGGAACCAACTTCTGAACCATTGCTACCAGCCCCAATACTTATCAGCCCAACAAATGCAAGTGAAACAAGCATGGCTGAAGTGGAGAGGTAAAGGCTTTAGTTTTTGAGCCCATTGAAACACTTTTTGTGAACCTTGCTTGTTCTCTGTATGTGCCTTACAGATTAGAACTTCTCAAAAGAAGAAAGAATTTTGGCAGTCTGGTCAGAGAATGAAGAAAGTGAAAAGGGTTTTAAGCAGATTGGAGAAAGATCTCCTCAGTGGTTTGAAGTTAGTGTTTTAGTTAGCTGGGATTTGGATGTCAACCTTAATTCTGATTTATCCTTTTGAGCAAGTCTTCCTTTTAGAAGAAGTTATTTATCCAGGCCTGGATACTTGGAATGAAAAGTAACTGAAATGAAAAATCTAAGCATGCTTGAATTCGTACACTACTTCACCAGTTTTGTAAAGTAGTTGTTTTATTGCTCTTCCATGTTTTTAGTGTAGATGGTCTTCTGGAGGACATGATAAACAGTGGAAATAAACTCGTTTTCTTGGGTTTATGCCATGTTCAGAAGGCAGAAAACCTGAAAAAGCAAACAAATTGATTACTCAGCAGAATAATAGCTGCTTTACTGTACTGTGATACAAAGGGCTGGAGTTTCTTTTAGAAGGATTTCCCCTCCTCGATGCTCTGTAACATTATATATTATATTTCAACACTACAGTTGAACTAAATCTCCTGGTCAGTTTGGGAGGGAAAAACCCAGCATCAGAGGGAAAAAGACATTCTGGAGAATAAGAGGTGTTGCAAAATTACAAAAAACCCTATTACTATATTAATGTGAGTCCTCAGGTCATAACTAGAGGGGGGATGCAATTGCACATCATTGTGGAGGACCTTGCCCTCTGACATCAGATGTTGTTGATATCATTCCCTTAGTTATTGAAAGGATAAATCTTTGGGTGAATTTTGGCTACACAATGTAAGAGTTCCAACTCCTATGGAACTACTGATGACAGTCAGAATTGCTAACAGGCAGAGTGGGAGTACATCTTCTATCTCACTGTTCCTTTGCTGCTTTACCCTATTTCCCTAGTCTCTGCTGCTTCCCTAGATGTCTTGCTGTCTTTTAAGATCATACCATGGGGAGCAGAGGGGTGAAAAAGTGTGGGCATAAAGATTCAACTCTGCATATAAATAATACTGTATTTTAGGACTTTCTAGGGCTGTTAATCAGTTGTCATAGTTCTACCTTTTATGAAAATAACAATTGAAGTTCAAGTAGAACAGCTTGTAGTAACTGTCAGTTACTACTAGGTTCAGTTATCATTAGAAAAACTCAGTTCCCTAACTCAAGATAGCACAGCAAAATGTTTGTCAGTAGCAAACAGTACATGTGAATTTAATACTGACATGAAGCAAGAAGGAGTATCACCACAGATCCATCTGTAATTTCCATCCAGAAACATGATACAGAGTAAGTTTTGGCTTCCTGTACAGTCCCAATAATGACTTTGTATGTGAACAGCATTGGATCCTTGACGACTACAGCTGGTCAGTTTGCTGCCCTTCCAAACAGCAGTGTGGAAATGAAGCAACTAGAGAGTGCATCAGTAGAGCCTGTTCCAAATGTGCAGACAACTCCTAAAAGGTCAGCTGCTGAGCTTGAAGAGAATGATTCTCCTCCTGCCAAGAAAACTGCTGTGGTGGTGGAAGATAACTTGGAAACCACTTCTAAGGTGAGATTGTAATTTGGTAAGTGAGTCATTAGGCATAGTGTAGATGCAGAAGACAGAACAGAGCATTTTAATTGTTTATTCTTTTAAGAGTGTCACTTGGTTAAAAAGGTACTGCCTTTACAGCTTAAAGCAAAATCAACACCCATGGACTGCTCTTTATTCTAAACTCTGCAACAGTTTTTGGGCTGTTGATGTAATATTCATTCTTTGGGGAGTCTGTAGGTTCTCAGGTTTCTTTATAACCCTTCCTAGTAGGCATGCTGGTGATACATCTTACTTGGTTCATTCACCACAGCCTTTCCAACACTAACATGGCAGGAAGGGAAACTCTGGATGTATGTTGGATGATTAACAGACTGTCTTGGATCACTGAGTGATGTGATGATTCTTCATGGTGTCTGTTACACAAATGAGCTGTTAGATATGTTCCTACCATTTTCTAACAGAGTGGGTATTAGCTGAAAAGAAGAAGCTGCAAATGGAAACTGGCCAGCATGTTTCCAGCTCCTCTCTGGTTTTTGTGAGTAGGCTAAGACTGCCTAATGTATGTGGGTGGGGGAAGGAGTCACAATGCCCCTATGAGATTCAGAGAGCTTTGCTAGGAAGGACTGGATAATAGTCCTCTTCCTTATTTGACCTTTCCTCTTGGCATCTTTGTTTTGATTTGTTTGTCATAAGAACACTTTGAAAAACCTGCTCAGGAAATGAGTTAAGTGATGAATGATGCTGTACTGAAGATGGAGTCTTCTGTTTCACTCCTGTTCTTAGAACTGTACCTGTGTTAAAACTTCATCAACTTTTATTGCCTCTTCTCTTGAGAGAAATTGAGAAATAACTTACTTTTTTTCTCTTCTAAATGCAGGGTAACTCAAATAGATCCACAAATGCTCCAATGGTAATTTCTGGTAAGTAAAAAAACTTGTAGAACAAAGAGTAATGAATGTAAATGCTTAATATATCACAGTTTAATACTGGTTGTCATTGTGCTGAATAGTCCTATCTGAGGCTATCTAGCATACAAGTAGAAATAAATTTTCCCAGTGACACCCAAATACCACTCTTCCATGTTTTCTGCTGTAAACTAGATGTGTTGGATTATGTAACTGGCTGTTAATTTAATCATGGCTCTAAAAGCATTGCTGTAGCTACTCTGTGACATTTGAGGAGTTCTTTGGACTAGACATGACATCTTCCCTTAAGCAAATATTTCCATTTATTGGAGAATGCTGATAACCAGAGGTATTAACTGGTATTTCAGACATACTATGACAAAATAATTTGGTTTTATTTTATTTTGTATTTGCCTTAAAAAAAAACTATGCTGAGTGTCATTCTTTGAAAGCTTAATCTGCCTCTGAAAGCAGAATTGCTGACAGTGCAATTTTCAGTGATCTGAGCCTGTGAAGGGTCTGGAGAACTACTTTCTGACCCTGAGAAAGAATTTAAAAGGAAATTGTAGAAGCTTGAAGAGCTGAATGACTTGACTAAGTTCTGTGATGTGCTGTAAAAGATAGGGTATGGGACATGTGCTGTAAAACCACACTTCTACCAACTTCTGTAAGATCTGCAGACATAACATCTGTAAGATCTTGCAGACTTTGCAAGTAGACCATGAACTTTTAATTCTTAGGAGTGACTTCAAAAAAGCTAAAATGGTGAAAAAAACTGACATAAAAAATTCAACTTGTCATGGTGCAAGCTGCCTCAACATCAGATGGATCTTTTGGGATGTTGTGTTATCACTGAAGTTAAGTAACTGAAGTCTTTGAATGATTTCCAACTCCTTTTACAGCAAATCCTTTTCAAAAAACAGAGGGTTCAGCAAAGGAAGGAGTACTTACCTCTGTGTTGGTGTCTGAATCTGTGTCACTACTGGCTGAGAGAAGCCAGCCTGAGACTTTGAAGGACTTGGGGACAGCACCTCTTGAGAACTCAGCATCCATACAGGAAGAGGAGGGGATGTCTAGATTAACCTCTACCACAAAAGCAGAAGTAAGTGAAGAAGGAAAGCAGGAGGATGTGCATGAATCTGGACAGTTGGAACATACTGGAAGCCAAGCATCATCTTCAAAAACTCCATTACTCAGGTATTTATGCCACAATACTTTTGTCAGCCTTCTCTGTAAAAAAGACCATTTTTCCATATGGAGTTGTTTATATCCTTTTCCCACTTAACATTACAAGCTGAGCAGCACCATTATTTGTGACCTACATAGCTGAGAGTTACAGGTCTGTCCTCTTCAGCAAATCAGAAAGGATCAAACTGTCTGCTTTGAAATGTGAATTATTTTATTCATTACATGAGCAGATTGACCAAGGAGGGCACTGCTGACATATGGTATGTCTGTTCAGACACTGACAGCTTCTTCTTCAGACAAACATCCCTTGGCTGTCTAGATTTATTTTCCTTAGGTCAGTCTGTTGTGGTGTACAGACTCATCCACTTGTTTTGATTTTTTTTTTGGTCCTGCCAGTAAGATTTGTTACTGGTGTACTACTCAGCACACTGGATTTTCAGGACTAACTTAAGATGTATCCTCAGAGGAGTTTCAATCTTGATAGCTCAGAGGATATTCCTCTGTTGTGATTTAGACCCAGCCAGCAGCTGAGCCTCATGGAGCTGTTGGCTCACTGTCTCCACACGCACCTAGTGGGATGGGGTGGAGAATCAGAGAATCACAGAATTGTCAGAGTTGGAGGGGACCTTAAAGATCATCTAGTTGCAACCCCCCTGCCTGCCAGGGACACCATCCACTAGGTCAGGTTGCCCGGGGCCCCATCCAGCCTGGCCTTCAAAGCTTCCAGGGATGAGACTTCCACAGTCTCTCTGGGCAACCTGTTCCACTGTCTCACCACCCTCATAGTGAAGAACGTCCTCCTAATATCCAACCTAAATCTCCCCTCCTCTAGCTTACACCCATTTCCCCTGGTTCTGTCACTGTCTGACCTCCTAAGAAGTCCCTCCCCAGCTTTCTTGTAGGCCCCCTTCAGGTACTGGAAGGCCACAGTCAGGTCTCCTTGGAGCCTTCTCCTGTGCACACTGAACAACCCCAACTCTCTCAGTCTGTCCTCGTAGCAGAGGTGCTCCAGTTCAGGCAAGACCCCATGGGTTGAGATAAGGAGAGTTCAACAGAACAACACAAAGAGAGAGGAAACAACAGGAATAACAACAGTACATAAAGTGAGTGATACAAAAGGCTCGCAAACTGTGTGCCTTTCCTTGTTCTGGCCTTGCACACAACCTGTGAGCTGTCCTCAGCCACCCTTCCTCTTCTATAGTGAGTATGTTATCTGATATCCCATAGGCAGGTCCTAGCCAGAGCCAGGACATCCTCTTATCTATCCACCTGACTGTGGATTTTTTTCAATATACCTTTCCAGAATGTTTATTTAAGTGCCTGAGTTCCTGCTCTTTATTGCTCTTGCACTCCTCTGATTTTGTTTGTGGTGTTCCACTGGTCTTCTCTGATCCTGTTGTTTACTCTTTCATTGTGCTTATGTGGGCAGCAAAACTGGTTATTGGTACCTGGGACATCCACAGCAATTGGATAATGATGCATTGACATCAAAATCCTGCCTTCAAGTTTACTTTGTAGGTTGTAAACCCTTAACAAAATGAGTAGTTGATACTCTATGTACCTTCCTCGTCACTGTGACTTCTGTCATAGGTATGATGGTGTTTATAGGCTAGAACCCCTCAGCAGATAGTCTTCTTTCTGGTGCTTAAGGTAGTCTTCTGTGGCCCTGACTTTGTTTTTTTTCCCATTGATTTCATGAAGGATGCTCTTTCCAGTTGCTTCCTTAGCAGTATGTCTCCATTCCTCTTGGACACTTTCTGAAGATCTGGTAGCTTGTTACAGGCTCAGGTTTACTAGCAAATAGTAGGTGCCTGTTCTCAGAATTGGAGATTCTCAAGACTCTTGGTAACTCTTTGAAAAACCCTGTGCCAGAATGCAAAAGCTATTTCTCAGAAAGACTATTTGGTTTTTCTGTTTGTTTCTTTGTTGTTGGTTTTTTTTTTTTTCTTAGAATTTCCATAGATCTTGCAGGTGTCTGTCTGTTTCCTGTGTAACGAGTTGGACTCCTGTAATGCTGTTTTACATCTTCATTTCATGGAGCAATTCTTTGACATCTTGATTGTCTTTGTTTTGAACCAGGGGTGGACGAAAACCATTGGGATTTTTATCTTTAATTTGCAAAAAGAGCAGTTCTGAATCTGCAGGAGATACCAAAAGGAGTAGAGGGAAGATGCAAAAACCTCGGATTGTGACTCCAAAGAGAAGTCTAAAAAAGCCCACTCCATCCACTAAGGATGACAGGGAGTCTTGTTCCCTTCCCTCTACAAGCACAGCATCCTCTGTGGAGTGTGAGAATGGAGCTGCTGATGCTGCAGTGGTGGTAGGTGTTTCCTTTTGAATGAAGAAGAGTCAGTTAGTCCTTTCAGGAGTGGGCGGGTGGGCACGTCGTGTTCATGTTCTGACAGAGATAACTGCTCCAGTGAATAAGTCCTGATTTGTGCATGTCTAGGAAGCTTCCAAGGGAACTAAGATGGTTTTCTCCTCTGAATTTTCTGTCTAAATTTCCTGTCTAAGTTGGAAGCTCAAATGCATGTATACACAGACATAGACATTGACTGTTAAAAGCAGCCTTTTGTTTTTCTGTCAGGTCTCACATAAGCCATCTGAGAAGCCATCCCTTTGTGCTAAAGGTCAAGAGAAGGAAGAAGAGCCAACCAGGATCTCAGAATATTTTTTCAGTGACATTTTCATGGAAGTGGATGATTCAGAATAGCAACTTTTGTATTATGGAAACCTAGGATCTGAGAGTGTAGCACAAACAAGAAAAGAGTATTTTTTTAGAAGTTCTGGTGTCTCTCATGCCACACTTACTCTGGGCCAAGCTCTTGTTTAAATCAATTCCATAATTTCTGACTGGATCTAAACCATGACAGAGGAATATCCTCTAAGCTGTCAAGACTTTTGGAATGGATTCCTTCTGAAGCAACCTGGATACATTTAAAATGCTGACCTAACCTGCACCACTACACTGATGTCACTGAACCAGACCAGCAGCTACTGGCTTCTCATTTCACTTGTTTAGATGCTGATAATGGGGTACATTACTCTCCTCCAGAAAAGTGCAATGAAAAAAACTGCTTACTCTTGTGACAGAGTATCCCTTAGAAGTTTAATCCCAAAGCTTGTGGTACTGACTGTACAAGTTCTTTACTTCTTTTTGTGAAGTGTGTTAAGTTAGTATGTCAGGAGGAGGAGTGAACCTTTGTGTATGGTGTCATCTCTGTAGGTCAGGATGCAAATCCTGAAGCAGTGTAGCAAACTCAAGAGAGATATCCAGCATGGCAGGTATTTTTGTTAGCATCTCCAAACAACATATTTTTGTAAGAGTTTTTAGTTACCTTAAATTAAAAGATCGAGACCTGAAAAGGCAAATGAATTCAGTTCTTTTGAAATGTATTGAGAACAACTGGAAAATCACCATCTCCTGTTAAGGTGATACACAATGTTCATCTTTTCATCTGTCCTCTTGGACTGGTAGGAGGAAAATGTTCAAGTTTCCTGCTGTAAATGCTCTTTTCCTTTTGAATTGGAAAACAAGGGCACAGATACCATTTCTTTTCCTTAGCTTTACATGTCGGTGTTTGGGTTCCCTTGTGCAAAACAGCACAAGAAGGTTGGATTTAAACCATGAGTATAGGATGTGGTTGTTTTGAGGATCTGTAACTTTGAAGCAGCTGAGTTTGAATGCTTTCCCTCATCTTGCACTGTTACTGCAGACTGCTGCACTAGCAGGCCTCTGTTCACCAGATGTGGCTAGCAGCAGGATCTTCTTGAGGTGATGAAAAAGGGACTAACAGTCTCAGTGTAAAGTAACTTATTTGAAGCCCCCAAAACCCAAGAAAAACAGTTTCTGTTCAGACAGTATCTTGTGCTTTGCCTAACCCATTTAACTTGAAATGTTTATCTAAATATTGTCTTACTTGTAAACATTACAAAATAGATTAATCTATACATAAAGCTCCAAGTATTGTATATCTTGTAGATATTATTTTATGTAGGAAGGTGTTTGGTTCCTAATACATGTGGCATGTTTAAATCCCTTGCACTGATAGAGCCCTAAAAATAGATTTATGGGGAGTGGCTACAAAATAATTGCCCCAGGTACCCTGAGATGTTAACCATAGTTGCTTGCATTTGTATTACAAGGGGATAAAAACAACTATTTCATGATTAAGATTTAAGGTGCCTTATCTACCTTGTTAATTGGGGCTACACATTTATTTTCCCTACAGTAAATCACATGCACTTTGTTAAGAGATTTTTTTTCTTTTTAATACAAGTTTAATTTGCATAAAGACAGCTTTATGTTGTTTTGTGTGTGTACATTTGATAATGTGGAAGGATGTAAGAGAAGGTTGATGAAATCCCAATGCCTGATAGTTTAGCATTTCTACCAAGATGTGGCATAACGATGCCTTGCTTAGAGTTGTCTGACACCCCCTACCTTCACACATGAGCTTTCTATTTCAGAGAAACTAGTCATGTTCTGTATGTAAATTATGTTAATAAATTATTTTATATTACCTGGCTTTCCAGTTCTTTGACTATCAGTTGCATTTGTTAAATGCTCTGAGGTATAATAAGTTAATGAAAGCGAGTGGCAAACCTCCCTCCCCCCTTGTGAGAAAGGCAGGGGCTGGGCTGGGTTCCACAGGTACAAATATTCTCTGAGAAGTGAAGTGCATGAGCAAACTTCTTTCAAAGGTTGTTCCTTAGCATTATCTTGGCTCAGCACTAGTGGGGCCAGCAGGACTAGGGCAGGGATTGTCTTCCTCTACTCAGCAGTGGTGAGGCCACACCTCCAATCCTGGTGTCGGTTTTGGGCTCCTCACTCACTCCAAGAAGGACCTTGAGGTGCTGGACTGTGTCCAGAGAAGGACAAGGAAGGTGGGGAAGGGTCTAGAGCACAAGTGTTGTGAGGAGCAGCTGAGGGAACTGGAGGTGGTTAGTCTGGAGAAGAGGAGACTCAGAGTGATGTCCCAAAAACAGGTGTGCAATAAGCCAATCACATGCTCAGGAGAGACATTGCTTATTTATGCTGGGGATGCACAGGCCTGGTTGCTCAGTGGTTTCCCACAAATCAAGCACACCCTGTGAATCTATCTGTGCTGTATTTACACACAAACCTGGCAAAATTAGGAATTATCTAAACCCATCCCTTTTACAATGATTGGTTAGTAATTTAAGCATAAATAATACTGCTGACTCAGTAGTTCTGCTACTAGGCATGCTCATTGGAAGGCTCTTCATCATCTTTCTGACCTGTGGGTGTGATTTTCAGCATTATAATGAGCTAAGTTTACTAAAGGACATAGGCTTGTTTTCCTGCCACTTTAGCAATGTCCTGTCTCTTCGAGGCCTTCTTCCTCCAGCTGTCTTTGGGTAAAGGATACTGAATGTCTCTTCTTTGCTTGTCAGCATATCATACATAAAAAAAACCATCTTGACCTAATACAGTGGCAGCTAAGTTCTCCAGAGTTAGCTTTTACAATAATGAGAGCCAAATCTTTCAGGTAAGTTTCTCAGAGTTAGCCTTTCAACAAGGGGGAGACCTTCTCTCTTTTTACAGCTCCCTGAAGGGAGGTTGGACTGAGGTTGGGGTTGGTATCTTCTCCCAAGATAAAAAAGACAGGATGAGAGGAAACAGCCTTAAGTTGTGCCAGAGATGGTTTAGGTTGGACATTAGGAAAAATGTCACCTTCAAGAGGGTTCTCAAGCCCTGGACCAGGCTGCCTAGGGCAGTGGTGAAGTCACCATCTCTGGAGGGGGTGAAAAGATACTGGAGCTGTGGTGCTGAAGGACGTGCTTTAGTGGTGACTTGGCAGTGTTAGGTTTGTGGTTAGACTTGATGACCTTAAAAGATTTTTTCCCAACCTAAACGATTCAGTGATTCCGTCAGCTTGCAGCAGGAGTCGTACGGACAGGACAGTGCCCTCAAGCTCTGCTGCACTGATCCAGATCCGTACAGGGAGAAGCTTTTGCGTTTTAACACCACAGGGCCGGGACCAGCCTATGGGGCTGGCGGGGCCAGAACCTCCAGGCCCGGCCCGGCTCCTCCGCTCGGAGCCTTGCTCTGCCCATTGGCTGCGGTGAGGGGAGTGGCGGCGGCGGCGGCGGCTGCCCGGGGACTCTCGTCAGGGCTAAACTCTGCCGCCATGCTCCTAGGCCCGTGGCGGCTCCTGGGCCCATGGCGGCTTCTGCGCCGCGCGGCCACCGCTCCGCCCGCCTGCGCCTATCACGGTGAGGCAGTGGCGGCCGTGGGCTCCCCGCCCGACGCGAGCTCCGCGCTCTATCAGGTAGGCCGGGGGCCGGGCTCCCTCTGCCCCGATGGGCCCGCAGGCCGCGGAGAGGAGGCGCCGGCGGGCTAGAGGGTCTGGGGGGGGCGGGCAGTGGTGCCGAACGCCTGGAGAGCGGCAGGAGTCGGGGGTTGGCCTGCCCGCAGCTAGGCCGCGGTGGGGCTGTAGCGACCCCTGCCCGGCGGGCAGTGATGACCCTCCCTGCCAGCTGTCCTAGCCCGTCCCCTGTTTCCACGCCTTCGTTGTGACATTGCTGCCGGTTCCTGAGGGAGCGTGAAGCAGCGGGCGGGCTGCTCAGTCCACCACCGCCCGCGGAACGGTCGCAGCCGTTGTTCTTGTGAGGGGAAGAAAGGAGCTGGGCAAGGGTCTATAGCACAGGTGTTGTAAGGAGCAGCTGAGGGAACTGGTTGTTTAGCCTGGAAAAAAGGAGGATTAGGGGAGATCTTCTTGCTCTCTCGAACTCTCTGAAAGGAGGTTGGAACAAGCTGGGGGTTGGTCTCTGCTCCCAACTAACAAGCGGTAGGACAAGACGAAATGGAATCACGTTGTGCCGGGGAGGTTTAAGTTGGACTTGAGGGACAATTTCTCCTCTAAAAGGGTTGTCAAAGCCTGGCCCAGGCTGCCCAGGGCAGTGGTGGAGTCACCATCCCTGCGGGGATTTACACACGTGCTGAGGGCTATGGATTAGCGGTGACTTGGCAGTGTTAGGTTAACAGTTAGACTTCATGATCTTAAAAGGTCTTTTCTAGCCTTAACAGTTCTGTGATTCTATGACAAAGGGGGAACGTGGTCTTCAGTGGAAGTACACTAGTAGCTATTTAAGTAGCAGTGGTCTTTCAGAGCACTGGTACATGCCCTTGTGTGAATCAGCCCGAGGTCACCCCACACACAGGCTGAGTCCCGTGGTGCTGCTCCCCCTTTCATCCTCTGGAATGCTAAGTTCTGTTTATTTCATTCAGGGTGAGTCTGGAGGTAACATATAAAAATAACATGGGACTTGTACCATCCTCTGCTTCATGATGGATTTTTCTTTACCCTTCAGGGTGTTTTTTAATCAGAATGTCATGCTCTTACTGCCTTTTTGGTGCTGAAGAGCTGATCGATACTATACTAATAAAGTAGAGACATGCAGTTTGTGGGTGGTTGAAGGTGGTGTCTTGATGGTTTCCCAAGTCTGAGATCTTGTGTTTGCAAATTGATTCTTGAGTTGAAAACAGGTGGAATGGTTTCACAGTTTCCTACTGAAAACAGGATGACAACAGAAGGAATCATCTTTTGAAGAGTAGGGATAGGTGGAGTTCCAGTTGTCTTCATAAACAGAAGGGTGTTTCTGGTGTAAGTGATTTTATTTTAAATGAGAAATTATTATCACCATATTGAAGGTGAAAATTGTGTGTACAATGAGGCTGAGAAACAACATAGTTTTGGGTATGGATCAAAACTGATAGAAGGGCATGCATTTGTTTTCTGATGTGTTCCAGCTTGGAAAAGACCCTTAAGACACATTTGAGTCCTCCTGCAAACCTGACACTGCCAAGTCACCACTAAAGCATGTCCCTCAGCACCACATCTACGTGTCTTTTAAATCCCTCCAGGAATGGTGAATCCACCACTGCCCTAAGGGCTTGACAACCCTTTTGGGGAACACATATTTCCTGAAATAGTTTGTTTTTGCAGAAACTAGTGTCTTGGGACAGAAGTTAGCTGACTGAAACATCTGTGAAATTGCAGTATGTGTGTATGTATATGCACTTACCAAGCTTGTGCATGTATTCATATTTTGCATGCCAAAACCACCAAAGAGTCATATTGTAATAAATGTGTTTGCTCAGCTTAGCTGTCACTGGATTTGGTTTTGTATGTGTGTACCCTTCAATCTCAAAAGCAACACTTGGTAAACCAGGTAGTGTGATTAGTATTTGGTAGAAGTCATTTCTAAAGCACTGTAAATGCATGCAGTACTTTGCAGTATCCCAGCATGGTGGGGGGGTTGGAAGGGACCTCTTGGGGATCATCTAGTCCAACCTCCCTGCAAAAGAAGGGGCACCCACAGCAGGTTGTCCAGGGTTATCTCCAGAGGATGTCTCCACAACCTCTCTGGGCAGCCTGTTCCAGGCCTCTGGCACTCTCACTGCAAAGGAGTTTCTCCTCAAGGTCAGGTGGAATCTTCTGGGTTCCAGTTTGTGCTGATTACCCCTCGGCCTGTCCCTGGGCATCACTGAGAAGAGTCTGGGCCAATACACAGACACAAAGAGATGAGGTCCTTGAGGTATGACACTTAAGCATCTAAAATAAAAGTAATAAAGGGAATAACAGTGCAAACACAAGAAGGCATAACAATACCTGATGAGGGTCTTGCCTTCTTTAGCTAATGTTTGCCTTTCTGGCTGTGGATTCAGCTATGCAGGCTGGCCTTCGTAATGTAAACTGTCTTCCAAACCAGACAGGTGAGAGTGTAATTAAAACATGAGTGGGTCTAAATTCTGGAAAATAAAAGGAAATCTGTGTAAAGATTCCAAAGATTAACTCTTAACAGCTACTCTGGTTGGGTAGCAGTAATTGAGTTAGCTTGTGAATTAGCTGTAGGATCAGTCTTGTGGATTTTGCCTCTTGATTTTGCTTTAAAGCTGGTGGAAGCCCTCCTATTAACAGCAGAACTTTATAGGAGTTACTGATGTAAGGGGCAGTTTCCAGAAAGAACTTGGGTTACTTCACTGGCCTTTTTGTCATTCATTAATGGGGAGCCCACAGATAGGTGGTAGATCTAGCAATGTTTGGTTCTGAGAGGAGCATTTTCTGTGTGTATTCAAAACCTACAGTGAGATTTCAAGGCATCTTTCCCTCTGTAAAGCTGTGTTCTGGTTAAAGGCCTGGAAGAAGAGGATAGCCATTAAATGAGTTTAACCAACTCAGAATCTGAGTACAGTGTTTTGTGTAGATTATCTAAAAAGTCTTTTCACAATTAACAGAAGTTAAGCTGTAAACAGAGCCTTTTGGAAAGGATTAAAAGCACCTTTTGATTTCTTCAGTGCTGCATGTGTTTGTGTGGCTGCAGTTGCTGTCCATAGTTTCTCCTAGGAGCAGTGGAGTCAAATTAACAAGATTTGGCTTGGTTTGTTCTTGGTTTTTGGGATGGTTGGACAGTGGTGAAGCTGCCCATGGGTCATTGCAGTGTGACTTCATAGGTCAGGAGGAAGAAAAAACAGTTGTATAGGTAAGTGTTGGAGCTGTGCTGTGAGTGGGGCAGGGGGATATGAAAGTATCCTAAGAAATAGACTGAAAGGGGAATAACATGGTGGAGATACAGAAATCTGTGACCTCCTGTGTCCTCAGGAGTCAGGGGGCTGCAGGGTAGCACCATATATCAGGGAGACTTCATTAACCAAGCTTGGCATCTTGAGATGCATCAGCTGTTGGTTAGTGATTGAGTGGTCCAGGACTGGTACAAGTACAGTCTGTGAGCAGTATCTCAGGTGGCTCTTGGTTAGACCATGGGGAATCCTTCCCCCAAGAGCCAGCAGGGGCTCAAGAGTTGGATGTAGTGTTTCCCTATGTCACCTTGGTCTTTCTGGACAACCTCTGCCTGCTGACCTTCCATACTGGCTGCATATGAGCTGATAAAATCACTAAATCTTGTTTTTACCTGTCAGTAGAGTCTTTTTAATCCATCTGTGGCAATTTGAAAGGGGTTCTTTTGAAAGCCTTCCTATGCAGCTAAGACAGCTTGAATGTGAGGTGCCTGTGGACATCTCTTTGTTTTCTTCCTGCCTTTGCATCTTGGTGCCTTGAGTAAGTAAGAGCTGAACAAACTTAACTGCAGCCCTTATTGGTTCTAGGGGAAATGTTAATTCTGAGTGCTGATGCTCAAATATAAAGGTTGTTTTTCCTGTCAAAGTAGACTCTCAGATCCTCTAAATGAGAATTAAACAAGGCAGTAGGGTTTTTTTTTTATTTAATGCAGCAATTATCATGTTCACTTCATTGCAGTTAAGCTTTTCAAAGAGGTAACATGTCTCTTAATACATTGTCTGAAGGGAGAAAAGAAGTGAAGTGCAACCTTTCAGTTCCTAAGAAGCTATTTAAGAGCTGCTGGAATGAGCTCGAGTTTTTGATAGTTCTGATAGAAATGGTGAGCTCTGTACTGGATCACTCATATGCAGAAGTAAGAGTCTTTGTTTTCTAAGAGGGATGTTGGCTTTTTAGCTTCTAAAAGCTTTGCTTTTATCTTTACATTCTGCCTAAATCATAAGAATGTCAAAAGTGTTTGCTAAAATCTGTTTGGCCTGGGTCATTCATCTTTAGAAGTGCAAGAGACTTAGCAGCTGTCAGTTTGAATCCAGGGAGGGGTTTTGTTTTACAAAATTAGATTAAAAAAGCAAACAAACCCTATAAGAAAAAAAATTAACAAGACCTGAAAAATAGCTCTTCAGCTCTGTAATGACTAATTCTGGTTTTGTTTAGTACATTTGGAGCTTGTCTGTTACAGTGCCAGTGCTCTCAGAGTTCTGGTGTGTTTGTTAAATGCTTTAGGAAAGCCAATACATAGGGTAGAAATGTTGGGTTTTTTAAAGACAACACAGGGCCAGGATTTAATAAGGTAAAATTAGATGTGGAACAGAAATAAATCTGGTGCTTTCTGTTTGTTTCTTTATTAAAAGAAGAATACTGTCTTGGTTCAACTAAGCTGTTTTGTTCCCCATGTAGGAAAACTATGAACGAATGAAAGCACTGGTAACTGAACTCCAAAAGCAAGCAGAAAAAATCAGATTAGGTAAGTATGGCAGACCAGATTTTAGAACACTTGTTGGTCCAAACCCCAGTTTTATTCTTTGGGGGTTTTTTAAATACTCCTATAGCTGTGTATGTTCATTAATGAGCTCATTCAGGTTGGATGTTCTTGCTGGATTGTAGTAGTCATACTGAAATTTCAGCTCATCTGTTTAAATCTAGATTTCCTGTCAGCTGCAAATCTTAAAAGGTTTATATCCAAGCTAACTGGGCTCAAAATGCAGTTGGTTTGTTTTTTTTGAAGTCACTAAGGCTTGCTGAAAACATGATGCCATTAGCACTTCTTTGTTTGTCACTGTATCTAGTGTATTAACATTTTTCTGTGTGTGCCAGTTGAATATCAGAGCAATATCCTAATGAAAGCAAATTCTTAAATTACCAGAGGAGGCATAAATGAAAGCAAGGCTTATTTAATCAAACAGAAGATTAATTTCATTGCCAGAGAGGCAAAAAGCAAGCAAGTAGTTACTGAAAACTGGATGTTTAGAGTCAGTTAATTTTTTAATCTGTTAAACTCTTAGTACAGTGGAGTGTGTGTTTCTTCTAATGGCAGCATTTTTTAACATAGATAGGATTATTAGTAAAAGGCTTCTGGTGATATACTCTCCACTTCACCTGCTTCCTTGCCTCACCTGCAGCTCCCTGCTTTTACAACAGGTTGGTTTGGCAAAGGTGCTTCTCTTCAAGTGGCATGTCAGTCTCTTCACGTGCAAAGAGGGTTTGCAGAGATCCTAGCTGTAGCTGTGCTGGCAAACAAAAGCAAGTCTGCATCAGTTTAAAAGATTTAAATCTGTCTTTCATCATCTTGACTTGTAAGACTGCCTGAATTACTTACAGTTGACTATAATTAACAGGGATGATAAAATGAAAATGGTATATAAGTGCCTCACTCTGCTGCCAGCAGCTTTAATTCTCCCCTTCTCATGTCCATCATGATAGTGTTGGCCTCTTCACATACTGTTTTTCTTACACAGAGCAGGTTTTTTCACAGCTTTGGAATGGAACACAGTTAAGATTTTGTGTTCAGTGGGTTTTTCTTCTAGGGTACTTCATCAGGCTACCCTTGATCTCATCATCCAGTGTTGGGCCCAATACCAATCCCTGAGGGACCTCACCAGTGACAGGTTGCCAGTTTGAAAACAAGCTCTTTACCCTCACCCTCTGGTTGCTGCCAGTCAGCCAGTTCCCCACCCACCACACAGACCTCACATCAGTTTCTCTAGGAGGGGGCTGTGGGGAGCCACTTGGAGAAATCCAGGTAGACAATGCAGACCCAGCAGGTTACCTAGTTGTAGAAAGTGATCAGGTTTGTCAAGCATCATTTGCCCATGGTGAATCCATACCAGCTGTTTCCAACCACATGCTTCATGTGACTTGTGATAGTCCCCAGGAGGACTCATTCCATAACTGTCCCAGGGACTGAAGTAACATTGATGGGCCTATAATTTTCTGGATGTAGGATCATGATGTGGGATGTAGAGAAGTTGGATGAGAGTATTGGCTCTGTGGGTGGATATAAGAAGTTATAGCTGAAGAAACTTGAGCAGAAAGAATTTGTAAGATTTAAAACTTAGGCTGGATAGACAGAACTAATGAACAGGCTGGATCAGACATGAATTGTGGGCTTTCTGGCCACAGAAACATTTCCTGCCTAACAGGTAGGAAATGGTGTACATAGTGATCAGGTAAGGTGAGAGAGAGGGCTTGAAAGGTAGGCTTAAAGGCTCTGTTTCAGTGCTACTTAGGTGACAGAGAAATCTTGAAGCCACAGGAGAAATGTTAGCAAAATAGCACCTGCTTTACTTTGGACAGGGGAATCATTTTCAGAGTGATGAGGTGGATCAGTGAACTGTCTACAGGTGTTCAGAAGGTGTTCTGAAGAGGCCTGAGGAGTGTCAACAAATCTTAAGTACCGAATGACAGAAAGCTCTAGAGAGCAAAATCTATGATTTAGGCTAACCTCGAGGCAAAGAGGCAGAAAGAAGCAAAGATAAACTTGTTATTAAATGCTGTGTGTCTGAACTCTGCTTACAGTTTTGGAGTGACCTAAGGAAATGAATCCTGATTGTCTGGAGTCTTTCAAGGTTGGATTCAGCACAGCTGTTTCGCACCCGTTTTGGGGAATAGTTTGTTGGGGGGTTTTTTTGAGTTCTTACTGCTGTGTTTTTGTCTGTGCCTGTGTGTTTTCAGCCCTTCTGTTCATTGCCAAGCAGTGGGGGAAAGTTTCAGACAGCTGTGCTTATTAAAGTCTTTACCTCAAGACTAACTGTAAACAAGGAAGGGGGAAATGGAGTCCATTCTGAAAAGGAAGGATTTTTATCAATACCTTGGATCTGTTTGAAGTGGAAACTCTTTATTTATTACATGTATTATTAAGGTCCATCCTTCAAAACCTGGGAACTCATCAGTGCTACCATTCTGAGTTTTAATATAAGTGGTGATTTATCTATCTTTGTCCGTGGTAAATCTAACAATTTGCTATTGTGTCACAGGAGGTGGAGAAAAAGCTCGTAAGCTTCACACATCAAGAGGAAAGCTGTTACCCAGAGAGAGAATTGACAGGCTTATTGATCCTGGGTAAGTGCTTGTCTTTAATTTAAAGAACATTTCAAGTTTTCTTTTGCAGGTGACTACTGCAACAGCCTTGCTTTCTCTTTGCTTTCCATAACGACTGGCAAATAGCACAGCTGAAGTTTTACGGAAGTATTCTTTGAAATACTCATGTCTTCTTCAAAAAACATAACTAATTCTTTCACATTTAACTTTTTGAGTCAGATTCAGTGGCAAATATGGTCAGTTCCTTTTTCACAGTTGTGTTGTGCTTGTCATTATTCAGGTCTCCATTCTTGGAGTTCTCCCAGTTTGCAGGTTACCAGTTGTATGGTAACGAAGAGGTACCGGCAGGAGGCATTATCACAGGCATTGGACGAGTATCTGGGTGAGAGATACCAGGGGTCTACATTATTGATGATCTGAAAGGGAAGAAGAGATCATTTTGTTCAGTATTCCCAATATTAAGGTGTTAGCATTTTTAGTGTTTCATTTCTGACACCCAAAACATCAACAAAGTTGGTATCTTCATTTGTTCAGTCTTAACTAAGAGGAAGTGGGTTTATTTTGTTACTCAGTGTATCCCATTTTAAAGCAATATTCCAGGCTAAGACTTAGTTTTGCTCACTAAAAGTACCTTCAAGAGTCTTGTTAAAATTAAGCAGGATGCATTGTTTTAGGGTGTTAAGGGACTGAGAAACAAGACATTACAGGGCTGTTACAACATGTGTTTGAGGGAATGTGGGTGAGGAGGGCTTTTTGGACCATCAGGGCTTCAGGACTCCTTGGCAAATGGTAGTTCTCAACCAACAAACATACTTACTCCTTCAAAGTCTTTTTCTCTCTCAAACTTGTTTTATTTTTAGGGTGGAGTGCTTGATTGTGGCTAATGATGCAACTGTCAAAGGTGGTACCTATTATCCCATCACGGTTAAGAAGCATTTACGTGCTCAAGAAATTGCAATGCAGAATCATCTCCCTTGCCTTTATTTGGGTGAGTCCCATTGCAGAACTAGCAAATGTCCTTTGCTAGGGCAGCTCAGGATCTCTAGTTAAGGCACTGCTTTCAAGAAGATGTTGAGACTGATATGTCCCCAGCGTTGACTAACCAGGTGTGTATTTTAAATGCATGTACCTGAAGGTATTTTCATCAGTGCTGTGTTACCTCTGCAGACTGATGACAGGTCTTAACCATAGCTTCTCAGCACTGGCTTCTTCACAGCTGAATTCATGAGACACAAATACAACTATGCCACTGTATCACTTCTTTCTTACTCCTTTCTCTTCTGTCATGATTGAGCAGTTGATCCTGTACCTCATCCAGTCTTTATTCATATTACAGTTTAGTAACAAAGAAGTTTCTTTGCCTTTTGATGGAGCATGTAGCTGTATGAAAGAACATAGCAAAGAAATAAAAGAAGTCTCAGTGCCAAAAGTGTCAATAATCATTTTTTTACAATTTGGGATGAATTTAACTGATGCAGAAATGTCATTGTTTATTATTTTGCATTTTGAGTTTAGTCTGTTAAATCAGTATTTAGGTAAACCATTAAGTTTTACTTATGTATACATTTGTTAAAGGCTAAGATCAGAGTGCCAGATATCTTTAGTGTATTACAGATAGTATTTTCTTAGCCTGTTTTTCATACCAAATACAAGAGCTTTCAGCCTTAACTCCCAATTTAAGACCTTTTGAACCCATTAGCCAATTTCAGCTAAACTTGACAGAGAGATTTAAGCAGGTGTTTTATGCCTGTGGATTTTGTGAAGGTCAGCAGCAGAGGAGAAAGGCCTTTCTACTGTGTCCACTACAGAGATGGAGTGGGTTAGTCCTTGTCAGTTCTGCTTGGCTTGGCAGCTTACACAGCAGCTGAGAGGCATTAATTGGTTTGCCAGCTGAGGTGGTTGTACTGCTTAAATAGTCAACAGAAATGCAGGTCCTGGTTAATTTCTTACCCTGCTGACAGGCCAAGCATGCAAAGAGTATCATGAGAAGGATCAGGAGAAATGTGGACTTGAAAGTGTTGCTGTGGCTATAGGGGTAGTGTGGGTGGGGACTCTGTGAGATTGTTGTTCTGCAATGGAAAGAGTCTTGGGGGTAAGGAGAGGGCTAAATTTGATCTCAATCATAAAGAGCAGAAGAAACTTAGCTTTGCTGTTTGCAAAACAGTTGCATGCATTTTTAGTCTGAATTATCAGTAAATTCTACCTGTTCAGGCAACTTAAGGTTTTTAGTGAGTTATCAGTGGTCAGTTTATGTGTGGTTCCACATTTGAAGCTCTTGCTGAATGAGGAATTGTGGGACATAGATATACCTTTGAAACAGAAGGTTTGGTGGTTTTTTTGATTCTACCTTTGAGGTGTTTAGTCCCTGTATGCTAGCTGTCACTCAGACCTGGTGAGTTATTTTATCCTTGCAATTTCTGTACCTGGGCTTGTGTCAGTTCCTTTCAGCTGTGTGATCAACAGGCAGGGCTTTGTAGTCAGCCAGCACTTTGTGGCCTGTGTAATTTTCATGCCACTTGAACTGTCTTTTTTCAGTCAGTGGTAGCTGCCTGGGTGTTTATTCTGGTATGGACACCTGGTGCCATTTGTCCCTGAGTCAGTCACTGCTGTGGGCATTTTCTTATGTGTTTAGGAATGGTCCATTTTACAACACTACTCTAGTGTGTTGACCAGGTTGGAGTTTGTCTATTTGCTGGAGTTGGTGCTGGTTTGGGAGAGCAGTTCTGCAAGAGTAGAGGAGTCAAAACCCTGTTTCTTGCTACAGCTGAGTGGAGAGTGTCCCTGGCTGCAGCCATGCACCATGAGAGTGCAGAGTGTCCCTGGCTGCAGCCATGCACCATGAAAGTGCAGAGTGTCCCTGACTGCAGCCATGCACCATAAGAGTGCAGAGTGTCCCTGGCTGCAGCCATGCACCATGGGTGCAGAGTGTCCCTGGCTGCAGCCATGCACCATGAAAGTGCAGAGTGTCCCTGGCTGCAGCCATGCACCATGAAAGTGCAGAGTGTCCCTGACTGCAGCCATGCACCATGAGAGTGCAGAGTGTCCCTGGCTGCAGCCATGCACCATGAGAGTGCAGAGTGTCCCTGGCTGCAGCCATGCACCATGGGTGCAGAGTGTCCCTGGCTGCAGCCATGCACCATGAAAGTGCAGAGTGTTCCTGACTGCAGCCATGCACCATGAGTGCAGAGTGTCCCTGGCTGCAGCCATGCACCATGAAAGTGCAGAGTGTTCCTGACTGCAGCCATGCACCATGAGTGCAGAGTGTCCCTGGCTGCAGCCATGCACCATGAAAGTGCAGAGTGTTCCTGACTGCAGCCATGCACCATGAGTGCAGAGTGTCCCTGGCTGCAGCCATGCACCATGAAAGTGCAGAGTGTTCCTGACTGCAGCCATGCACCATGAGTGCAGAGTGTCCCTGCCTGCAGCCATGCAACATGACAATGTGCATGTGGACTGCTGCTCATAGGTAAAAGTTAACTACCAGGAACAGAGTTCTCAGAGATGTGTGGTCTCCCTTCTAGTCTTCTATCCTTCTTTGGAGTCTTATGACATGATGCATTTCCATTATTTGGGAGTGGAAAGGTAGCTGCAGTTGGAGACCTGTAACCTGGAGGGCACATCATGACCTAAGTGCACATAATAACAGAAGTTTCCTGAAGGTAGTATAAGGTCTTCAGTATGTTTGTATAATCAAGACAGGAAAGTACACATGCTGTACCTCTTGAACCCAGTGGTGCTTAGTCTGGCCCTTTTTCTGGAACTTGTGACAGAATTGCAGTGGAGTAATTGAGGTAAAATTACACTGAAAGTATTCTTAGTTTAAATGTTTTACAGTAAGGTGAGTTTAGAAGTTAGTGTAGGGAGGTATGACTGCATCTATAAGCTCACCTGAATGTACTTGCCATTGGAATGATGGGGTGGATGTTATTTGGGAGAGATGTTACTTTTGGTTTCTTGTTGTTTGGGTTTTTTTCCCCTTCCCCCCCAAGAAGAATATCCTAATATATCTAGATTCATGGAAGTACCTATGGTATTAGTGATAGTAAATGCTGTATCTTTTAAGTAAAATGGAGATACTTTCCCAACTGGACAGCACTGTTCAAAGACATGTTAATGTGATTTCCATCCACTCCAGTTGACTCAGGAGGAGCAAATTTACCTCGACAAGCAGAAGTCTTCCCAGATCGAGATCACTTTGGCCGCATTTTCTATAATCAAGCAGTCATGTCCTCACAAGGGATTCCACAGGTAATTTGCTTTTGCTGGGGAATGAAGTGTACTAATTTAAGTTTTTCATGCCTTTATTTGTTTTCAAGGCTTGTACCCTTGCTTTGGTTTTTTTTTTTTTGACAGTAGTGTGTTATGCTGACCTGATGGCCCAGTCTGGGGATTGGAGGCACTTTGAGCACAGTAACTGTCCACAAAAAGTCATTATGGTTTGGAATAAGCTGTTTCCTTTCTTGACCTCAGTGTTAATAACATGACCTACCTGCTCCTGTCTTGGAGTGGGAGAAGGGACTTGACAACATTAGTGTGTGTGGCCATGTGAGGAAGCACTAAGAAATCTCTTGGAATAGTTCTGCACCAGTGCTGTAGAGGTGAGGACCCCTTTGATGATGGCTAGTGAACAAGACATACATAGTAGAAAGTACTAACTAATATAGTTTCTCTCTATTTATATGTCCTTTTTCTACACTCATGTGCTCTATGATAAAACAGCCCTAACACTGAGGTTCTTTTCTAGTGTATTAGTGATCCATAAAATTACTGTTAGTCACAGTTCCTGGATTTAGAAGTGGCTTTGAGCTGTGGGTGTTGTAGAAGTGTGTAGGGGTCAGTTTTTTGATGTAGGTGGGGTGCTGGAGGAGGTGCACTTCTGGATCTGTTACTCAGGAGGGCTCCAGAGCTGTTTGAGGACGTGATTGCTGATGACAGCCTTGGCTGCAGTGAAGGTGGAGGGCAGAGAATAAGGTCTTGCTGGAGGTGAGGATGGTAGGTAGCAGGAGAAAGAGCCTGGACTTCAGGAGAGTAGTCCTGAACTTAAGGGTGTCATCAGCAGGGTCATGTGAGAGGCTGGCAGGGAGGACAATGAAGTCTGTGGTGCTGAAGATAACCTCCTCCAAATATAGGAATGCTCCAGGAAAAAGCAGGTTCTTCCTATGGAGTTGCTGTCAAGTCAGTCAACCCCCAGCCTCTTCATATGGCTGTGTAAGGCCTCTCATATACCTACCTGCCTTGGAATCCCTTTTGCAGGCCAAAGAATTAAAGTTTACTTAGCTGTTCTCCCTACAGAAAGTGTTCCATACCTTTGATGGTCCTAGTTTATCTTCTGTAAACCTTTTCCCAGGTCTCCTCATCTCTTTGTTGAGATCAAGGAGCCAGACTGCACTACTCAGCATGTCAGCTATTGGTGAATATAAATAAATCAAATTATTTGCACTATTTCCTTTGCCAGTAATTCCTAGCACCTGTGAGTTTTTTTGGCTGCTGATCAGTGAGCTGGTGTTTTCACTGAATTACCATAATTTCAAGAGCCTGCTCCTGGATGTAGCTGTCAATTCAATGCCTATCACTGTATATTAGGTGAAAGAAGATGAAGGTCTAGGGAATCCTGCTGTGGCAGGAGGGTTGGACTAGATGATCTTTCAAGGTCCCTTCCAACTCCTAACATTCTGTGATTCTGTGAAATTTTGAGCATGTTCCACCTGAAAAGAAAAATGTTTTACAACATTAGGCTTAGAAATGGGTATTGGAACCTCAAGCAGGGTCAATGTTTGGCTAACCTTCTGTTTCACCCAAGTACTGTTATGAAGGTAGTTCACCACCATATGGTTTTGACATAGTTGGCTGCAGAACTCATGATTAATGTCAAGTGGAAATAGGAGTTTCTTGCCTTAATTCTTACCAACATCTGTCAATATCTGAGAGGTATAGCTGGGCTGGAACCATTTGTGTTTATTCTCTAGGAGAAGCTGTACTTGTTGGAGTCTCCTAGTCCAAAAGGAGGAAGGAGAAACTAATACTTGTGAAGCAGATTAACCACTCAAGGATGTGATATTCCATATGACTCCTCCTTTACATAGCAGACATTACCTTTGCATCATTTCTGAAGAACCTAATTAGTTACCTTGGTAGCTTTTTGGCCCATTTTTAAAGCAAATTAGGCTTCCAGTCTTCAACCAGCTTTTCCTCTACCAAAGAATCCTGAAATCTGTTGCCTCCAGAGAAATACAAGGCTGAATCAACACACTTCAATCTCTTCAGACATAACTCAACTTTTGCAGTTCTTTTCTTTCCAACAATAGAAGTAGAACAGTTGTTGTCATTAGCTAGGTCTCCAGAGGAAAACCACTTTTGTTTAGAACAAAAAATGTTGAGGAATAAAGACAGTTCACAAGCTGGCCATCTGTGGAGTCACTGATAGGCCTAGGCTGTACTTCAGATTTACCCATGTGAATCAAATTGGTCCCAGCATTTTTGTGGCACAGAAGTGTTAAAGGAGACAGTCACAAACACAATGTTTTGCTGAATTACCTTTTTAGGAGAAATTTTGCTAAACCTTAGTTTTCCTAGAGATTCCAATCATGACCTGGTATGGGAGTGGTGGTTTTTAGATGTTCTGTCAAAGATGAGTGTGTATGTAAAGCCAGTTCCAAGGCTGAAATTACTGAGGTTAGGCAGGACCTGTCTAGAAATGGCTATCCTTAAAAGTCATGCTGGTGTTTTCCTGAATATCCTGAAACAACTTTTTAAGATGTTTGTCAGGTTCCTTTTACAGCTGTTTTTAGTTTTATTTCGATTACCATACAGTGTTCTGTTCAAAGTAGTATTGTCCTCCTGTACAGTAAAATCTAGGTGTAGGAATGATTTGGCTTTTAATAAAACACATTTTTCTTTGGTCTGACACTGATGAAAACTTGATTTTCTTGGTATAACATTGATGAAGGTTCCTTAAAATATTTGTGGAAGGCTGGGAAAAATGCTTTGCTGAAGTTCTTCCTTCCTTTAAAGGATGTCCTATGAGTTGTGTTTTGTTTGGGACATGTTTCTATGTTTTGCTTCATTTCAAAAACATTCTTAACATCTGTCAGTCTGCTGTTGATTGTGTGCTAACAGATTGTGGTAGGTAGAATCACCTTTCTTCTCAGTGAGGATGTTTCATCAGGGAGTCATGCTTACTTTTGATGCCCACGCTGGTTAATTCTTCTGACACGGGAGTCTGGATGTTGTTAGTTTTCTGCCTGCTGTTGTTTGTTGTGCCCTGCCTGAAGGTCTGTTCCATCAGTTCATCAACTTTGCCCTTAAAGTGCTTGCTTTTTTCTCTGTTTCTCTCTCTTTTTTTATTTTTTCC
Source organism: Galbula dea (assembly GCA_013399015.1). Lineage (NCBI taxonomy): Eukaryota > Metazoa > Chordata > Aves > Piciformes > Galbulidae > Galbula > Galbula dea. Next base: position 137,469 of record VWZX01011142.1, on the reverse strand, counting down.
CTGTTGCCCATGATGCTTTTAATTTCCCCCTCCACTTTTACCTGTGACTAATTCGTTATACTCCTACTGCAGCTTTAAATTGCACTGATGTCTGCGTGGCTGTGAATCAGAAAGCTGTGATTAGCTCCTCATTAGCTGCTTCTCACTCTCATTTGCTACATGGGATGCAATGAGGAGCTGTAAATACTGTATGTGCATTCAGAACTGTTGGTTTTTATTGAGCTTTTTAAGTAACTGCCTATGCAGTAATTCGAAGAATGAAGTCAGGAAGTAGCACATGAGTTGGGATTTGGAGGTTATGCTGTTTGGCAGGTCGACTGTGGGGTTTTTTTCCCAATTTTTATGTATTGGAAAAAGTAACACCTGGGTTAAAGTTTAAAGGCAGGCACATCTTTCAGCATGAGCATGCTAAAATTAAGAGTGGGAAAAAAACCCATNCACACTGAACAACCCCAACTCTCTCAGTCTGTCCTCGTAGCACAGGTGCTCCAGGCCTCTGATCATCCTCCTGGCCCTTCTCTGGACTTGCTCCAGTACCCCCATGTCCCTCCTGTAATAGAGGCTCCAGAACTGGATGTCCTGGGAAAAAGATGAAATTAACTTTTTCCCCATTTTTTTCACACTTCTAGAGCCTTTGTATTGCCTTTGTATTTGTAGAGCCTATCTTTGTATTTACCAGGTGTTGCATGCACAACAGAAATAATGCTGATTAATCACATGACTCTCAGTATAGTTTAAGATTCCAAAGATCCCATTTGCTGAGGAAGTTGATTTGATGGTAGGTTCACCTACTGCTGCTTTAAAATGCAGGTAATGTCATGTGGGAGTTTTATTTCTGTGTGCTGCTTTTGTTTTAAGAAGAAAGTTACCATTTACCACAGAACACTCCTTGAAGTTGCTATAGGGATATCTCCAAAGTAAGTCAACACAAAATAACTTTATTTTGTGGGTGGTTTTTTGTTGTTTTTGGTTGGTTCTTTTGGTTTTGGGGTTTTTCTGTGTGTGGTTGTGAAATAAAGCATTACATTAGGCAACTCTTTACTATTCTCTGCCTTTTCCATGTGAGTATTCCATCTCTTCTGCATTGCAGTCTGTTTGGAAAGGGTCTCTGGAAGAGCTCTCCTGAAGGAGAAGTAAGAAACATGACTTCTTTCATAATCATATGCTGCTACAGTATTCATCATGTCTGAGATCCTGTCAGTTTTGTAGAAGTGTCACCAAAATACTAGTGGAAAACTTTCACTGGGTTAGATGTTCATCCCAAAATTAGGGAAAAGGATGGAACAGAAGTTACAGGCATTAGCATGAATAATGAGATAGTTTATTGTCTTTTGCTCCATCATTGATTCTATGATAATGTGTTGTGAAAGGGCAGAATTAATTAGTTGATCCACTGAAGAACTGAAGTAACATGCTGGTAGATAGGAGTTTTCTTCAAAGGATGCTAACATTGGTAAAGTTATGCCAGTAAGCAAACACTGAAGCTCATGAGTTAAGCCTAAACACAGGAACAACATCTAGGTTTCAGCCTTTTACTCATTCATTAGTGAAAACAAATTCACAGACTCACAGAACTACCAAGGTTGGAAGAGACCTCCAAGATCATCAAGTGAAACCATCAACCTATCCCCATCATCTAAAACCATGTCCCTAAGACTAAACCAAGCCCCTAAGTACCACATCTAGATGCTTTCCAAACCCCTCCAGGGCCTGTGACTCCACCACCTCCCTGGCCAGCCTGGGCCAATGGCTAACAACTCTTTCAGGGAAGAAATTTCATGGTGGAACACATGCCTCTTGAAAAGTTTCACATATGCAGCTGATGGTACTTCAAACAGGAGTCAGTGCAGGGTGGTGTGAAGATCATAGTTTGAGTGTTGGAAACTAGAGAGATTCCTTTTTTGTTTTTGAAGAAAATATATAAATGTTTGCTCTATCAGTCAAAAATAATCTTGCAGTTGTATTAAAATCAATAAAATACCTAGTGGTAGCATGTGGATTTGCTGTTTGGAAGGGTTGGACAATTCATTTAACTTGTGTTCCTTCTTTTCCCAATAGATAGCAGTAGTAATGGGATCCTGTACAGCAGGAGGAGCATATGTACCTGCCATGGCTGATGAAAGCATTATTGTTGGCAAACAGGGAACAATATTCCTGGGAGGACCACCACTGGTAAGGATGGAGAAGTTTCTGGTAACATAGCCCCTCTCCCCCCCAAAAATTATGCTGCTGACAATTGTACAGCTTCAGCTATTGAGGCCTTTCTTAGTGAGATATTTCCAGTTCTTCTGTAGATTAGGGTTTGCATTTTTAAAGCTTATCTGAATGTTTGTATCCCAAATTAAATTTCTTCTGCCCTTTAGAGGTGCCCATAGAAATCAGACTTGGTTAAGGTGGTTTTAGAGTACTACTTTTAGATTGCTGTGCACATTTTAAATGATAAAAAAATTTGCATTCACATTTTTCTGTATTCAATTATCTAGTCTCTAGGTTTGACTTGAAATTAAAAAAAAATAAAATTACAAACATGTATGTTATATCTCAGAATCAAAATCAGAGAACTCCAAAGTCTGCTGTATTTGGTAGAATCACAGAATTGTCAGAGTTGGAAGGGACCTTAAAAATCATCTAGTTCCAACCCCCCTGCCTGCCAGGGACACCATCCACTAGATCAGGTTACCCAGGTCCCTATCAATCCTTGTCTTAAAAGCTTCCAGGGATGAGGCTTCCACAGCCTCGCTGGGCAACCTGTTCCACTGTCTAACCACCCTCATAGTGAAGAACTTCCTCCTAATATCTAATCTAAATCTACCCTCCTCTAGTTTATATCCATTTCCCCTAGTCCTATCACTACCTAACCTCCTAAAAAGTCCCTCCCCAGCTTTCTTGTAGCCCCCTTCAGATACTGGAAGGCCACAGTGAGGTCTCCTCAGAGCCTTCTCTTCTCCAAACTGAACAACCCCAACTCTCTTAGCCTGTCCTCGTAGGAGAGGTGCTCCAGTCCTCTGATCATTCTCCTGGCCCTTCTCTGGACTCACTCCAGCACCCTCATATCCCTCCTGTAATAGGGGCTCCAGAACTGGACACAATATTCCAGGTGGGGTCTCAGGAGAGCAGAGTAGAGGGGGAGAATCACCTCCCTCCACCTGCTGGCCACACTCCTCTTGCTGCAGCCCAGGATAGGGTTGGCCTCTGGGCCACAAGCGCACACTGGCAGCTCATGTTGAGCTTCTCATCCACCAGCAGCCCCAAGTCCTTTTCCTCAGGGCTGCTCTCAAGCCAAATTCATGTCAGTTTACAGATAGAGGAGTTGCACTTATGATGGAGCTAGTCACCATTTCCTTACTTTCTTAGTAAGGAAATTGTCCTGAGGAACTCTTGTGAATTGAAACTCGCTTTAATGTGGCATTCATAGTGAAACTTGTGAATGTGCAAAATGTTTCAGTGTAAGACAGCTTTAAAAGTATAGTATCTTGGTGCCAGTAGGAAAGGGAGTGCTTGAGTGGGATTTAAGTCTTTTGAAAACAGCTGTAGCAGTGTATGTTCTATTGTAGGCTTAGTGTGATACCAATACAAATAATAATCTTTGCTAACAAAGATTATTTTACTTAACACAAGCCTTGTGAGAAGAAAGGAATTTCCAGCAGTAAATGTTGTGTTGATACCAGAGCTAATAGGTAGAGCAGCACCCAGCACAACTATTCTTGACTCAGTGAAGGCTGACTGGATGAACTTGGGGGTTTTTTTGTCTCTCTCTGTTTTGGTCTTTTGGGAGCTTTTAGAGGTTATTCTTGTGACAAAGGAAAGTGCAAATAAAATGTCTCTCAAAAGTCCTTCCAACTTGAGCAGGCCTAAGTGGAGAGAGAGCACATTGTAACACCATTGTTAATGAGGACTCTGCTCCACTCAGTTCCTGTACTAGTGGAGGAGGAGGAGTCTGCTGGAAGCTCTAAACTGCTTAAGATCCTGGGAAAAAATGTACAGGGCTCATAAACTGTGGGGAGACAACCACTAACAGATCTTTTTTGTTGACCAGTCATTTCCTCAGTATCTTTTTGCATTTCATGTTTTCCTTTACTTAAAGGTGGGGTTTTTTTCATACTGTGTCATCTTGATGCTAAAAGTGGATTTAGGATTTTCTATCCTTTTTTGCTTCCAAAGCTCAATGTATAGATAGAAATGAAGTTCTAGTTCTTACCATTGATGCAGACAGACTTTTCTATGGCTGGTAATGCTAATTACTGTTCCAGAACACCTTCAATAAATTCAGAATGTAACTGGCATCTGGAAAGCAGGGAGGACACACACACACACACACACACACACAAGTACAAAGGTACTTTGTTGTCTCCCATAACAAAATCACAGAATCACAGAATGTTAGGAGTTGGAAGGGACCTTGAAAGATCATCTAGTCCAACCCCACCTGCCACAGCAGGATTCCCTACACCAGATAGCTCATTTAGCTTGAAGTTATCTTGTCATTGCACTGGGGGCCTGCCAAGTTGATAAGAAGAGCAAAGTCATCAGCAAAAGCAGATGAAATACTTCAGAGCAACTATGTCATTTAGTGCTGATTTATTTACTGCTCACTAGAGTTTAGAATTCTGTATTTCTTTGTCTGTTGGAATGTCTTTAGCACTAATTCTTTCAAACATCTTCTTAGGTCTTTGTTCCTTTTTATCTTGTGTTAGTCTCTGTCAGCCTGTTGTTTATAGGTAAACAAAGACAAATCCTCCCTCAGAATTTAGTAGTTTTCTGTAAATTTATCACTGTAATTGAGATATTGGGAGTTTCTCAGTGCAGAGTGGCATAAATATGAATGAAAATTGTAGTTGAGAATAGCATTAACTGAGTGAGTAACACTGAGTGATTTGTTCATCTCTTTATTCAGGTAATGAAATTAGTACAGTGAAAGAAATGAACTTTTCCATCAGAGTGTTATTAGCTTGGTTGTTGTGTTACAAATAACTGCCTTGGTTGCAGGAACTCCTGAACTGCACACTTCCTGGGTCCAGCACAGTTGATTAGTTTAGAGCCATTGGCATATATGGTGGCCTCTGGGGTTTGCTTAGGTTCAGAGTAACTTTTTTTCAGAAGCCCAGCTAGTAAATCTGAAAGATCTGAGCCAACTCAACTCTTCTGACATGGCATTTCCATTGGCAAAAGTGCTGTGCACCTGGAGCGTTTCTGCTTGGAGCTATGTTAGAGCTGAAAAGGTTCATCACACCCTAGGAGACCCCTTAGGTGCACTGAGGAGTGGAGAGTGTGCAAACAACAGTTTCCTTCAAGGTCCAGCATTAAGCAGGTACAAAATAAGACAGCTGATACCCAGTACTAGCCAGGAGGCTGGCTAGGGAGCTGAAGAAATGAAAACCAGGCTCTCCTGTTCTAGGAGGATGGTGATTGGCAAGTCAGTGACTGCAAGGATGTTGTGAAGTTAGAAAGATGGAAACTTTTTCCCACTTCCAGAGGAAGGTTTCACAACTATCCTCCAATTTAATTTGTTCTTTAGCAATCCTGAAGATGTAATGATCCTTATCTTTGTGTGTATAGATCAAACTTCAATATCACTGTGTGTCAGCTTTTCTGTTGGGTAGAGCTTTTCATATTCTCACTGAAAATATTTGGCCTGCCTTCCTCCAAGCAGAGAAATTACTTCAGACTCCCATAGAAACTTCCACTCCATGTTGTAACAGATATTGTAGCCATTATTGTGTATGACTCTGTTCCCTGAAATGTCTTTCCTGTATGAAGAAAATTGGATGGCTTTTATTGCTTAACTGCCTAAAACAAAACATCCTAAGGAAGGGGAAGAAATTCCCTGGTGTTGGTTGTAATTAGTCTTGGGGTGTGTAAGCTAAAACAAAAAAGTGAATTGTAGGTACAGTTCAAAGTCTAAAGTGCAAGTTTCCTTTCCTTTTAGAGAGGTGAGGACTTAATGAACAGGTAGAAGGCAGAGGGGTTGGAGCTAGATGGTCTTTGAGGTCCCTTCCAACTCTGACAATTCTATGATTCTAGGTCAATAGTAAGAGAAGTGTCACAGTAGTAGGAGTAGTATCCTGGGGGTAGTGCATTCTTGTGCACTTCCCCAAGCTGAGAAATCTATATCCTCACCCTTAGTAATATTACTTAGTAGCTCAGGATGCCATGTAGACCTGTAGGCTTTTCCCATCCCATTCCAGAAAATTCTGGTTCTTCCTTCCCCAGGGAAAATTTGTTGCTTTCTATCTTCAGTGGTAAGAAAAGTCTGGCAAAAAGGAAAAAAGCTTGTCAAATTCATATATGTTTATGTGCTGGAGACTCTTCACAGAATCACAGACTGGTGGGCATTGGGAGATAAGGCTGTGGAGTCTCCTTCTGTGGAGGTATTCCAAACCCATCTGGGCATGCTTCTGTGTGACCTGGTGTAGGGAATCCTGCTGTGGCAGGGGGGGTTGGACTAGATGATCCTTTGAGGTCCCTTCCAACTCCTAACATTCTGTGATTCTGTGGTACTTCTGGAGATCATCTAGTCCAACCTCCTTGCTTAAGCAGGGTCATCTAGAACAGGTTGCCCAGGATCACCTCCAGGAAGGTTTGGAATCTCTCCAGAGAGGGAGACTCCATAAGCTGTCTGTTCAGCCTGGGCTAGGGCTCTGGCACCTTCACAGCCAAGGTTTTCCTTATGTTTAGATGGAACCTCCTGGGTTCCAGTTTGTGCCCAGTGTCCCTTGGCCTGGTCCTGGCCACCACTCAGCAGAGTCTGGCCCCAGCCTCTTGCCCCCAGCCTCGAGCTCTTGCTCAGCATTGAGCAGCTCCCCTGTGGGGCTGCTCTTCTCCAGGCTAAGCAGCCCCAGGGCTCTCAGCCTTTCCTTCTCCCACAGATGCTCCAGTGCCCTCAGCATCTTGGGAGCCTCTGCTGGACTCTCTCCAGTAGTTCCCTGTCTCTCTTTAACTGGGGAGCCCACAGCTGAACCCAGGACTACCCAGGACATCTACACTTGTTTTCAGCCCCTCCAGGGATGATGACTCCACCACTGCGCTGGTCAGTCTCTTTCAGGGCTTGACAACCCTTTCTGGGAAGAATTTTTTCCTGATTTCTCTTAAAACTATGTTCTTCTGTTTATTGTTCAATGAAAAGCCAAGTTAATTATGTGTCTGAACAGAAACACTTCATTAATTAGTGTCAGAATGCCACACTATCATATTACATGAGTTAAAAGCAAAAATTACACTGGTGTGGAAATAGCTATAATTAGTTTCACAAACTCAAGAGTTTGGAAGCATGTGTGTATATATATATATATATATCTCTCTATATGTGTATATATATTCATATATTTAGTGTGGTTGGGTTGTAGGCACAAATCTTGGCAACTGAAATCTGTTCTGGAAGGGATGATAGTTTTCTCTTCCCTTGTCTCTTATGCTAACTCTGTGCTCTCCATGTGTGATGAATAATGGTTTCACCAGCTTGCAAGGAATCCTTTCCAAGGCAGTTGTGGCAGAGTGGAACTGCATGAAGAGGGTTGTTTGTTTGTTTGTTTGTTTCCACCATGCAGTAAATAATACTCCTTTGTTTTAAGGAAGTTTACTCACTCTCAACTTATCCTGTCAGGTCTAAAATTTAACAGATCTAAGGGGGTTGGACTAGATGATCTTTTGAGGTCCCTTCCAACTCCTAACATTCTTTGATTAATCTTTCTCAGTAAAAATAAATGTTAATGCTAGAATAAGGATCCAAAGAGAATGACATGGTTCTGAGTTGTCACATTTTAAATGTTCTGAAGGAGAGTAGCTGAGGAGATATTACTGCTGAGGAAGTATTGTGCAAAGATCTCTTTTTGTTGCAATAACTAGACCATATGAATGCAAGTCCAGTGTCAACTCTAAAGCTCATTTTCCCTTTCTGGTGGTAGGTTAAAGCAGCAACAGGTGAAGAAGTGTCAGCAGAGGATCTTGGAGGGGCAGATCTTCACTGCAGGTTTAATAAAATATTTTCCCAGAGTTAATATTTTCCATTCTTAAGAGATCAGTAGGGTGTCCTTTGTTTTGTTTTTCTTTTAGTATTTTGGTTTGGTTTTGTCCCTGGCTTATTATTTTGTTTTATTTTTTGTGGTGTTTGTGTTTTGTTTTATTTTGGTTTTATTATTTGGTTTTGTTTTAATTTTTTTGGTGGTATTGTTATGGGGGTTTTATTGTGTTTTGTTTTATTTTGGTCTGGTTTTTAATTCATGGTTAGATCTTTTTAAAACTATATTCAGATGTTGAAAGCTAAGATTTTCTATGTCCTTATCTGGTACTGTCAAACCATGTTATTGTTAAAGCAGCACAGTTCCCTTATGTTACTGTATTTAGAATCTTGTTTCCTTCATTTACTACATTAAAGTACTTATCTAATGTACTGCTGCATAATATGGAGGACTTTACAGTTTAATACTGTTAATAGAATCATACAAATTCAGGAAGATAGTTATGTCTTTCAGCTTGTGTCTGTCTTACTGTGTTAGAACTTCCTGCTAATAAGGTGGAAGTAGCTTGTGGTTTTTGTAAGAGAATCCTTGTTATCAAAAGAAAGAAATCTGCATGCTTTCTAGTTCTAAAATGAATGGTTCAAAAGGTAATAAAACTGTACAATGAGTTATTGCTGTACAATGAATACTTATTTTTTTACTTCAGTGCACTGGAGTCAATAATTGTTTTTAAGAGCAGCTGATAACATTTCTGTTTTTCTTTTTATTTATAATTGCAAATGCATCTTAATTTCCCTTTGAACAACATTTGTCACTTTTTCATGTTATCATCATAGAATCCTAGAATGGCCCAGGTTGGAAGGGACCTTAAAGATCACCTAGTTCCAACCCCCCTGCCATGGGCAGGGACGCCACACACTCCACCAGGTTCCCCAGGGCCACCTCCAGCCTGGCCTTGAACACTGCCAGGGATGGGGCAGCCACAACCTCTCTGGGCAACCTGTTCCAGTGCCTCACCACCCTCTGGGTAAAGAACTTCCTTCTACTCTCTAGTCTAAATTTCCCCTCCTTCAGTTTATATCCATTCCCCTTTGTTCTGCTGCAATCTGACCAGCTGGAAAGTCTCTCCCTTTCCATCTTGTAATCCCCCTCTAGGTACTGAAAGGCTACTGTAAGGTCCCCTCAAAGCCTTCTCTTCTCCAGGCTGAGCAACCCCAACTCTTTCAGCCTGTCCTCATAGGGGAGGTGCTCCAGTCCTCTGATCATTCTTGTGGCCCTCCTCTGGACCCACTCTAACAGGTCCACATCCTTCTTATTCTGAGAACCCCAGAACTGGCTGCAGTACTCACAAGGGCAGAGTAGAGAGGCAGAATCACCTCCCTAGACCTGCTGGTCATGCCTCTCCTGATGCAGCCCAGGATAGGGTTGGCAATCACTTAGATTTTTTACTTCTTAGAGTTGCTACTTTATGTCCTGTACTGTTTGTAAGAGAAGTTCAGGCATGGTTTTCTTTTGAAAGTAGTTTAATAGCAAAACTTCAGAGAGCTGCCTTGCAGCATCTGTATTTTAAAGAAGAATATAAAACTTCTTAAACCTCAGAAGTTTTTAAAGCCTCAGATTTTCATTGTGAGATTTTATTTTATATATATTTTTTTTTTTAAGTCTTCCTATTGGTCTTGTTATTTTTTTTGGTACAGAAAATCTGGTGTAACTGACCATTATGCTTTGGATGATAATCATGCACTTCACCTAGCAAGGAAAGTGGTCAGAAGTTTAAATCTTCAAAAGAAAATAGAGGTAAGTGTGGAGAACCTGAAAGCACAGCCTTCTTTTAATGAGGAATGATTTTCTTCACCTGGCTTATGCAACACATTTTTATCTTGAGACTCTGTGACAATGGAAGTCGTGCTTCTTGTCCTTAAAAGATTTCTCTAGTATTTCAGTTCTGCAATTACATTCCTGCTCCCAGTCACTAGGGTGACAAGCAAGAGTCAAGCAGCTAGAGGAGTTGTTCAGAAGGACAGAATTGCACTTCAGGTTAACCCAGTCTTGCTTAACTTAATTTTAAACCCACCTGGTCATTCCCATAGAGTTAAAACTAGAAACCTGCAGAAGGATCTTTTTGTATATACATTTCTGTGATTTTTGTTAATGGAAGGTATAAAACTGAGGGAGTAGACCTGAATGATGTCAATTCCTTGTCTTGCATTGATTTAAAAGGTAACAGTAAGTGAGAAACTGATACCAGCCTTCACTTGCAAAATGAGAACCAGCCAGGACAGGCATTTTGGTGAAGACTGTGCTGAAAGCAGTTGGCAAATCAATTGTTTGGATTTTTGAAGTCAGAATGTGGGCTAATAATTCCTTTGTTGTGTGAATTGTTTTGTTTATTTGCTACAGGTGACTGTAGAACCATCAGAAGAGCCTTTATTTCCTGCTGATGAAATATATGGAATAGTTGGTGACCAGCTAAAAAGAAACTTTGATGTCAAAGAGGTACAAATAGAAGTGCAGGATCTGCATGTCCACACATGCATACACACCCATTTTCTTGCAGAAAATCACTCTTTTGTCATCACAGTTTGTATACAGGCATCTGGTTTGGAGTATAGAGTGACTATTTATATTTCATAAAATCCTTTTAATGTATTTTTGATGTTGTTGTCCAGCATATCTGGCAACAGGTGACGTGTGGGGTCCCACAGTGTTCCATCTTAGGGCCAGTTCGGTTCATCATCTTTATAAATGGATGTAGGGATTTGAATGCCTAATAAGTTTGCAGATGATGCTAAGCTGGGAGGTGCTGTTGACTCCACTGAAGACAGAGAGGCACTGCAGAGAGATCTGGATAGATTAGGGGACTGGGTGGCCACAAATCATCTGAAGTTTAACAAGAGCGAGTGCCAGGTTCTGCACTTGGGAAGGGGCAACTTGAAAACAGCCTACAGACTGGGGAATGAGAGGCTGAAGAGCAGCACTGCAGAGAGGGATCTGGGAGTTTTGGTTGATGATAAGTTGAATATGGATCAGCAGTGTGCACTGGCAGCTATGAAGGCCAACAGGATTCTGGGGTGCATCAAGCACTCCATTGCTAGCCGATCGAGGGAGGTGCTGGTCCCACTCTACTCGGCTCTGGTGCAGCCTCACCTGCAGTGTTGTTTGCACTTTTGGGCACCACAATACAAGAGGAATATGAAGTTTTTGGAGAGCATCCAGAGGAGGGCCACAAGGATGGTGAAGGGCTTGGAGGGGAAATCATATAAGGAAAGGCTGAAAGCACTTGGTCTGTTCAGACTGGAGAAGAGGAGACTGAGGGGAGACCTCATCGCTGTTTCTAACTTCCTCAGCAGAGAGGGAGGGGTGGGTGCTGACCTCTTCCCTCTTGTGACCAGTGACAGGACCTAGGGCAATGGCATGAAGCTGTGCCAGGGGAAGTTCAGGCTGGATGTTAGGAAGAGGTTCTTCACCCAGAGAGTGGTGGAGCATTGGAACAGGCTCCCCAGGGAGGCAGTCATGGCACCAACTCTCATGGAGTTTAAGAAGCGCTTGGACAGTGCTCCTAGACACATAGTGTGTCTCTGGGGTTGTCCCCAGGACAGGAGTTGAACTCCATGATCCTTGTGGGTCCCTTCCAGCTTGGGATATTCTGTGATCTGTCACAATGGCATGTTGAAAACAGGATGCTTTTTTGGTTATACTTCTAAGAAGGATCAGGAAGGATGAGAAATGGATAACATTCCGAAAAAGCTGCCAAAAAATAGGGAACTTTGTGTTGGCAAAGCATTCTGTAGACCTGCTGAGGGATTCTAATCCTGTAAAAGTGGAGATTAGATGTTCTAAAAGTTACAAAGTAGAAGCAACCCAAACATTTCAGTGCTCTCCTAGCCACATATGGTCACTGTTGTGCTCTCCTGCAGGTCTAGCTTAATAATTTGCCTTGTTACCTTCATCTGAGACCAAATCCCTCTCATATTTTGTGTGGATCACAAAATATTTGTATTAAGGAAGAGTCTTAGTGTGCACCTTCTTAAAAGGTGGTTGTCAGAATGTTGGCAGAAATGATTGAGTCTCACTCCCACTACACTCTCCAAAGTTGTTACTAGCTTGGATTTCTGTTCTGTTCCAAGTTTCAATACCTTCTGGCAAACACCTTGCTAGCAATGGGTCTATATTTGTATAAAATGGCTCCTTTGCATCTCAGAGGAACCTCAGAACAGATCTTCATTATTTTTGAGTGTCACAAAATTAAGCAAAGCTGAAAATAAACTTCTCTCTGAGAAAGTGACTCAATGGCTGTGTATGTTTTTCTCTTTATAAATGTAAGTCTATTGATTAATGTTTACTATAACCAGAGGTAGCAGTTTTTCTTTGAAGTGTAGCTAATGAGGGAAACTTTGTTTCTGCATAGTTGAAACTCTTTGGTTAGAATAATCTTAATCATGAAATTCCATTTTTGGGGAGAAGTAGGTAACTGACACTTGAAAAAGCAAATGGGCCCTGCTTGCCACAGAGACTGTTTACATTGTAGGCTGGTGGATGGTCTCTAAATGCAAAGTGCTTATTTAAAGTTACATGTTAGCATGGTCTTTCTTTCTAAACAAGAACATCTGCAGGAGTAGGAATTTCATTTTATTTTTCTTATTCTTCCTAAAGGTCATTGCTAGAATTGTTGATGGAAGTAAGTTTGATGAATTCAAAGCCTTGTATGGGGATACTTTAATTACAGGTATTTAGAAATATACTTATTCTCTATCTATTGCCTACTGTTTTTATAGTTGGATTCATTCTGTTTGGTTCACCCATTAATATTTTTAATAATGTTTTCCTGGGGAAGACTTAACAGTTTTTGTTACTGAGAGAAAGCCTTAGCCTTTATGTGCTGTGGTGAAATAAATACATGTGAAACCTTACAGATTGATCTTTCTCCTTCAGGATTTGCAAGAATATTTGGCTATCCAGTAGGAATTATTGGAAATAATGGAGTCCTTTTCTCAGAGTCAGCAAAAAAGGTATATCAATAAATGAGGAGCTTCTTTGCAACTGATGAACAAAGCTTCTGGTGGTCGATTTGCTCTTGAAATGAGGGACTTTTTTAAGTAAGGAAAGGGGACTGGCTCCACAGTTTTCATGTAAACATGTGAAATAGCTTAATAAACTGTAAAAGTATGGATTTTTATGGAGTTTTCTGATGTGAATTAGATAGATCAACAGGAAAGGACAGTTAGAAAAACAGCATTTGAATTTGTGTGACTGCAGCACAGATGAAATAGTATGTCCTGAAACCTACAGCTACTAGAAGAAGACTCCATGCTGATTCCTTAAAAGACCTTGTTGGTTATAATTCCTACCCTCTAAACTGTGAAGTACTGCAATAAATCATGTCATTGTTTTTATGATAATAGGAAAATTTTGAACCTGGGTTCCAGGACTTGGGGTTACCAGAGATTTAATTTTCATCCTTTGATGTGGCAGTTCCTGGCTTAGACTAAGGGGTGAAAATATCTGGAGCCTCATAAAACCTATGAAGTAAAATACCTGTTTTGTGAATTAAAGGCATCTGTGATGGAATATTGTGATTGCATTACAGTTGACAGTGCTTTAGAGGTTGGGGTTTGGGGATTGGTGTTGATAAAGAGTTTCTGGGCATGGCAGGGTGGTTTCTTACTTTGTTCTGTGTTATTTGGATTTAGTTCTTTATTTTTTTTTCCAAGATACTACCTTCAGTTGAGGTCGTTTTGTAATAGTGATGGTAGTTTTTGTTCTAGCAGGCCCCTCAAATTAATGGTGAAGAAATCAGTATTGAAAATCTATAGGCAAAAAAAAGGAAGCCTTGGTGAGAGATTTGGAGAAAGAAAGTAATTTTAGTTGATTTATTGCTGTAATAAAGTAGTCCACAAAATTGAGTTTCATGTGTTGAAGGAATACTTTCAGCTTGGAGCACTGCAGTAACTGATACCGGTTTTGGCTAGCATTTGTTGTAACACAGTTCTTTCCCAGTTAAAAATAACTCAGTCTTTCTAATGCTTTCAGTATTTTTCTGATCATTTAGTGCTGCAACTTTTTTCATACCCATGGAAAAAAAAAATCTTAAGGACTCTGCTGACTTTTGCTAGCATATCAGTACTGTAAGGCTCAGGTTTCGGAGACACCTTTGCTGACAGAGTTGCTTCTGTAAGCATCGTAGTCTAACAATATACCTTTGGGTTTTTTACCATCAATGTGTAAATAACCTGAGAAACTGCATTGATTTAGGTGAATTCTAGTTGAAAATGAACCTCAGAATCTGGTGTTTTGTCTCTTTGCTAGGAAAATGGTCTTTCCCTGAGGAAAAGGAAAGGGTGTTACAGCAGTTGGCAGGGCCATGAGCCTGAGTTTGTGTCACTCCCAATTTCAGAGGATCATTTTCTGCTGTATAGGCAACAGGGAGGTATTTTCCTCTGACTGACTGTCTTACTTTCCATGGCATAGTCTTACAAAACTCAGTGTCAGATGCCACAGTGTGAATCTGTCTCTGGTTTCACTATGTCTTAGCTGAGCTTTTCAGTATCAGCAGTAGTGCACTCTATGGATATTACTTCTGGAGTTTACTTGTGCCTGAATGGTTTGTTGATTTTTATTTCTGCCTTACCCTTAAACTCACACATTTTTGGCATTTTCTTACTTCTGCTAGAGTGAATGCCTGTTGTGCAGTCAGCTTTGGATGAAGCAGAAGTAGTACAGCACTTCATGGTGCAAATTCCCCCGTGGAGTTCAGTGGGAAGAGACTTGTCACAGACTTTAGAGTGCTGGTAGCAATAGCTTCACCAATCCAACTTCTAATGGCTTTTTGTTTTGTTGTTTTTTTCTTTCCTCTCCACAGGGTGCACATTTTATCCAGTTGTGTTGCCAGAGAAATATTCCCATTGTGTTTTTGCAGAATATTACAGGTGAATCAGCTCAGTATTTTGGATTTCCACTGTGCTGTAGGCTTTGCTGTTTAACTGGTGAGGCTGTGGTTTTTAGACAGTGTCTTGTATGCTTTGCTCTGCCTACATCTGTAGCCTGTTCTGAAGTCAGCCAGCCTCTCAGCAGCTGGTGAAGGCCTTGCCTTATGATTTGTTCTTCAGTTTTTTCCACATGTGCTCTACAGCACATAAGTAAGACACGTAGCACAGTAGAATAAAATGAAGTTAATAAACCTTTTTTCTCTGTTGTAATTCTTTAGGTTTCATGGTTGGTAGAGAATATGAAGCTGGAGGGATAGCAAAAGATGGTGCTAAGATGGTAACTGCTGTGGCTTGTGCCAATGTACCTAAAATAACAGTGATTATTGGTGGTTCTTACGGAGCTGGAAACTATGGGATGTGTGGAAGAGCATATAGGTAAGTGTTACTTCTGATTATGACAGGAGAGAGGACTAGGTTAAGAGAACATAACCTTGAACTACCATTCAGAAAAACTGCCTAGACTCTTGCAGAAGTTATTTGGAAAACAAACCAGTCCTCCATGAAGACAGTCGTAAGTAAACAACAACCTGGCAAACCTGTTGATGTCGGTGGGCTCATGATTAACCTTGAATTAGGTGACAGAGGTCTTCTAACATATAAATGTACATATCTGCTTTTTCTCCCATGTTAGCTATTGGAGGAAAAATTGTCCTAAACAGTCATTAAGCAGTATGGGCTGGTCCTTTATCCTGCATTCATATAAAGAATATTTATTCACTTTAATGAGCCTGTTTTTATGAGTAATATTTGCAGAACTCCTAAGGATTTATTTCTCTCACCCTTTGGGCATGACTCACATCATTTTTAGTTTTGTTTTGTTTTCATTTTTCAAGATCACTGCTACTTTTGAACTTGTTGGTGGGGTTTTTAAGGAGAAAAATTCCTGGTGGAGGTGTAGAGGCTTGAGAAAGAAATCAATGTCTGAAGTGATTGAATATAGGAAACGAGCAAAGTTTTTTTGGCATTTTCAAACCTAGTGCTGCAAGCATTGAAGTACCTTCATTTGCATTCTTTCCAAACCAGTAGATTGTAAAATTGCCATGCCTAGAAGTGAATTGTTAGCTGAGTATTAACTCTTTACTAGGAAATAAGGCAATGTCTTGTTTTAACAACTTACTATGTATTTTTTCAGTCCGAGATTTCTTTACATGTGGCCAAACGCTCGCATATCGGTGATGGGAGGGGAACAAGCTGCAACTGTTCTAGCAACCATAGCTAAGGACCAAAAAGCAAGGGAGGGAAAACAGGTACCTAGTTCTTCTTTCCTTTGCCATAATGTCATTATCATTTACTCATTCACTGGAGTTGCTCACTTGATGAGCTAGGAGAGGGTGTTGCAGAGTGGGACACCGGTGAACTATCATTCAGTGCCACCTAATGTGTTGACAAACATGGATTGTTTGTGAAATGTTGTTTGCATCTTCTAACTGTGAGGATCATTCATGATATGTCTTGGCTTGGCTCAAGAGGAGTGTTTCTCTGATCTTCTTTTTGTGTTTTGTGCAGCAGATTATTAGTTCTGCCAAAGATGAGCAGCAAAGGATCCTTCCTAGATGGGGAATGTCAGTAGGAATGTGTGAGGACACAGTGTCTCACAGAGCGTCTTTCCAATTATTTTTGAAGCAGGCAGCTTTATAGGAAACTTGTCTTCCAGTTATTCAGGGGCTGACAATTGTGAAACTTGTAACAGCAGAAGTCTGTAGAGGTTTGGGAAAGGCTTTGGCTCATTTCAACTTTTTAATTGAAAATTAGTGGTATTTTGGTTAGTCATGTTTTCTGGTTTCTCTTTGCTGCTGTGGTTTTTGTCTTTTTTCTTGAAATTACATTTTATGTTCATACTGGTGCCTTGATCCCATAAGAAGTGATTTTATTGTGATGTCTTCACATTGCTTGTATTCATCATGAATAGTTATTCCAAATAATAAAACAGTATGTGCTTGTTATCTCAGCAGTTCTTTTCCCTACACTTTACTTGGACTTTCTGTGGATAGAATATATTTACCCTCACCCCTCTCTCTCTCTCTCTCTCTCTCTCTCTCTCTCTCTTTCTCTCTTAATTTCCCAAATTCCTAAGGTGGACAGGATGATACCCAGAAAGAAGTTGTAGAAAAATAATTGTAGTTCATGCCAGTAAAATCTCTTAGAAATGTGAAAACCTTCTGAATTACAGCAGTGACCACTCTGGATCATAGAGAAACAGTGTTAGAACCCTACAGACTTGTTTTATTAAAAAACCTTGCCAAAGGCAACTCAGAGCAGGGTTTATTCAGTACTGTAGCTTCAGTAATTTTT
Source organism: Galbula dea (assembly GCA_013399015.1). Lineage (NCBI taxonomy): Eukaryota > Metazoa > Chordata > Aves > Piciformes > Galbulidae > Galbula > Galbula dea. The sequence continues at coordinate 120,236 of VWZX01011142.1, read as the reverse complement.
CAGAGGCTAATTAATGTCCAATTATTCTTATACCCAATTATGTGTGTTTTTTACTCTCCTTTTCCCACCTACTTGTTTTGAAAAATTGTATTTGGATGTCATTGTTCAATATGCTAAATGGATAATTGTGTGCAAAAAGTGTTGGGGGGGAAAAAAAACTTTGGGGAGATGATTTAAGCAGTTTCTTTGCATTTGATGCTGCCTATAAAGCTTTGTTGTCATTGTGGAAGAAAATATTGAAGAGTGCCTTATCTGTTTGTTTGTTTGCCTCGTTCTTTTTGTAGTTGTCTGAGGCAGATGAAGCAGCTTTGAAAGAGCCAATCATTAGGAGGTTTGAGGAGGAAGGAAATCCTTATTATTCCAGTGCAAGGTAACATACATGTGACTTTTCCAAAAACTTAATTGTAATCACAAGACATAACAATATTGCCTAAGTCTTGGTATTGTGGAACTTCAGAACAGAGCAGTCTGGAACAGAGATTGTGTTTATTGTGCAGGACTACAACACAGCAAGCTTCAAATCAATATTTTATCTGCCTTGTCTCTCAGACTTTGTAGCAGGTACTGTTTCAGGAGAAGGCATGCACTTGCAGGAGTTAGTCTGCTGGTTCTTCTAAGTAGTGATACAGANAACACTGCCAGGGATGGGACAGCCACAGCCCCTCTGGGCAATCTGTTCCAGTGCCTCAGCACCCTCTGGGTAAAGAATTTTTTCCTAAGATCTAATCTAAATTTTCCCTCCTTCAGTTTGAAGCCATTTCCCCTTGCCCTCTTGCTTTCTACAAGGTGAAGAGTCTCTCTCTTTCCCCCTTTTATAGGTCCCCTTTAGGTTTTGGAAAGCTGCTGTAAGGTTCACCTGGAGCCTTCTCCTCTCCAGGCTCAACAATCCCAACTCTTTCAGCCTGTCCTTATAGGGGAGGTGCTCCAGCCCTCTGATCATCTTTGTGGCCTCCTGTGGGCCCACTGTAAAAGGTCCACATCTTTCTTATGCTGAGGACTCCAGAACTGGCTGCAGTACTCCAGGTGGGGTCTCATGAAGGCAGAGCAGAGGGTCAGAATCACCTCCCTCGGCCTGCTGGTCATGCCTCTCCTGATGCAGCCCAGGACACAGTTGGCCTTCTGGGCTGCAAGTGCAGTTTGCTGGTTCATATCACAGAATGTTAGAAGCTGGAAGGGACCCCAAAAGATCATCTAGTCCAACCCCCCTGCCACAGCAGGATTCCCTACACCAGGTCACACAGAAACACGTCCAGACAGGTTTGGAATCTCTCCAGAGAAGGAGACTTCACAACCTCTCTGGGCAGTCTGGGCCAGTGCTCTGGCACCTCAACTGGGAAAACATTTTTTTCTGCCAACCTTTCATCCACTGTGACCCCAAAAGTCCTTCTCTGCAGGGCTGCTCTCAATGATTTCATCTCCTAGAATGTACTCATGCCTAGGATTGCCCCAACCCATGTGCGTGACCTTACACTTGGACTTGTTGAATCTCATATGGTTCTCGTGGGCCTACTTGTCAAGTTTGTCCAGGTCCCTCTGGATGGCATCCCATCCTTCTGGTGTATCAACTGCACCACTCAGCTTCGTGTCACCTGCAGAGCTGCTGAGGGCACCAATGCATCCTTGCAGCTGAACTGAGCAAGTGTGGTCTGGCTGATTGGGTAGTGAGGTGGATTGTGAACTGGTTGAAGGACAGAAGTCAGAGAGCTGTGGTCAATGGGATGGAGTCTAGTTGGAGGCCTGTGTCTAGTGGAGTCCCTCAGGGGTCAGTACTGGGAACAGTGCTTTTCAATCTATTCATTAATGACCTGGCTGAGGGAACAGAGTG
>VWZX01011142.1:71931-118369 GCA_013399015.1 Galbula dea | reverse complement strand
AATCTTGTGTCCAGTTCTGGGCCCCTCAGTTTAAGAAGGATAGGGAACTGCTGGAAAGAGTCCAGGGCAGAGCCACCAAGATGATGAAGGGGCTGGAACATCTTCCTGATGAGGAAAGGCTGAAGGAGCTGGGTCTCTTTAGCTTGGAGAAGAGGAGACTAAGGGGTGACCTCATCTATGCTTGTAAATATGTGCAGGGTGTGCGTCAGGAGGATGGGGTCAGGCTCTTCTCAGTGGAGCCCAGTGACAGGACAAGAGGCAATGGCTGTAAGCTGAAGCACAGGAGGTTCCATGTGAATACAAGGAAAAATGTTTTCCCAGTGTAGGTGCCAGAGCACTGGCCCAGACTGCCCAGAGAGGCTGTGGAGTCTCCTTCTCTGGAGAGATTCAAAACCTGTCTGGAAGCGTTTTTGTGTGACCTGGTGTAGGGAATCCTGCTGTAGCAGGGGGGTTGGACTAGATGATCCTTCAAGGTCCCTTCCAACTCCTGACATTCTGTGGTTCTGTGATTCTGTAATATGGATATGGTGGCATGGAGTTTACATTTGATGTATTGGACAGCATTCTCCCCACCGTTATCTGGTCACTTTATAGTGCAGCACATTGAACAGTGTGGTGAGTGGCTGCATTTGTGTTAGAAAGAACTTATCTTAGTGAAGTTCTGCAAAAGGAAGAGGCCAGTGGTAAAACAGATGTTTCAGGAAGACCTGAGGCCAGTTGCAAAATCAGGTCATGATCCTGGTGGGTGACTGTACTGGAGAATAGCACTTTGCATAGGGCATTAGCTGATGGATGCAGCATATTCATATTTGTTGAGAGGTCCTTTGCAGAGTTTTGTGTTAATGGAGCATTAGCACAGGAACTAGTTAGGCTGACAGAGCAAGGTGGCATTGTAGAGTGTTACCTCTGGAAACTAGCTTGGATGCTTTTATGGCCTCTGGTGGTTCCTCTACATTAGTTTAATCTTGTCTGAACAGGTATTCCTCCACATTGTTCTGCTTGAGGTATCCAAAAACTGATCATGGTAATGATGGTAGAGGGCAGCCTATAATAACAAGGCTTTAATGTGCCTCTGTGGCATCTCATTTTGCAGAAAGGATATTAGTCTCACAGAACTGTGGAGGCTGCTGTATGTATGTTTTGGTGAAGCTGAGTAAGATTTACTGATGGTTTTCCTAGCTGCAAGCTGGGGAGTCTGGAAACAAACAGTACAGAGTGGTTGGAATACAATAAATTTTGATGTGGGCATCCTGGGCAGAAATGATGTGAACAGGTGGGTGCAAGATACTGTCAGTAGTGTCAAATGTGCTAGTAAGAGAAGGAGTTTGAGGGCCTTTTGATTTAACTTGATGCCTGCTTTATCTGATGTATGACAAATCTGATGCAGCAGAAACACCAGCAGCACAGCATCAGGGAGCTCCTGTATCAATTTGTTACCCTGATCTGAAGGAATATATGAAAATAATGGTGGCTTTTACTCTTGCTTTCTTTGGGGATACTGGAATGAACTTGACTGAAACAATCATACCTGGGGGATCCATATTCATTTTAATGTTTAATCAAATGAGTGCCTTCATCAGATTGGAAGCTGTTGCCATTTTACCTTAGCTGCTGTGGATGGGATAAGTATTCTCAGCAGAATATGCAGCACAGGGTTTGTGGTGTCATCTAGGAAGGTTTCAGTGGTGCAGTCCTGTAGCAAGTAGGTCATGGATTTAGGGAGGGTTTAGTCTTGTCACTGTTTGGTCTCTGCTTCTGGCAGAGGTCTGTGTGGGTATTGCTGGAGAGAGTCATAGATATTCTTAATTTCTTGAGGTTTTCTGCCTGCTTACAACCCCCACTGCTCCTAAGTAACAATTCATTGGGGGTTTTTGCAGTGAAATCCTGAGTTGTTTCTGACAGAGGTTTTCAGGTGGCACACTGGTTTTGATTTTTTTTTTTTTAAATTGTGTCTAAACTTTTAAATTGATTTAAATTTCATAAGAGTTTTCCCCAAATTGCAGGATGGTGTCAGCTGTTAAAAACTTCTCTGCTTTTATTTTTTTTGGTAGCCCTTAAAGATCAAGCTTACTACCTGCATCACCAAACCTTGCACCCTCAAGCAAGGAGGAAAAAGGAAAACACATAGTCATCTTTTGTAACTGGATGTTTTGGAGGAAGAATTTTCCAGTGATACAGTGGCATTAAAAAATGAGTCAAGCTCTCTGTATTTAAAATTAATCCCTACCATGGGGGAGAAGATGAATAGTTTGAAGGTTGTTTTAGCTTTGCCTTTTTCATAGGTTCATTGGGAAGATAGTCATAGTCTCCATGTACTCATGACTGAAAATAATTGGATTTATTTAACATTCAATATAGTCAGTATATTAGGGATGTAAAAACTTGTCCTCTCTCAGAACCCAGCAAACACTTGTCTGTATTTACAACAAGAAGTTACTCATGTGCAAGAGAGTAGTTTTACATGTGAGATTAAGGTTAGAATTCAAAAGTCCAGAGATGTGGGTGGGGGCAACCCTCATTATCAGTCCAGGCTGGTGGGTGAAGGGATGGAGAGCAGCCCTGGAGGAGAATTTGAGGGTGCTGGTGGGGGAAAAGCTGGACATGAGCTGGCAACACGTGCTTGCAGCCCCAGCTCTAGTTGAAGATGTCCCTGCTGACAACTCCAAGAGGAGTTGGACTAGATATCCTTTAAAGGTCCCTTGCAACCCAAACCAGTCTATGATTTTTAGACCAGAAGCTTGAGTATTTAACACCAGCTTTGTGCTCTCTGCTGAGCAACTTTTAACCAATTTCTGTTTCCAGAATATCTGGCCATTTTGTGAAGTGAGGTTACAAATCCAGAAGGTACCTCAGTAAATAATCTAAGCTTGCCTAGCCTAGGGGTTAGGAGATGCTCTTAATGCTAGAGGTCCTGTCCTTCATGTAAAAAAAAAAAAAGCAGGGTAGTTATGTACTTCTTACTGTGCCTGTGGTTTGGGAGGGAAACTTGATGAGTGCAGATGTGAGCTGGCTGAAAACTAGTGTGGGTCTGGGATGCACGTGTTTTGGGTTCATGTGGTGCTGCACTCAAGCTAATAAGCCCAGGTGAGACAAGAAGTCAAATGTCAGAGCTGAAATCCTGCTGAGCTCCAATCTGGCTAAAAGCAATGCAAGTGAAATGCCTCTTTCCACTGAGGAGTGCTTGTGAGAAAAATGTGTGGCTGGCTCAGGTCAAGATGGTCCAGGCTGGTTTCTCTCCCTCTCTCTCTCTCTAGTCCATGTAGTCTGCACTGTCTAGGAGCTCTTAATTGCTCTCTGCTGTCTTGCAGAGATAATTGGTTATCTCAGTAGATACTTTTACATTCTCTACCCTGATGTCATGCCTTCCTGCCAGTTATGACCCTGTGTCTGCCTTGTTCCTTTATTTATTGCAAATTTCTAAGGAAGATCTCAGACCAATAGCTCAAAAGTTTCCTTCACTGTGGAGTAGACTGCCCAAGGAGGAGCAATGACATGAAGTCAGATCAGAGTTTTTGCAGTAAGTAATGTATCTGAGGGAGGGATTTAGCCTTCTTATACCTTGGAGCCAACCCCTTTGTCAGCCAACACCAGCAGCTGCTGATTGGCAAGCATTCACCATAGGTCATGGAGAAGTAGCCTGTTCCCTTTGCTCTAGAAGATGCTTCCTGCCTGGTCCCAAGCCTAGGAAAAAACACAGTTGACAGTGAACTAAATGTCAGGGTGCTGGGTTGAAACTGAGTCTGGACAGCCTTGGTTTTATCACATGCTAACTAGATCCCTCCAGCAAAAAGACCAACAAGAAAAACACCAGCAAACACCTTTGTATCACTGAGAGGAGAGAATAAATGACAAACAGGCAGGAGGGCTGTAATCACTGCTTGGTGGCAGCCAGTTTGGAGGCTCCCTCCCTTGCACTGTCCTCCTGTTAAGATATGGGGACCAGTCTGCCTCACCTCTGATGTCCACTGAGATGGATTTGACCCTTCCAGTTGACTTCATTGTGGTTTGAATCAAGCTCTGAGTAGTAATAATGAGAGGGAAGGAGAATGCACCAGTGATCTTAAACTATAGGCAGATTTCCCTCTTTACTTCACTTACATCATTTTGCTTCTAAATTCTAACTTGTTCTGTGTACAGGGTGTCAATCCTGTTCCCTGTAGTTGTTTTCTAATCAAACTTTAATCAATTATTTGATGAGAACCTATCCCAGTGAGCAGTCTTAATTAACAGGAGCCATTAGGCAGCACCCTTTTTAATGAGTTAGATTAATCTGCTCACAGGTTTCTGAAAGGATTTCAAGAGTCTGCATCCTAACAAATTACAGGAGCATTTTACTTTTGGGGACTTCATTTCTTTTGCCCACAGTGTTTCAGGTTCCAAATGTTTTATGAGTGAAGTTGTGGCTCATGTTCTAGCAATGGAGTTTTAATAGGTAGTTTAATTATTCATGTTACATCCCAGTAGAGGATGTCAGTTTTCTTTCAACAACGTGAAGCAGAAGCCAGGGTTGACCACAGAAAAGCAGCATGACTTCCATGCAACATAAAAAAAATCTTTGTGGTTGCCAGTATAAGTTAATTGTGTTGTCACAGGGAAAGAAAAACAAAACACCCCATCTGCCATGAAAATGTGCTTTGTGTTTGGAAGTGATTATCTGTGTGACCTGGGGTAGGGAATCCTGCTGTGGCAGGGGAGGTTGGACTAGATGATCTTTCTAGCTCCCTTCCAACTCCTAACATTCTGTGATTACAGTGGTGGTCTCTGTGAAGTTGCAGCTTCAAAGGCACCTCATTCAGTCAGTGGTTCCTTTTGATTCAGTTCATCCCTGCCCTCCTCAGGCCCTTGGCAGAGTTATTAAACACTGTCAAGAAGCATGACTTCTCTCATTCACTTTCAGTGCCTTTCATAAATACATAATTAACTGAAAGTGTTCATTAAAAATAAACCTGATATGCAGGGCAGATAAACTTGTAGCAGTCAGAAGACTTTAATTTGCTTAAAAATGGAAATCAGTATGTTTTGAGATTGTTCAATACTCTGTCTTGGCCATTCTTTTGTGCTAGGTTTTATAACAGGCATAACCACTGTCTTGGTGGGGGAGGGGGGAGGAAACAGAATTCAAACAACTCTTGGCAGTAAGTCTCCATAAAACCAAGGTGCTTTGGTTGTTTTGAACCAAAACCAAGTTTCTCATTGTTTTTGCTGCATCTTAAGAAGCACTTGCCTCTGAGTCTCTTTTCAGTTGGGAGTATTGTTTATGCCACCATATTTTAATCAGTTATTTCTTACCACTTAAAGCTGCAGGGAGGAAAGGAGTTATTCACAGGAACCAGACTGCAAGAGCTTGTGCCATAAACTTTATCCAGAGTAAATGCAGATAAAATACAGATAAATATAGACACTTACTTCTGTCAGCCAGGTCAGTGAGTGCCACAACTACTGGGGTGTAAAGTTTCTTTAAATCAAGATTTTGTTTTCAGCTTCCCAAAAAAAAAACCAGGGTAATTTTGCCCAACTGACAGCAAAATCTTCCCTTGTCCAAACCCCTTTCCCCTTTTGTAGTTCAGCTTTGCTCTTTTGCCCTATTTAGGGTTAAGGGTCTCCTTTACTTGAGGAGCTGCACCATGGCAGGGTAATGTTTATGGTAGAACATTTCTGCTGAGTTGGGTATCTTGTTTTCATTGCTCTCTGCCAGTTGGAGAACAGGCTCCTGAGCTGAGTCTGAACCCCCACCTTGTTACAGGTGTCCTTTATGACAGTTCCACTTGGTGCCTCCTGGGATAGATAGCTGTATTTGTTGTAAAATGGAAAAGCACAGGTTGTCAGTCTCTTTCATATTTCTATCTGATTTGATAAACAACTGCTTTCACAGCAAATGGCAAAATAAATCAAAGGTGGAAGGCACTCAGAAGTGTTGCTGCTGCCTTGAGCTTCTCAGCATGTATTTGTGGGCAGCTTGCAGTCCTCTTTCCTTTGGTGATGAGATTGGCACATTGAGTGTGGAGAGAAGAGTGCAAAATGCATCATTTCCTGTCTAATAGAGTTCTTCTATTCAGTTAATCTTCAAACAATAGGAACTTTGCAGCTGGAAAGGAATGGCTTATGCTTTCTCTTGGTAGAGTCCCCTGCTTTTATTATTAACATTTCTACAGACAAAGAATTAGCCAACACTGAAGTGAAGTTCAAAGTAAAAAGGAAAAATAAGTCTCTCTGGGGAATGATAATAAAACAAATAACAACAAATACTGTAAATACTTGACTTTTACTTTGGCTTTTTTAATGAGGAAGGAATAAAAACTTGTATCATCCTCACCTGGCAGCTGGACCAACCTGAATAACCTAAATAATGAAGTGACATAGCCCTTCCAGTACTAGCATTCTTAGTAGGAGAAGAGAGGTCAGTGACAAAAGGTCATTTTCCATGTGAGTATTGCAAAAGGTGGTGACTTCATGCTGAAATTAAGTATGAAGAATCTCATTTAAAACCTGTAGACCTGACTTTTCTTCATTCATTCAACATTTATACTTTGTTCTTCCACAGAGGAACACACACCAGCCCATGGCATTGCTTGTTGAGGTGAATTCACCCCGTGCCATGTGTGGAACAGGTTGCTCAGAGAGGTTGTGGAAGCCTCATCCCTGGAAGCTTTTAAGATAAGGCTTGATGGAGCCCTGGGCAACCTGATCTAGTGGCTGGTGTCCCTGCCAGGCAGGGGGGTTGGAGCTAGATGATCTTTGAGGTCCCTTCCAGCTCTGGTGATTCTGTGATTCTATGATGTAGCTCTTCAGTCCATTCCCTTTAGCATAACTATTTCTAGTTTCATCTGCATTAAAAATCTACCCACTCTATGTGTTAATTCTGTTTTTCATTGTTACTGTTTGGTACTTTTTTTCCCCCTAGGTTATGGGATGATGGAATTATTGACCCAGCTGACACCAGACTGGTTTTGGGCCTCAGTCTCAGCGCTGCATTAAATGCACCTACGAAGAAGACAGAATTTGGGGTTTTCAGGATGTAAATGTCTGCTCCTCAGCATTTCCTCTGTATGTTTTTGAACTGGGGATGGAGAGCAAACTAACCACAGCATTCAGATGATTAAAAAAAAAAAAAAAAAAAAGGAAAGGATTTGTACAATGCTGTTTTTAAATGGGGATGTCCTATCACACAGTGCTGCTTCAGTGTGTTGATAGGGATTTGAGATAAGCCACATCTAGTGCTTGTCTAACATTCTACTGCTTGAGTGAGCTGCAGCTTCTAGCTTTATGTTTGGCAAGAAACCATTGATACTATCTCTTGTATAAGTAAATCTGCAAAATAAGCTGCATCTTTGGTGCTTATCAGTTGCTCTGTTTCTTGGAATTCTTCTCTGTAAGTCTCCTGTAAATGCAAAATGTTTTTGCAGTACAGAAGTCCATATTTGCTGCTAAATAATGTATGCAAAAGAGAAGTGCTGGAAGGGCAGCCCAGGGAGCTCAACCCAGCATGAAATGACAGATTTCACACAGTTGTTGGCATTTTGGCCTTGTCTCTGGCTTTCACCCCAAAAAACCATTACTCTTTGGTATGGTTCCCCTGAAGTCAAAACAACAAGAGGTCCTGGTAGATGCATGGTATTTTCTGGAAGAGCTGAAGAGCATATGCTGGTATCTGTGGGAGCTGCAGGGTTTGGTTTTGGTTTTGGGTTGGGTTTGTTGTTTTTTTTTTTTTTGCTGAGAGCACTTATGAGGGCAGGGGATGGCTGCAGAGATGTTTCAGTATTTTACTGTGTGATTCTTCTGGCAATTTTAGTTTCAGGAAGACAGAGAGAGCATTCTTCCCACATGGGTCAATGCTTCACCCAGAGCACTTGCCTGAATCCCTCTGACTTTAGGGCTGTTGAGATGCTGGATACATGGATAGAGGTCCTCTCCTGTGGTGGCCTGTGGGGAGAAGAAGGATTGCTAGAAAGAGTAACCATCCTGGATAACATGCTAGCTGTAAGTTGAGTGGCAGAGGAGTTCACCTTAGACCCAGGAGGTGGAAGGGAGGTCTGCTAGCTACCATCCCTCTCAGCTGTGTTTTTGGGCATATGCAAAAGTGAAAATGAAGTAATTGTTGGGGAAGGGGATTTTCAGTGTAGAATACAGGCAGCCCAGCATATGTTGAGCTGTGGGATCTCTGATGTGCCTTCAAACTGCACTGAAAGAACAGTTTTCTCTCTTACTTTAGTGAGAAGGAATCTATCCAAACCTTGGTGTGTTCAGGACCACTAGAAAGATTACTTCTGTAGGTCTGCACACATGTAATCTCACAGTCATGTTCTCAGGCATCTTCTTAGTCTGTGATACATACATTTAGCAGAGAGCAGTAGTTTTAATACCTGCAGTAAAGGGTAGCTGGGCACAGAGCTGTGCTTTTGTGCCAGCTGATTCTTGTTTCTTGACACAGATTTATAAACATGTTGGGCATGGCTGTGGGATTTCTGTATCCTACAAGTACAGTGACGTTATTTATGGCTGTTGGACTGCTGAATACCCTGCTGTTAAAGATCTCTATATAATACATAGCCAGGGAGAGCAGAAGCTCCAAACCTGGAAGGGATTGCTGCTAATGGCTTCTAATAAAAAGAAACACTCTGTATTTTCTCCTGCAGTGGCTGAGTAATCAGTTCAGGCTCCTATTGTCTTTCAGCTCTAAATGATGGGGGGTCACTTCCCCCAGTCTGTTACTCCCAAAGCCATAAGGAGTTCTGCCCTTGTTTCTGCTAAGAAAATTCATCACCTTAGGAGTATTATTTTTTTGCTTTGAATATATTCTGTCAATGAGACTGGTAATGAAATCATTCTGAGTTGGAGACAGTAACAGATAATCCTGGGATACAGATAATGGAAGCAGATATGTTGGGGAGGATTCATGCTGCTGAGAATGATAACTCCCTATCACTGGTTACATCTGCAGGGACAGTTATTTATGTTGATCTAAATTTCTTCCTCTAAATATGTGCTCAAGCCAAGTCAAAACATGTCTCTGAATAACTAAATGTTCTGCCTTATTAATAGTTACCTCTGGGAATGTGTTAAAACAAGTGAAATTCATCAGTACAGGCTTAGCATCCAAGGTTCTCCTCCCCCTCTACTCTACCCTACTGAGGCCACAGCTGGAGAACTGGTTCCAGTTCTGGGCTCCCCGGTTCAAGAGAGACAAGGAACTACTGGAGAGAGTCCAGCAGAGGCTCCCAAGATGCTGAGGGCACTGGAGCAGCTCTGGGAGGAGGAAAGGCTGAGAGCCCTGGGGCTGCTTAGCCTGGAGAAGAGCAGCCCCACAGGGGAGCTGCTCAATGCTGAGCGAGAGCTCAAGGCTGGGGGCAAGAGGCTGGGGCCGGACTCTGCTGAGTGGTGGTCAGGGCCAGGCCAAGGGGCACTGGGCACCAGCTGCAACCCAGGAGGTTCCATCTGAACAGGAGGCCAAACTTGTTTGCTGTGAAGGTGTCAGAGCCCTGGCCCAGGCTGCCCAGAGAGGTTGTGGAGTCTCCTTCTGTGGAGAGATTCCCAAGGCAGCTGGAGGTGACCCTGGTCAACCTGCTGTGGGTGCCCCTGCTTTAGCAGAGGATTGGACTAGATGAGGTCCCTTCCGACCTTTACCATGGTGGGATTCTGGGATGTTCTGATTAGGGGGAGGTTACAGTGCAGGACCTTCACTGCAGATGGATGGTTCAAGGAGGCAGTAGTGATCCTCCCTCTCCTACTGCTTACCTGTTTTGGAGAAGCTTTTGCAGGTTAAGGTGCTGTGCTTCGTACATCGTCATTGACTGTACGCAGTGCCTGTTGTGTGTGATGGCAGTCTGGTGACAGAGGTGGCTTCTTGCAGCCCAAAAATTTACTGAAAAACCTTGTTCTCTGTGGACCCAAGGAGGCAAGAAGGAGTTGGACCCCTTGCTCATGTAACACTGGATGCTGTCAGTAGGTAAAATTATGTTCTCTTGAAAGAGTCACCAGTTGCCTTTGCCATCAGGAATCTTAAGCACTTGCAGCAGCAGCAGGGACCTTTTCTCCAGGTTTGTTTAGCATGGGCTCTATGACATGATCATTCTCACTTCCCATTGGCATTGCTCTACCAGGAAGATCTCTTCTGGGTGTTTAATGATAGGAAATCTACACAAAAGGTTGCTGCCACTGCAAAGGTATAAGATCCCTGAGAGGCAACCAAAGAGCTGTGGGTGACTTTTGAGACTTCTCTTGCTGATCTCCAGTGTGTGTCAGCTCTTCACTGAAGCATTGGAGCAGCTCACAACTATTTATCTCTTTACTTACTGGAAAGGATGACACTGATTTTGCAGACAGAAATTGAGGAACAAGGGAAATGGCTTTGCCATATCAAGCAATCAAGGTCCTGTGGTGGACCCTGACCTTGAAATCAGTGCTCCAGGCTTCTAGGGGACCTTTCTTCTCCCATCTGGCATTGTCTTTGACATCACTCTTCTCAGCTGTGTGCCTCTCCCCTGCTTCAGAACAGGCAAGGCCAACAGGTTACCTAGTTCCAGCTCTTTTTGACATCTGGATATGGCCTGATGAAGAGAGGTCAACATTTGAGTACAAGGAGTTTAAACAAGCCAGTCCTGTGACCTTGAGGGTGTTTTCAAATGCTTCTGCAGAAGGAAGAGGAAGGCTGTGAGTGAGGTGGGCTAAGCTCCTTGCCATGTCCCCAGGGACTGTTGGAGAAACAGAATCACAGAATGTTAGGAGTTGGAAGGGATCTCTGGAGATCATCTTGGCCAACTTCCCTGTCAGCACAGGTTCACCTACAGCAGGTTCCCCAGGATGGCATCCAGGTGGGTTTGGAATAGATGAGGACTGCACCACCTCCCTACACAGCCTGTTCCAGAGCTCCACCACCCTCAAGTAAAGAAGTTCCTCCTTATGGTTAGATGGAACTTCCTGGGTTCAATTCTGTGCCCCTTACCTCTTGTCCTCTCACTAGGCACCACTGACAAAAGACTGCCAAGGATGCTTCTGACACTACCTGGGCTGAGACAGTGAAGTCAGGATGGATCATAAAAACCTACCTATTGCCATTTTCTTTCTCATCCTCATGGCAACTAGGAAGGTGCTGGGAACCACTAGGAGCTGCATTGTGGTGGTCACCAACCAAAATTGGTGGCAGTTTGTAGAACAGGGTGTCCAGGACAGAGCCTCTGATGCATGGTCATTGTGAGGCTGGTGTGAAATGAGGTGTGGCTAAGGCACAGCCTCTGTGAGGAGAGGCTATGAACCTGATTTATGAGAAACCACTGGATGCCTTTTCCCACCCCTCTCTCACCCATTTTGGGGGTTAGTTGAAGGGGGAGTTTGTAGCCCAGTGTTTGTGTTTGTGCTGTTCTTCTGAGAACCCATCTTTTATTTAAATGGCATTTCTCCCATCTGTTACTCATGAAGATGAATGGTTGTCTCCTGCTGAAACAGATGTTCTCTTTTAAGTGTTGCCTCTGGAGTATTATTGCTTCCACTGTGGAAGAACCATGATGTATCATAGATTTTCCTCCTTGTTCCAGATTTCAGCCAAATAAATGTCTTTATTCAGGAAGCCAACAATGGTATATTAAATTACATTACCTTTTTTTTTCCTCTCTCTTAAGGCAGTTCCACAAAACACAAAAGCCCCACTGCTTTTCAGCAAAGCCTTACAGAGTGCACTTAAAGCCAGATGCCCACTTTTCATGGCTCTGATTCAGTAGAGCACCTGGAACAAACACTTCACACTCATCTCTATGGTCCAGCAGTCATAAAATCCATCCAGCCCTGTGTCTACATCAAGCCAACACCAGGAGCACGTAAATGCATCAGAGCTGCATTATTGTGGTGCTAACATCAACAGAAACCTCCATTATTTTCCTGCAGTTGGGAGAACATTCAATGAATTGATCATGATGGAAGAGTGTGGTGATGAAAAGCATCTTCTATGTTGCAGCTTCAGCAGTCATCCAATCCATACACAGATGCTGTTGCACGCTAGCTGGATCCTGCTTACACCTCACCTGCAGTCATACCCAGATGGAGAAAGTTAACTTGGAGAACCTGGAATTAATGCACCACAGAGCTGAGCTCTCCATCTCCCAATTTCTGATGGCACTTAGTGTAGGTTATTAGCTGCAGCTCAGCTCTGTAGTGTCACAGACTCTCCTAGTTTCATATTTTGGTTGACTTATGACTGGCTACTGATGCTGTCACAGAGCTCCAGCCTCTTGGCAGCTGTAAACAGTGATTTTGGTGGGTTTGTACTCTGACCTTGTTTTGCTCCTTGATATTGTGGCTTCTGACACTCTTACTTTAATATTCAGCTATCCTCTGCCCTGTGACTTTTCTTATCCCCTACTGCTGGAGACGAAGTCTCGAGGTCAGGGGACACTGATGTTTGCAGAGTGACACAGACAGTGACAGGCACAGACATGTACAGTCCTGTGGGTGTCTGTGGCCAGACAGATAACAACCCCTTTTGGACACAGAAATTTGTGCTTGCCTCCACATTCAGCAACATATTTGGGCAGTGTGGGGGGGACACAAGGAAAGGGTGAGTGGAACTGACAGACTTAGGTTTTTACTGGGAGCTCCAGTTGGAAAGAAGACAGTGATGTTTCCTGAGCAGCTCTCTGGTGGCTTTGACACTGCATGAGTAATCCTCATGCTATAAAATATGGCTTGAATTTTTGGTCAGGCTTCACAGAGGCTGCTTGTGAAGTGGACTAGGACCATATATCTGCCTCTCCATAGGAAGTGGTGTGTTTTTTCTGACTCTCTGTGATTTCTCTGCTCCAAGAAACTTCCCTTTGGCAAGACCCATCAATTCCAGTACTTCAGCCAGCTGCGTTTTTGCTCCAGCCTGGGATGTGGGGTTGGCTGGGGGTGATTCACCACCACAGCCTGGTGTCTGATGTCTTCACCTCCCCTGTGGCAAAATGAGACTGTAAGGATTTGTACAAGCAGACAGAGGAACCTCTGCTTCCAACAGCAATTACAAATGAGATCTTTGCTGGAGGTGATGATCAATGGGAGCGTGTGGGAGGAGGTAACAGCAAGAGGTGAACACGCAGCTCTGGAGGCAAGCAACATGATGGTCAGAGAGATCAGAGCCTTTTTATTGCCTCAGACAAAATTGGGCTGTTGGAAATTACTTGTTAATCCACACTCCTCCTGGTCCCTTTAAACACAGCTTTCCTGTCTGAAAAAAAATACCTCCCTGGGCCTGTTAATTTTCCTTAAGTTACTTTTTAGCTCACATTTCTTTGGCTTTTCAGGCTGGTCCTATCTCTCCTACAAATGACCAGCTAGGAGACTTCTGTTAGCTGGGCTTTCCAAATTCTTCCTTCTCCAGGTGATCCTCTTTCCACCTAAGGAGACCCAAACCTAGCTCCTGCTGCCACTGGCTGGAGGTATGGAAAGCTTCCATGCCCCTGCAGAGCTGGAAGTGGAGCCTCCTGGCGGGCAGACCCTGCTCACTGCCTTCTAGTCCCCACAACCATCATACCAGAGGGTCAAATGTCTCCTGGCAGCAGAGCTGCTGCTCAGCTCCCCCTGGTTTGTCCCAGCCTTGGCCCAGAGGTGTGAACCTGGAAGAGGGCTGAGCACTGCCCCTCATCTGACATGCTCTTCTTGTCACACCACTGCTTTTCTTAGTGGGGGAAGCTGCTCCTGCCTTCCTCTCTCTGCCATGAACATGAGGCTTGGGCATGTTTGGACCCACCAGGGGACATTTTTAGCCACAATGTTGAACATGAGGCCACTGAGATTGCAAAGCCAAGCATCAGTGGGAAGGTTTGAAGTTCCCTTCCAACCAAAACCATTCTGTGATTTCCAAGCCTGGACTTCTGGGTGCTCTGGCCTCCACTTGCTTCTCTGGTTGTCCACTGGACTCCCTTTCCCTCCTCCTTCCTGACCCTCACAGGTGAGGGAAGAGCCTCCTGCTGTTCTTGCACAACATAGGGTGGCTTGGCCTTTTTTTGTGCACAAGAAGTGGGGTATGCAAGCAGGTAGGCAGGCAGAGGCCACTTTCCTCCTGTTTGCTGTAGGGGATGTTTGTACTGAGCCTGGTTGGGCAGGGGATGAGCTGTCCCAGGGTGCAACTTAGAATCATCAAATATTGGTTCGGGTTGGAAGAGACATTTCAAGGTCATCTGGTCGAACCCCCCTCCAGTCAGCAGGGACATCTGCAACTGGAGCATGCTCACAGCCCCATCCAATCTGGAATGGTGCTGGAATGGCATCTGCCACCTCTCTGGGCGACTTATTCCAATGTTTCATCACCCTCAGGGTAAGATCTTTCTTCCTTCTAGATAGTCTAAATATCTCCTCTTTTAGTTTCAAACTGTCACCTGTTATCCTATTGCAACAAGTGTTGCTAAAGAGTCTGTCCCCATCTTTCTTCTAGCCCCTTACATACTGAAAGGCCAGAAGAAGGTCTCCCTGAAGCTTTCTCTGCTCCGGGATCAACAACCCCAACTCTCTCAGCCTGTCCCTTACAGCAGAGGGCTTCCAACCCTTTGGTCATTTTTGTGGCCTCCTCTGGACCTGCTCCACCAGGTCCATGTCTCTCCTGTGCTGAGGCCTCCACAGCTGGCCCCAGCACTGCAGATGAGGTCTCCCCAGAGCAGAGGCACAATCCCCTCCCTGACCTGCTGGCCACGCTGCTGGGGATGCAGCCCAGGAGATGGTTGGCTTCTGGGCTGAGAGCACACATTGCCAACTCCTGTCCAGCTTCATTGTACCCACTGCAGCAGCTCACTTTGGGTCAAAAAACTTGGGTGGTTAGAATGTGAGGGGTTCTGTGTCAAGCTGAGCTGAGCTGAGCCGAGCTAAGCTGTGCCAAGCCAAGCCCAGCCAAGTCAAGCCATGCCGCTCCAAGCTGATTTGAGCCAAGATGAGCTGATCTGAGCTGATTCAATCCTAGCCAACGCAAGCCAAGCTATACCGATCTGATCCAATCTAAGCTGAGCCGTACCAAGCCGATCTGAGCCAATTCAAGCTGAACTGAGCCAAACCATGCTGATCGGAGGCGATTCGAGCCGAGCCGATCTGAGCCGAGTCAAACCATGTCGATCCGACCCGATCTGATCGGACTCGATCCGCTCCGCTCCGGTCCGCTCCGCAGGGGGGCGCCGAGGTAGGGCGGAGCGGGCGCGGCGCTATAAAGGCAGTGGCGGCTGCGGGGCGTCAGCACCATGGAGAGCTGCCGGGCGCTGGCGCTCTGCGCCGTGGCTGCTGCGCTGCTGCTGAGCGCCCGCGGACAGGGGCTGAGCCCTCCGCGGACTGCCCGAGACATGGCTCTGAGCGGCGGCGGCGGCGTCTCCCGGGAGAAGGAGCTGGTGGGACAGGAGGAAACGGGTGGAAAAGGGGAGAGGGGAAAAAGGAGAACGGGAGTGCTCCGCCTGGCTGGACGCAACCTAATGGGGTCTGTGGGGGGGATCTCTCGGCAGATCGAAGCCCTGCAAGAGGTGTTGGAGAAGCTGAAGAGCAAGCGGGTGCCACTCTACGAGAAAAAGTTCGGACAGGTGCCCATGGTGAGTATGCCGGAGGGGAGGGGATGGGATGTGATGGGATGGGGTGGGACGGGATGGGATGGGATGGGATGGGATGGGATGGGACGGGATGGGACGAGACGAGATGAGAGTAGGGATGGGATGGGGTAGGATGGAGTGGGATGGAATGTAAAAGGATGGGACGGGATGGGATGGGTGAGGGTGAGATGGGACAGGATGGATGGGACATCATGGCATAGGACTGGAGAGTTGGGACAGGACAGAATGGGATGGGACAGGACTGGACACCCTGACCACCCGCTGCTTCCTGCAGTGCCATGCGGGGCAGCGGTGCCGCGTGAGGAAGGGAGCTCGCATCGGGAAGCTCTGCGACTGCCCTCGGGGGACTTCGTGCAATTCCTTCCTCCTCAAGTGCCTGTAAGCGTGAACTACCCGGGACGAGCCGCCGGGAGCAGAGGCACCGACGTCTCTATGCCCCGACGTTGCTAGCCCGGGCCAGCGGCGGCGGCTCCCCGTGGCTCGTCCTCCCTAGGAAAGCAGCGAGAAGCCCCCGCACTGCCCATGTAACGCCGTCCGTGACATCCGACATCCGTGGAGATGTTTTCTTTCTCTCTTCCCGCCCCACCCTTCCTCTCCCTCCCCTCCTTCCCAGTTTTGATTTTGTCCGTCCAGGGAAAACCCAGCCCGTGCCTTGGCGAGTAGCGGTACTGGTACCGGGAGTTGTGGTGTTGTACCGGTGCCGAGTTGTGCCTGGGAGCTGGCCCTATGCCGTGCCCCGGGATGCCTGGCTCCTTCCCGAGGAGGGGAACATCCACCTGCTGCCAGCTGAAGGGTTCGGGGCCAGGGGATGCTCTGGGTGGTTGTGATGGTGTTGGAATATGATGTGTTCAGAGAACCCTGACCCCCTCTTTCTTGCCCTGCAGCTCCAGGGACCCAACTCAGCACATAGCCCATAGAGTTTCACCCCCACCACTGGCTTCAGGCTGAGTCCAACTGTGGTCACCTTGCACTGGAGAAGGTCCCTCATGAGATAGCAGTGTCCTTCAGAGGTCTGGCACTAGCCTGGATGTGGTGGGGCTGAGGTGGGGGGGAGGGAGGAAATCGATTGCTTTAGCAGAGCCACCACGGAGAGAAAGCTGTCTGGATCCGTTGCAAACTACCAGGGGATATCATAGTCATCTAAACAAAATTGCTCATGTTTCTACAATGAACTGATATATGTAAATAAGTCTGACCTCCACAGGTACACTACGTGTCTGAGCACACTCATAACATGTTTTAATCTTGTTTGTCTCTTGTTAATAAAGTCACTGTTCTGATGACAGTGTTTTGGAAGGAGTTTTGATTTCATCCACAGGAATCCCTAGCAGTCAGAGGGAGAGCCTTCAGTATTACTCCAAAATCACTGCAACTGCCTGCACTACCACGTGCTTTAGCCCGGCTGTCAGGCAGCGCAGGACAGAGATGGAAATTGAGGTTCTGATCTTCTGGTGCTGGCTCAGATGGTGGCTGCTCCCTGCCCCATTGGAGCCCAGAGGAACTGTGAGGAGATCAGACACTTTGGACCTCAGGTTCTCCCTTGGGAGAGGACAAGGTTCATCCCAGATGCAGGGACTGGGCTGGGGATACATTGTAAGGGAGGCAACCACCATGGGCTGGATCATTGCTGCCTTGGGTTTTATTGTGATAAATGAGGGATCACAGAAGAGACTTCAGAATGGTCCTGCACGGGGCACTGGTGAGGACACACCTTGAATCCTGGAGTCAGTTTTGGCCTCCTCACTCACTCTAAAAAGGACATTGAAATGCTGGAGTATGTCCAGAGAAGAACAACAAAGGTGGTGGGAGGTCTAGAGCACAAGTGTTGTGAGGAGCAGCTGAGGGACCTAGGGCTGTTTAGCCTGGAGAAAAGGAGGCTCTGGGGAGACCTTCTCACTCTCTCCAGCTCCCTGAAAGGAGATTGGAACCAAGTATGGTCCCTTCTCCCGGGTAAGAAGTGATAGGACAAGAGGAAACAGCCTTAAGCTATGCCAGGGGAGGTTTAAGTTGGATATTAGGAAAAATATCTTCCCTGAAAGGGTTGTCAAGGCCTGGCCCAGGCTGCCAAGGGCAGTGTTGAAGTTACCTACCCTGGAGGTCTTGGAAAGCTGTGGAGAGACATGGTTTGGTTGTGACTTGGCAGTGTTAGGTTGACAGTTGGACTTGCTGATCTTAAAGGTCTTTTCCAACCTAAATGATTCCATGATTCTATGATTCTAGCTTTTTGCCTCTCCACAGGTCATAATTTATTTGTAGATATCTGTGCCAGAATCAGTTCTTATTTCTATCCTCAGGAGATGAGGGGCTGCATGGGCTAAGGCAAACATGGGACAAAAGCACTCCTCCAAACAGGTTTCATGTTCAGTGCCAAAGGGAGCAAAAATTTAGGTGAGAAATCAGAGACTTGTGAGAAAATGAGATTTCTGTGAGGCACTTGCTTTACTCCTGAGGAGTAAAAGCATGTGAGCTGAAAGAGATACAGAAAAACTGACTGCAAAAAGAGACAGGCTGATGTTCATTATTATTACTCTCCTTCTTCTGCTGCTGCTTTTACTTTTTCTTCTTCTGCTGCTTCTGCTGCTTCTGATTGTGCTTCTCCTGCTTCTTCTGCTGTTTCTCCTTCTTCTCCTGCTTCTTCTTCTCTTTCTCCTTCTTCTTCTGCTTCTCTGCTTCTCCTTCTTCTCCTGCTTCTCCTTCTGCTTCTCCTTCTTCTCCTTCTGCTTCTCCTTCTTCTGCTGCTTCTCCTGCTTCTCCTTTTCTGCTTCTCCTTTTTCTGCTTCTCCTTCTTCTGCTTCTCCTTCTTCTGCTTCTCCTTCTTCTTACGCTTCTCCTTCTTCTTCTGTTTCTCCTGCTTCTTCTTCTGCATCTCCTCCATCTATAAGCAGCACCTGGAAGCATCCAGAGGGAGTGTGAAGGCTGGTTGAGGAGATGGGGCAGGAGGGCTGGGGCATGCCATGCATGGGCAAGGTAGTGCAAATCTTGGGAGACTGTGCGTGTTGTTGGGGGGCAGGAGGGGAGTGTTAAAGCAGGGCAGGAGCCATGATGCCAATGGTAGGAGGACTTCACAAAGAGAAATGGATGTGAAGTGATCAGGGATGGAGCAGTGTGATTTTCCAGGTAGAGGTGGGGACCAGCTGTGACTCCAATTTTTGTGCTCGTGGGTGGGTGCTGGTCTGCAGTGGAGAGGTGTGAAAGTGCATTCACAGGGATGGAGGCAGGAGTTAGGTGTTATAAATTGGTAGCTGTGCTTCTGGATGTCTTTGTGACATTTTACAGAGACATTTGCTTAAAGGCATTTACTCCTGATTCCTTGTGGAATAATGAAACCTTTTTTGTAGAACCTTAGTTTGGTTCCCCCTCCCCACACACAATTTAAAGGACTTATACTTAGGTGGTGGATGTTTTCAGACACAGAGCAAGTGGGTCTGGCTCTTTGGTGACCCCCTCAGCACTGAGTCCAGCCCCAGGTACCACAGAACATCTCCATGAACCTTGTCCCATTAAAACTGTCTCAACATGTAACATTTTTACAGAAGGTTTATATGCACCAGATTGGACTAAGCCATTCCATACTGGGCTAAAATACATCAGAAATGATCCAACTTCTGTGTTAACTTTATAGATCCTGTTTTGCCTGATCATAGTCCTCAAAATCATAAATGTGGTTTAAATAAAGTTAAAAATTATAGATCTAAAAACTCAGTTAAGGAAACTGGGATTGATGGTTCACATGCATGATGCTGTCACCATGAGAATACTCTCTACAATATCATGTGATGGTACCAGCCTGAGGGCTCTCATCACCTTGCTTATGCTCATGACCACCTACATAACATGGTTATTTCTATTGTACAGGATGGGAAAAGAAGGTGAGGAGGGAGACCTCTGCTGTAACTGTCAGGGTAGACTTGGCATGTGCATACGTTTCGCTCCTAAAATCAATGATGTGAGATCACACTGCTTTTCATTTTCTTGATTTCACCTCTCCTCTGGAAGGGTTTGGACACTGTCATGGTGTTTTAGAAGTAGGGGAGTGTCTATGTCTTTGAGGATTTCCAGTGTTCTTCAAACAGGAGGTTGTAATGTCCCCAGGGGCAGCCATGGGCCTCAAGGACCATTCCTGCCCCCTCAGGTCTTCTCCCCACCCTACCCATTGCACAGGACCCCATTTCAGTTCTGCTTGTGTTCTTCAGCCCATGCTCCACTGATGCCATAGTGTGCTGGTCTCTATCTCCCCACAGCTCTGTCCTGCTCTGCCGTGGGCTCCTTGGGCTGATGTGCCAGCCTGGTCTTGGCTTATCCCTATCCCTGGGGACCTCCTGCCTGATGCCCCTGGCCTCCCCTGTTCCTGGTCTGGGGTGGGGGAGGGAGGGGTGGGATGTGGGATGAGTCTAACTGTGAGGCTTTGCTCTGCCATCCTGAGGGATAGCCCCTAATCATCCCAAGCCCCCAGCAGCTCCTCCAGAATGCACCCACAGGTGCTGTGGGACACAGACAGCTGGAGGCCAATAGTCTTCATTAATGACCAAAGTGAACCGTGGCCCAAAGTGAACCATGCAATCAAGCACAGGCAAACGCCTCTGGGGAGGAACATCCCCATGCATCAAGACAGGTTCTCATGGCTCAAGTGCTCTGGAAAGTTGGGTCCTACCACACAGCTGAAGGACCACAGAGCTCAACAGAAACTTAACAATGCTTCATAGCAGCCTCAGCTTCACATCTTCTTTGCAAAAAGTCTGGATTCTGCAGGTATAACTTTTTACCCACCAAAAAGAAAGAGAGAAGGGTCAGAGCAGCTCCTACCCAGTACTCTGTGAGCATTGATCCAGAGTTCCAAGTCATTGATGAAGTCCACATTAAGGACACATTCCTCAGCAGATTGATGGATGAAACAGGAGGACAGTCTTGAAGATAGCAGAAAGGGGGACAGCATCCCAGAGCAGCCTGTGGAGAGACCAAATGTTTATTCCCATGGTTCTGACTTGCTGTGGAAAGTCTATTGAGGAATAAATCCCTTTGGGTCATCCTGTGCCTCTGCTGACTCTAAAGCCCAAAGAAAAACTAGTGGAGCCCTGGGGCTGGATTGGGGCACCTGTGAGAAGAGAAAATGAGTCTGTCTTAGTCAGCATCAGTGAGGGGGTCAGAGAGCATACCAACACATACAAGGTGGACCCTGTGCAAGTTACCTGAACACCCAAAACAAACACCACAGCCCTTGAGGGTTCAGCTTGAGTTTAGACAGCAGAGAGGGCTGCAAGAAAGTTTACAGTCCTGTGGCTCAGAAATAATGTTTTTATTGAGTATGAAGTTAAACACTCCAGCTTCTTGAAGCCCATCAGGACTCAACTATGATAAATCTGCTAGCCTGCTAGCAACTCCATCTGAAGATCATCATTTGATTTTTGACTGTATCTTCCAACTGGAAGATTGGCTGGCAGGAACCTTCTTTCTGTGTGGTGTATTGACCAGCAGGTCCTGCTGGCCTCACTGCCCAAGGGAGCACTGCTGTGGGCCTGGACTCCTCATCAGCCTCTGGGGCTTTTGGCAGCTCTCAGGCACCTGAGTCTGGCTAAACACATTAGACCCCTTCTCAGCTACTGTTCACACCATGACTGAAACACAAAGAGACATCATGAAAAAGCACAACAAAAAAGTGTTAATTCCCATGGTGGTGTTATTTGTAACTGAAAATGAAATATAGTGCTAGAAATAAAGGAAGCCATGCACAAACCCTATCTCTGTCATTAGCATAACCCCAGCCAAATTACCTAGTTGAATGGCAAGCAGGAAGACAAAGGGGCCTGCTTGGATTGTACTTTTTGTCTCTTCTCTTTGCTTTCTGTGAGCTTTCCCCATATTGTACCTGCTGGCAGAGAGTGTGATCCACCTTCTGTGCTGGTGTGGCCTCATCTCGAGTATTGTGTGCAGTTTTGGGCATCACAACACAGGAAGGATATAAAGTTGTTGCAAAGTGTCCAGAGGAAGTCATGAAGGTGGTGAAGAGTCTAGAGGGGAAGTCATATAAGGAATAGCTGAAGTCATTTGGTTTGCTCAGCCTGGAGAAGAGGAGACTGAGGGAAGACCTCATTGTGGTCTACAACTTCCTTAGGAGGGGAAGTGGAGGGGCAGGAGCTGATTTCTTCTCTCTGGTGACCAGTGACACAATCCAAGTCAATGGCATGAAGCTGTGCCAGAGGAGGGTTAGATTGGATATTAAGAAAAAGTTCTTCCCCCAGAGGGTGCTGGAGCTCTAGAACAGGGTCATGAGGGAGGTAGTAACAGCACCAAGCATGAAAGAATTCAAGAAGTGCCTGGACAATGCTCCTAGACACATGGTGTGACTTTTGAGGTTGTCCTGTGCACAGACAGGAGTTGGGTTCGATGATCCTTGAGGGTTCCTTCCAACTCAGGACATTCTATGATTCTATGACAATTAATATTCACATCAGAAGTCCCAGAATTTGGAGATAAACTTGTATGGACACAGCACATTTCACATTCCTGGGATGAGTTTTGGTGCTGCTTAGGATCTGGGAGGTTTCCCCACATTGTTGGGTTGGGTTGGGTTGGGTTGGGTTTGGTTTTCACCCCTTTCCTTTCAGTACCTCATCCTTTCAGTTACCAGATAAAACAGTTACACACCAGTTAGCACTCATACAAGGTCTGTGTGGATGTTTTCAGGCTTTCTAGGTTGTATGGAAGCAGAAGGTGATACACCTGCTTGGTTGTTATGCCTTGTAAGGTTTCAGTTTGACAGAAGAAGAAGGGGCTTGATGCTTTCGTGCTGGTGGTAGTGGATCCACTACAGGCTGGAGCTGGGCAAAGTAAAACCTGCAGGTGAACAAGAGGTGGCAGTGCTGTAATGGAATAAAAGTCTCAGCAAGCCGCTGTCTCTCCTCCAAAGGAATGTGATGAACGGCAGGCTGGGTGGTTCGGTTTTGGGGATTGGATTTTTCCTTTAATAAATCAAATTGGAACACACAGCTGTACTTTGCCTGGTTAGAGGATCTGTGAGCCCTCAAGAGTAAGTCACCTTTAAACCTAGATCCCTGCAAGGTGTAATGACACCCCTTGCTAGGAAGACAGGCTACACAAAAAGGGACTCAAGAGACCAGAGCAACCTTAGCAACCTTAGCTGGGGCTTTCACACCTCCTCCTCCTGCTGATCTCCCACCCCACATGTGTAAGCCCCATTTCAGCTCAGGTATGGACCTTCAAGCCCTACCCCTATCTCCTGGAAGAAACTTGGACATGTGCTATGGGCATCTTGTTTCATGGGTGGACCCCTCATCTGGATGTTGTAGCTTGTCTCCAGTCCCATCTCCAGCTGCATCTCCTCTGACTGTACCATCCTTCCCAGATGGATTCTGAACCTAGTTCATCACTTGCCTTCTCTGCAACTGGTGATGGGCTCTGTTAGCAGCACCCATCTGTGTGCTATTGATGAGAGCACTGTCTGAGCTGGGCTCCACTCTTCTGTGTCTTATCAGCTAGAAATGTATCTGCTTTTTCCAGAAAGATCTTTAGAGCAATTATGCATTTGTTCAGCTGCTTCTTTTAACTTCAGAATTGTCAGTGAGCTTAGGAATATTTCCAACAAGATTTTAGGACTTTCCTTTACAGGTCTGCCACATTTTTTCTTTCTTATTATTGCATTTTCATAACATCTATAGGAATAAAAGAAACCACCCCAGAGTCAATTGAGAAATTCAATAACTTAGGTTGAGAAGGTCTGCTACAGTATCTTACAAGGCAAGCCAAAGACTTCTTTAATAAGAGGAATTCATTTTTAAACAACCTGATAGCCTTTGATGAGGACATTACCTGGTGGATAGATGAGGGTGGGACAGTGGATGTGGTTTATCTTCATTTCAGTAAAGCATTTGACATTGTCTCCCACAGAATCCTTGCAGCTAAACTGAGGAAGCGTGGTCTGGCTGACTGGGTAGTGAGGTGGATTGTGAACTGGTTGAAGGACAGAAGTCAGAGAGTTGTGGTCAATGGGATGGAGTCTAGTTGGAGGCCTGTGTCTAGTGGAGTCCCTCAGGGGTCGGTACTGGGACCAGTACTTTTCAATCTATTCATTAACGACCTGGCTGAGGGAACAGAGTGTGCTCTCAGCAAGTTTGCTGATGACACTAAACTGGGTGGAGTGGCTGACACACTGGAGGGTTGTGCTGCCATTCAGCGAGACTTAGGCTGGAGAGTTGGGCAGGGAAACACTGAATGAAATTCAACAAGGCCAAGTGTGGAGTTTTGCAGCTGGGAAAGACCAACCCCATGGATCAGGATAGGTTGGGGACTGAGCTGTTGGAGAGCAGTGAAGGGGAAAGGGATCTGCGGGTCCTGGTGAATGGAAGGATGAGCATGAGGCAGCAGTGTGCTCTTGTGGCCAGGAGGCCAATGGGATTCTGGGCTGGGTTAGAAGGGGTGTGATTAGTAGGTCGAGAGAGGTTCTTCTTCCTCTTGCCACATCTGGAATCTTGTGTCCAGCTCTGGGCCCCTCAGTTTAAGAAGGATAGGGAATGGCTTGAAAGAGTCCAGGGCAGAGCCACCAAGATGATGAAGGGGCTGGAACATCTTCCTGATGAGGAAAGGCTGAGGGAGCTGGGTCTCTTTAGCTTGGAGAAGAGGAGTCTAAGGGGTGACCTCATCTATGTTTTTAAATATGTGAAGGGTGTGTGTCAGGAGGATGGGGTCAGGCTCTTCTCAGTGAAGCCCAGAAACAGGACAAAGGGCAATGGCTGTAAGCTGAAGCATAGGAGGTTCTTTGTGAATACAAGGAAAAAAAATGTTTTCCCAGTTGAGGTGCCAGAGCACTGGCACAGACTGCTCAGAGAGGTTGTGGAGTCTCCTTCTCTGGAGAGATTCAAAACCCGTCTGGACTCTTCCCTGTGTGACCTGGTGTAGGGAATCCTGCTGTGGCAGGGGGGTTGGACTAGATGATCTTTTGAGGTCCTTTTCAGCTCCTAAGATTCTGTGATTCTGTCAATTGTTCATGGTTGAATTATGTTCGTGAACTTGGGAAAAAGTATTGGCAGTTGTTATCTGATTTCATTTATCCATAAAACAGGCAACCCTTCAGATCAACGTGCACATCTCTGCCAAACAAGCATCACTGAAATGAGACTAATGAAGACAATGGCTGATGTACTAAACCAAAGGTGACTGAAATTAGTTAATTACTGAAAAGCATAAAAGGAATTTGAGAGATTATAACTTCTTCTGTGCCATATCCGTGGAGGATACTGTATAAGCTGTAGTTTTATTATAACCCCACCTCTCTCACTGACAGTAATTAAATTAACAGCTGTATTTACAAAGCCCGGCAGGGGGGGATATTTTGCTGCATTTGAGCACGGATTTTATTTCTCTCTTTCTCTATTTATTTATTTATTTTAGTTAAAATCCTTGTGTTTCTAAATTGACCTGAAGAACAGACCAATACAGCCTGGGTGTTAGGTTGCTTAGTCTACTTTTGGTAGGTGAATGAATGGCGATTCTAAAGCTTCTTGAAATGCAGGATCAAAGGTGTAAAAGGTCATTTATTTGGAGTAGTGGCTATCACACACACACAAAACATTGGGACTTTGTGTTTTTCCTGACAGTATATTACAAACCCTGGTACAGGTTGCACTCCATAATGCCCCCATTGAGTCTGGTGGATGTGGAGGCAGCAACTGCTCCATCCCTTCAAACATTGCTGTGCTCCTGATGCACAAAAGAT
Organism: Galbula dea; assembly: GCA_013399015.1. Classification (NCBI taxonomy): domain Eukaryota; kingdom Metazoa; phylum Chordata; class Aves; order Piciformes; family Galbulidae; genus Galbula; species Galbula dea. The sequence goes on along the minus strand of VWZX01011142.1, from coordinate 93,097 downwards.
GACAGAAATTTGGAATATGTTACACCCTCATCTGAGCTGATCTAGCAGTTTTTGGTATGTGGTATTTCACCTTCCTTGTACACATTAGGAACACTCTTTCAGGACACAAAGCTGTTTTTTGAGATGCTTTAATTACTTTTGATAGTAATCTCGAGACAGATCTTGGTTTTTTGAGACACTTTCATGCTTGCTGGAGAGGTGCTCATAGCATCAAAGAACTATGGGGGCAAAAGTTGTTCAGATTGAAGATTTCTGATGGTCTTTGTGGAAACTAATGAATGAGGTACATATAGCTGTGCTAATTACTACTTTCCTGTCCGAGCAATAGCCAGCTATTGGAGGAACATGTGTGAGCATTTAGGTTCCTAGTGTCACATTAGATTTGGGGCAGAGGAAGATGCACTGAGCAGTGGGAGAGACTCTGGCGTTTGGCCTCTGTGCAGCACGAACACAGGAGGGTGCTGGTTACTCTGTGGATATTTTTGCTTTTGGAAATAACTTCTACTCAGTTTTGGAATGGAAAAGCTAGAGGGAAATACTCTGACATGAAAAGCTGCACGTAGGGAACTGAAAAGGCATGATTAAGGAAAGCAGTATGCATGAAATCACAGTGACTCAAACAAGCTTCCTTAAAGGTACTGAAGTTACTGACAGTACGTCCTTATTGTTTATATCCTTCATTCTTCCTTTACTCCATCTCAAGCCACAGAGAGTAGTATTAAAAAAGGATACAGTCCTGCTGCACTGTTACATTACACTGTTACATTGTTACAGTAGCACTCCACTGGGGACCTTTCATGCCACCCAAATCCTGGATGGGCTTTTCTACTCCCTTTTGACCTGCTTTAGAACCTCATGATGAGAATATACTCATCCAAGCAGTGATAAATATACATGCAGATTAATTCTTGCAGCCTATTCTATAAACTCAAGAGGAGATGGAAGCAGTGGTGCACAGTGTTTGCTGGGATTTTGTAAAGAATAGTTTAGCAACTGGTAGAAAAATGATCACATCAGTTTGCTGCATTATGTTTATTATACCTGAAAATGGGAATATCTGCATAAGTGAGTAGCCATGACCCCAGATAAGCAACCCTTCAGCTGATAGTTGCTTCAGTAAACCCAATACATTGCTCAAGAGGTACCACCTTAATCAAAATCAAATCCAGATACACACTTTGAGAAGAACAGGCATTTAGAGATAGGAGTAATGTGGTGATGACAAAGGAGGAAAGAGCTTTGAAATAGTTTTCCTTCTGCACATGCCATCTTTCCTCCAGTTCCTTCATGTTCTTGAGAAAACAGAACTACTTTCTTTAGCACCATTATTATCATAGAATGGTTTAAGTTGAAGGGACCTTACAGATCATCTAGTCCAACCTTCCTGTGATGGGGAGGAATACTTTCAACTACATCAGGTTGCTCAAAGCCCCATCAGAGTCAGTATTGGAACTCTTCCAGAGAAGGGGAATCCATTTCTCTGGGCAACCTGTTCCAGTGCCTTGACTCTTCTTTCCCTAGTGACCCTACTTTCTCCTCCATTCCATTTTCTACTCAGTTATATTACTTGTCCTTTTCCTTACTCCTCAGTTAGGCATGTATTTCAGCACTGGAAAAAATTCAACTCTAAAAGAACAGGAATGCAGCAGTGAATATAAAAAGTGAGCTCCCATAACTGAAATAGGTAGCTAATATTAATAATCAGTTAACAGTTCAGAAACCATCTATCCGAAATAATGCAATTGATCCCTGAATGACTAAAGATCGGACATACTGCACAGAGCTGGCAGAAGCCATGAATGAAACTGCTTCCAAGCACACTCAAAATACTTAATGATGAGGAAGTTTTGTCAATGAAGCTACTGGAAACTGAGTATTCTTCAAGTACTAGCAGGAATATGGCCTGGGAAACAGTCTTAAGAAATTGCTTGAATATGAAAGAGAATATTTTAAGAAACTGCTTCCAACAGCCAACCTAGATTCAAATTGATTCATCTAACTGAGGTGTAACTTCACCCTGTTGTCTTCTATCCTTACAATTGCACTCATTATTAATGTCAGGCCAGTAAAATCTTTTGTCATTTACTGAAAAAAATTCACAGGGCAATAAGCAAACAATGATTGACAAACCCCTTGCAATAAAGTGCTACATTCGAGGACTGTCTCTTGCTTAGACTTATGCAGTAGGTCTGTGTGTGCTATGAAAGAACAGTTATCATCTGCTTCTGGAAAGGTTTTGCAGTTGTATTGGATGAGGATAGCCTTTTGCCTTCCAGAACAATCTGAGATCTACAAGAAGTTTTTGATTTGTTTCATGAGCAAAAAGGTATGAAACAACAGAAACCTTTGTTCTGTGCCTTTTCTTGCCTCGCTGCATGTCTCAATTGTGGCAGCAGCTATCAAGTAGCAGGGGAGAGTAAAACCAGTGCTATACACAGCCTGTAGTCTCACAAGACCAGGAAGAGATTGTAAGGGTCAAATCCTGTTGAGAGGATGATGGTATCACTGGAGACAAAAAGTCTTTTTGCTTTCTCTTCTATCTGATGATAGTTTGTGTTAATTGTTTTCAGTTACCTTCCCTCTTCCCCCCAACTGCTATTTTCCTATTTTGGGCAACTTTTGTGTTGTATTTACTGTACATTTGCATCATCACAGGAGATGAACTTGCCATCTGCTGTTGAATCTTGACAACGAATGCGAGTGACCTACGAGTTTGCCTGAAGTACTGACGTGTCGCATTCCCCAGCTCCCTCCTGGATGAATTCTCTCCTTCTCTGGCAACACAAAGAGGCCTCCAAGTTCCCTGTACTGCAGTATCCAAGTGGGAGTACAGTATATATGTGCTAGTAACAAGGAGTATCTGTTAGGATGATGAGTAAAGCACAGCACCTGAGCATTTTTAAGGACTGTAGTTCATGAAAGAGAAGTTCTAAACCAGACCTTGTTAACAGGAAGCTTAATTTCACAGTTGTATCTTCATCCTAACAAGGATGGAACAGTAGTTGTGCTGACAACAGCAAGGTCAGAATCTCACCCCAGGCCCTTGCCTTTCCCTTCCTTATAATTCTGCCCAGTCTTGTATTTGGCAAGAAAGATATGGATCATTTTCTTTGTTCTTGTTTGGCTCCTCTCTGCACTCCTATTTTGTACAGGTGTATTACTAAAGCATTGCATTGTGTAAAGTTGGAGCAGAAATTAAATTTTCAGTGCTGCTGAAATGTAATTTTCCAGAAATATCAAGTCAGAACTTTTCAGAATGTTTAAAGAAATGTTAACTTCTTGGTTCAGTCCAGCAAAACTCAAAAAATCCTGAATGCTTCACAAGGTATAATTTCCAATCCACTCTTCTTTGAATAAAATCCAGATTAAAGCAGCAGACAAAAGGAAATGTCTAACACTTTAAAATGAATGCCAAAAGCAGTTACCTCTTCTCACAATCTGGGGTGGTTTACAATATTATGTAATGTCAGATTATCACTCAAAACATCCTGTGACATGCTGTCTTTTGTAATGAATGCTCCTGCATTCTGTCTATTTAACTGGTTAAGGCTTTAGTCAGTTTAGTTAATACCCACATCAAATCTTCTTCATGATCTGCTGTTGATATGCCTTATCTTTCAGAGTAAAGAGTATAAGAAAACTATATTTTGCATGTCAGTACAGATGGAAACATGTCTTGCCCAGGTTGTTGTAGCTGGAATCATCTTATTTAACAACTTGAAGTGCCAAGGTAGGGGTAATATGTTTGCATAAAGACAGTGCTATTTATTTGGAAGGAGGGTCAGGTAAAGAGTATCTGATTCCTGGAATGTTTCTGTTTAACTCCAGATTTGAAAAGAAAAAGCTCACCTGTCTGTCTTTGGCCTGTTGCTAAACACTTGAGGTTGCTCAAATGAAATTACATTATTTTTTTTTCCTTTTAAATTTTGGAATTGCAGTTTTCTGGGATTTTGGGTTTGGCTGGTACTGTTGGGTTTTTTTTGAAACTTATTCTACTTTAGCTGATTCATGAGGTGACTTGCAACAGACTTAATGCTATGAAGTGGTTTCAGGATGATAGCTAGCTGCCTGCCCACAGCTGCAAGACTAGTCTGAGGGGCACTGCTCTACTGTAAAACAGACTCATAAACAGAGCCCAGAAGGAAAGAGCTGTAAACTCATATTTCACTTGAAGAGTGAGGTACCAGATAGGAAGAGATGGTTACTGTGCAACATGGATAAAGATTCTATGAAATATCTTAAGAAGTATTAGCATAGAAATGTAAAATAAATTCTTCCTTCTTAATAAAAACAAAGAAAAAAACCCCAAACAAACACTTCCTTCAACAGTGCTAGAGGGTTTGGAGTCACCATCCCTGGAAGTGCCCCAAAACCATGTAGAAGTGGCACTTGGAACCATGCTTTAATGGTGATTTGGTAGTCTAAGGTTAATGGTTGGCCTTGTTGACCTTAGAGGTCTTTTCCAACCTTAACAATTCTGTTTTCTGAGGCAATGAAGGAAGTGTGGAACCAGTTCCATTGCTAGCATTCAGATATCACACTAGTGGTATAATTTGCTTAGGACTGGAATGTTGTGTATACATGCTTTAAACTTGCTCCCTTGAAAGTAATGAAGAGTGGTGCTCCAGCCAGACTTCTAAAGTTCCAGCCAAAACTCAGTGTTTAAAAGTCAGTAATATAAAGGTCTCAGTTCTCTTTCAAGGCTTGAGAAAGAGGAGTTGTCACTTAGAAGAAACAAGCATTTTCCCACCTCATTTTGTGAGATGCTAGAGAGGACACTGGTTCTACAGCAGTTACCTTAAGACTTGATTGCCACTAAAATGAGAAGTCCATCAATTACCTGCATGACCTCACACTGCAGACACATGGCTAAGTGAAGAGGTTAAATACAGCTGAACATTAGAGAGCTGAAGGTGACAGGAACATTTAACTCATAATTGTTTTGTCATGGTGGGTGCAGATACCAATCCAAAGTTAGATTTGACAATGACATAAAATAGTCATAGATTCCTCTTTCTTTTTTTCTTTTTCACATACAGGTCAAACTCAATACTTGAGTGACATGAAGAGTTGTGAGCGTAAAAGGACTCCTGCTAGTGTAACACAACCTAGAATCAAGTTCTCTATTGTGTTGTGGGTTTTTTTAAGTGGCACTACTACTTCTCATCAAGATGCTAGTTTCAGATTTTCTAAGCAAAACTCCAATTTTGTGAAGTAAAATCTTATGCAGAGTAAGTACTTGTAGCAATTTCCTCATTCATGTAACTTCTTGAGGTTCCCTGGACAGTAACCATGAGACCTTCTTCAAGATCAAGTTTTACTGTTTTTAATTCTTATTTAAATATTAGAAACAGGCCAGTGAAAAGCAGCTACAATATTTATTTAGTGGGTGCTTATTCATCTTTTGAGTACCACCATATTCTCATTGCTCAAACCTCATTACTTAGATGGCTTTTAGCAGAAAGCACAAACATTAGAAGTACATAGGAGTATATAATCAGAATTAGAGAAAAAATGTGTAAACAGAATTACTGCTATGTAGGCTGTTAACTAACAACTCATAATCTCTCTGAAAACATGTACAGGCCAGGCAACTCTTGTCTTGTCCCTTGACAGCCTCCCCAAACCACCCCAGACCCTTTCTTACTGCATCTCTACACTATCTTTTTCAGAGCAAGTTAAAGTTTGCCATCTAAGCAACAAAAAAATCTTTAAAATCCTTTCCCTCTGTTGTAGTTATATAACTAATGAACACTTTGCCACATTGACTCAAAAGCAGGGCCAGAGAAATGGTATTTTAAGTTACCTATGAAGATGGAAAGTATTCCAAGTGCCCATTACAATGTAGGATTTCCCTCTGCCGCAAACAGACAGGAAAGATGACAATATGTTGGCATAGCAGGTTTTTAGATCAACAGCTATGCCAACATCTTGCCTCCCTTCCAGCTCTGCATAAAGGAACTTCTTGGAAAGGCATCTGTGGGAATTGTATCATCTTCTACTGTGATTTGTTTGATCTGAAACAGAAAATAAAAATTTAGGTAGAAGCTTCATGCTGTTATCTAAAACATCTGGACACCAATCTCACAGTACAGTGCACAGTGATGTGAGCTGTATTTTCATCCCTTAGGCTACGAGATCTAACAAAAAGCCTTGACAAAGGGCTCAGGTTTTAATTCTGTGCCTGTTAACTGTTGCAGAGCAGACACATAAAGTGATGATGTATTCAGGAATTTGCTTACCAACACACCAACAAAATCCAAGAGGGAGGATGGCTGGTCTGGAAATGTGTCCTATTACAATGTAGTAAAAACTTGTTCTCAAGTGACTTTATTTTAAAACACTCATGTTCTGGATTTGGTCAGTTTCTTTGTCCAAGGTTCACCTACAAAAAAAAAAAAAGTGATGTCAAAGGAAGAGATTTAAAAACAAATATTTGCTGTTATAAAAATACACATGCAGCTTCTTTCATACTTACAAATCACACTTACTGAACGTACCTGTTTCTATACAGCAGCCAAAATAGCAAGAGTTAACACAGGAGTCTAATAAGCTTAAGGACATTTGATAGCTGTGTCTCAAACACTCTGACTAGGTCAGTCATTTGCAAGACCACACATATGTGTTACTGAGCAAAAGAGATTGTCAGCTGTGGGAATTGTCAGCTGTATATTTAATTTTCATTTCCAAATCTGACCCCAGCATGTCTTACCAGCATTAGGGGTTTGGGGTTTTGTAGTTGATTTTTTGTTTGCCTGCTTTTCTGGGTTGTTTTTTGTTTTGTTTTGTTTTTTTTCAGATTATTACTGGATTTTTGAGGATGAGGATAAAAGTAATGGAAAGGTTATTTATTTTCACTGCCTACAACATCATTAACAAAGGCAAGTGCATTCACAGTCGCCAGACACTCCGGTAACATAATACTTTATAAGTAATCTCTGAAGAAGCTGTGTCCCAGCAAACCCTTTCAAAGCTGTGACTGCTGCATAAGGTATTCTCCTTCAGGAATGACTGTGCTGTCAATGATCATGTCACCTTAACAGTATACAGTCCAGAGCTGTCCAAATAGATATAAGACAAAAGCAAGTTTCTCCATATTGCCCAAGTAGAATAGAAACCATTACAGAAGCAAGCACTGCCACAAGGGAGCATCTTCTGTGGTCCTTGTTAACACTTGTGCCTTTAATTAACATTACAATTAGCATGAAAGTTGTTTTACACAACTGAAAGTCTGTTTTTCCACCAGTTCTCAGAAAACAGAGCAGAGTTGAAGACATACCAATGGCAGTACATTTGAAAGAGTCCCTGTGGAATGATGTTAAAATCCAGTAAGGATAAGCTCTTAAATCTGCCATTTGGAAATGTTACCCATGAATTCCATTTGAATATTCCCCTCCCAGGTGACTGTATCTCAGGATGGGAAAAAGTTTTAGTTCTTCAAAATGGGAAGCAATTTGTAAATTCCAAATATTTATTTCATAAAAATTGTGTATATAGAGGAAACATATGTTTACTTGCCTATGTTGTGTGTGCTAAGCCTTTCTGCCTTTAGAATTCAGATTATAAATACATCTGAAGCAGTTATGTTAATATACAACATTTCTCTACCACTATCTAATAGATCACTTATAAATGAGTACGGTTATGTTAGAAGTTTCGTAGTATCTCTGCATTTGCTTAAGCTGACAACTTTTTCAATAATTTTTTAATTTAAAGCTGTCTTTATGGTTGAACTTGATGATCTTAAAGGTTTTTTCCTACCTGTCGAGGGTCGAGGCTGGGCTGACCACCAACCCAATGACAGATGCTTCCCCCTTACCCCCCTTGCCCTCTCCCACGGGAAGGGAAAGGNTACCTAGCAAGGAAAAATCCAACAAGGAAAGATCTAGCAAGGGGGGACTGACCCCCAGCTTATATATCGAATATGACGTATATGGGATGGAACACTTTAGTTGGTCAGTTTAGGGTCACCTGCCCTGTCTGCTCCTCCTTGAAGGTGCAGCCTTTACCCTGCTCCCCCCAAACACGAGACACAAGATTTAGCGGTGACCTTGCTCTGCATACCAATCCCTGGTAATAAATCTAAACATGAGGCCTTATCACCGCTAGAAGCTGGCAGTGTCTGTGAAAACATGCTGCTAGTTTCAGAAAGTGCAGTTTCTTGGAGCAGCTTCAGCTAAAAAGTAAAATCACTGAACAGAATTACTTCTGTTCTAACCCAAACCAGGACATTACCTAGACAATTCTATGATCTTCTATTTGAGATCCAGTTTTGCAGAATGTTTGCATGTAAGTGTACTCACAGGGTTTTCGTCTTCTGACATGACATCTAATAAACAAGAATTAAACCAAACAGCAGTGTCAGCAGACAAGATCAGGGTGTGTAAACACGGATGTTCTCTAAGCCGCTAACCTGATGTTTTAGACAATCACTTCTGTCCTAAAGTCTGTTGTCCTGGAGGGCAGCAGATGAACTTGCAGCTTAGTCTGGACCTAGGCCAAGGGAGGTAGTATTTCAGAGCTCCATATCCTAACCGTTTCACTAACCCAAAGAATCTGGATTTGGCATCCTCTGATAACCGAAATCTAACTCATTCAAACTACTAGGATGGCAACATTTTGCAGCAGTAACGGGCTGTTGCCGGAGGTAACATCCCATTTGAAAAACCCACTACTGAAATGGAAATCAGAAATGTGGAAAGCTTGCAGAACAACCATAAATACCTTGCAGGACACTTGCATTTCTAAAATGAGCTTTGGCTTTATCAGCAGATTGTCAGAATCAGCGACAGCTCATTTTAGACAAAGTTTATTGCAAAAGAACAAAGGAAGCTGTAAATAATCTAATAAAATTCATGTTTTATTTATGTATTTTATAGATTTCTCCACAGACCATACTAGCTAGCAAGGTTAACAGGTTAGCTACGAGGCAATACACCAAATGCCACCAAAGGCACAAAGCTGGCCAACTGCTGAAAGACCCATTTCTGTTTAAATAGAAAACACAACTGTAACGCACAAAAGCAGAGGTGGGATGGGGAAATGCAGACAGTGCATTTTTCTTAATCACCTGCCAACTTCAGCTATTCTCTCTGTTAGAAGTTCAGTAGCAGTACACAACTTCTCTTCAGTATGGCCAGATGAGCCCTGGGCAGTCTGGTCCAGTGGGTAGCATCCCTGCCCATGGGAGGGGGATTGGAACCAGATGACCTTTAAGGTCCCTTCCAGAACAAACCATTCATCGATTCTATGATTCTATGAAAATGAGAGGAGAAAGCACAGAGACTAAAATCTACGGATGCATTAAAGCCTCTCAGATTGCTTCTCACAGTTTCCAAAGATGATGCAACAGGGGAGCAGAGAAGAGAGACAGCAAAACTGGTTGAGTTAGATGAAGAATCAGCACCTCACAGAAGCAAAGCCTTAAGTAGACAAGGATCTTGAAACAAAGGCAAAACTCCACATGAACAATGGAGAAATAGCCATCACTGTTACTGATTCACCTGGAACCATGCAAGGGAGAAGGCAAAGATGCCTTCCAACCCCCACCATCACCTGCTAATTATGTATAGACCCGCTCTGAGCAGGTCTAGACAACCAATATTTAAAGTACTGGCAGCTGCCTGAAGCTTCTTCTAGAGTAGAACTCCCACTATCAGAACCAGAAGCTGCACTGGCATTAGCTGTGTGTGTGAGTGAAAGCATTGGGAGAAAACAGGTAGCCTTACGGGCAGAGTTTAATCCCTGTAATTATGCAGGCCTAGTAATGTAAAGGTCTGCAAACAAATTCTGAAGCTCCATAAAACTGGGAGTTTGGGACATTCCCTGAAGGATCTTTGTTTTAAAAACAAGTATTTTGGCAGCCTCTGACATGCATTATCCATTTCAGTGTATTTTTTCACTAATTATAGGGAGACTGCGCCTAATTTTCCTCAGAATAATAGCCTGAAATTTCTAAAGATAGGAGTTTGTCATAAAATCACTTAATTGCATTTTAATTAATTTTCATTTATTGCACTGGCTAAAGTACTTTTTCCCCCCATTAAATGCAGAATAAGCACATTTTTGAACGAAACAAATACTTCACTTCAGGGAGACCAACCCAACACAGGCAGACACAACAGTGCTGAGGAGTCACATTCTTAATCCTGTGGGAATGGTGAACAATCAGAAGGTGCTCCAGAGGGTAAGGAAACCCAGGCTAAGGACTGAGCAGCTCTCCTGTGGACTGACTGGGTTCCCAAATAATGTCTTGTAGATTTCTGAGAATCTGAAAACATTTTGCACCGGGAAGATGACAGGAACAAGCAGGCAACCAGCTTCTATCAGACGCCCTAATGACAGTTCTCATGAAAAGTTTTCAGGTGGGAATACATCAACTACCAGAATCCAATACATCAACCACAAAAAAGCAGCAGCTGGAAATGAAAGCATGCAGCTGATTGAAATACTCATAGAGTTGTCATATTTCTTACCAAAAAATTCATACATATTCCTCCCTCACACCAAATTACTTCGCCAGAGGGAACTTTATAAATTATTCATCTAGAAATATTTATTCATTTACTGCAATATAAAACCTTATTAGTTCTAATTGGATTCGACTTAATAGAACTGTCCTCTTCCTGCAACTGTAAGGTTCTTTCATGCTAAGTTTTCCATGAGTGCTCTTTCAGTTACCCTAAAAATTCCTGTTTTCTCGTCCCTGCTGCCAACAGATTACTCCAGAGCCTAATCCACATAATTATCTTGCACAGACTCATAAAATGCACCAGATAACAAAGCCTACTGAAAAGATTCCAGTTAATTTCTGTGGGTTTTGAATTAAGTTTATTAAGTCTACATGTGATGGGCTTTTTTCATTTTTCCCCCCCTTTTTTTTATTTTATGTATATCTTGATTTTGTAACTATGAACTTCTGGGGCTTTTTCAATTGATTATACAAAGTTTAGTGGATTTTAACATCTCCATGTTGAAGTTGGCCAAGATATGACTGATTTTCATCTTCCTCCACAAATAAATATATCCATTCCTCTGATAACTTTTTAGCTCAAGCTAAAAAAAAAACCACAACAAAAAAAGCACTTCTCAGCTGTCCTTAAGATTAAAAAATTGATATAATAAGAAGAACTTTGGAATACAGGCTCCTTAGATTTCTCAACTCTACATTTGAATTCTAAATGGGTGTTATGTGAACGTGCCCTTATGGGATGTGAATACTCCAATAAAATTACTTTAAAAACCCCTTCGCCTAATCTCCTTTCATCTTTGCAATGGATATGACTTTGAAAGCTGAATTAATTTTTTTTACATTATATTTTTTATTCTTGAAAATATCTTTTTGGCTGTGGGAATAACAGAGATATGGAGCGTGGACTATGCCTTCTGAAAAATGTATCTTTCTCTAGATACTGAAAAATGTCTCGTTTCAAACTGAGATGTTATTTGGAAGATCCTATACTGAAGCATTGGGTTAACAGTTGGACTTAGTGATCTTAAAAGTTTTTCCCAACCTTTATGATTCTGTGATCCTATGGAGACCTTGTTTCTCAGGTTTTGCTGAATTCTAAGCCTCTGGGAGAATTAGGAAACTTAAAAGCGGCTCCAGAACCAAGGATCTGAGGTGTGTGAGTTGGGTGGCTTTTCCTAGGCACTTCAGTACTCAGCACTGAATTTTGACAGGCTAGTACCCCTGACTTCATCTAATAATGAATAAGCTGACCCTTCCTCAGGTGTCTGATTTTAGCCATTCACTTTCAAAAGATGCTGACCTGTGAGTCTCTCTAAAGACAGTGCACCTTCAGTTTAACTTCATTCACTTACATGGATATTTATGCAGATAGACATAAACTACGTGCTTTATCAATATTGAATTAAACAATGCACTTGGCATGTTCCAATGGCGAAGTCTGCAACGTGAAGAACAACTTTGAATGTCACTGCTTGTGCCTTAGTGGAAAGAAAAGCAGTTTTGTCGGAGTCGTCCAGAACCAGATAGCACACTTTGTAACTAGCTAAAATATCCAATGCTACAGACACCAAATACTCCTGTATCCCTTATTTATAAAATAAATCCCTAATGTCAGCCCTAAAAGAAAGAAAATACTTGGACTAAAGCCATGCATTTTGAACTTCTGTGTGGGTGATGGATGTAGCGCCTCAAACAACTTTTCAGCTTATCTATAAAGTCCATGCCTTACCTCAGCTTTTAAAAGTCTAATGAGATATGACACTTCCAGGCATTTAATGTTGTAATCCAAAATTCAACTATAAACTTATAGGAGATACCAGTAAAGTAAGTCATATGACTAAGTAGGAAAGCAGGCATAAAAATATTCTCCTAAACAATTAAATCAGTATTTTTTTAAGATCACAGTGATGACCGCCACAAGTAAAGCTGGTATAGATTTTTGCCACAATTATGTTAAACTTCACACCTGTCCTTAAGATTAAAAAACTGATACAATAGGAAGAACTTTGGAATACAGGCTCCTTAGATTTCTCAATCCTATATTTGAATTCTAAATGGGTGTTATGTGAACGTGCCCTTATGGGATGTGAAAACTCCAAACACCCAAAGTAACTCATCCTTCTAGGTAAATGGGATTCTGCCGCTGACTGAGTGGAAGCAAGGACAGACTAATGCTTATGTTTGGAAGCCAGAACATGAATGAAACCAGAATCAAGCAAGAGTATTCCACTGGCCTGTATAAATTTTGTCCTTCCAGCATATTCTGTGACGTATTAGTATGTCCTGGGAAGTAACACATGGTCAAAAATAAACCCAACCAAAAAAACCCCCAAAACCCCAAACAAAACAAAACTAGAACAAATAAAAAAAAAAGAGAAAAAAACAGAAATATGAAGTATGAATACTTCTTTCTCCACTGAGAACTGATTTAAGTCAGTTATCTAATGTGTAGCCAAATGCAATAAAACATACCAAATAAATTGCTAGAATTGAGGTCAGTGATGACAGGAAAATATCTCCAGCCTTTAAACAGGAACAGAGCATTCTGTAAGCCCACCTTAAATTTAGCTTTATCTCTGGAAGACTGATTTTAAAAGTATTTTAATAATGAAAATAACAGACATGATTTTTTTTCAGGAATGTCTTGTATTCTGCTAGTATATTTCCACAGTGAATTGGAGCAAAAGGAGAGCTTCTCTACTCTTTGCTTGACAAGATAATCATCTTTCCTTTCAGCTAGGAACAAAATTTGATATAAATGACAGATAACACTCTCAGGTGGAGCAACAAAGGTAAATGCTGTTTTGTGAAAATGTAAGCCAACTACCTACTCATCCTAGTTTCGGCTAGGATAGAGCTAATTTTCTTCTTTTGTAGCAAGTCTTTTGTTATTTCATCCCTGTGGGTTTCAACTGGACTGCACAGTAAGGCATTTGCATAGGACTTGCTGGCACTAGTTACTGACCTTCAGCTCCTCCCCAGTTTAACAAATGAAACACTAAATCTGGAAAAATAAAGCAGGAACATGAATATGAGGCATAAATTGCTCTGTGGCTCACAGGGTGTCAGCAGTTCAAATTATTCAGCCCATTTTTTCCACTCAGTCTAGAAACCAGAAACTGATTCTTGAACTGATTCTCTAAAATTGTCAGGAAAGTTTCTTCAGGGTAGTCCTCTGGCAAGTATAAAATACACATCAAGTTACCTTTGCATGATGGTTGGTTTGTATTAGCATTCATAAAATTTGTTTGTACTACCTGCCATATAAAGGACTGTTGTCCCCTTTTCTCCATCACAGACTGGGGTTTCCAGAACAGCACCCCGTTAGAAATGAATGCAAAGATGGTGCAGACATCTGTCTGTCTTACAGAGAGTTAGAGATTTGAGAACACATCATTATTCTTTAGTGATTTTGCAACCAGGATTTTCTTTAAAATTACTCTTTTAAATGAATTTTAAAGTGTCGAGGGTCGAGGCTGGGCTGACCACCAACCCAATTACAGACGCTTCCCTCTTACCCCCCTCAGGGTAAGGAAGGGAAAGGGGATAAGAGAGAGACAGAGAGACTTGTGGATTGGAAAATAAAAGTAAAACTACTTTAATAATAGTAATAATAATAAATGAAATATATACAAATATGTACAGAACCCAATACCGAACCTAAACCTCCCTTGATGGTAACTACGTCACCACTGATACTGCAGCAGAAGGCCTCAGCAGCAGATGAGTCCGGCTCAGGGGCTGGATCCTGGTACTGGATGCAGGAACTTGGGGATCACTGAAGCAGAGGAAAGCAATCCAGCAATCCGGGAATCAGGAAAGGGAACCTCACAAGGGAATCAGAAATCTGAATCAGAATCCCCCAAGAGAAATCTAACAAGGGGAAAAAAAAAAACTCCAGCAAGGAAAAAAAAACCTAACAAGGAAAACTCCGAATCGGGAACCAGGGAAAAATCCAACAAGGAAAGATCTAGCAAGGGGGGACTGACCCCCAGCTTATATATCAAATATGATGTATATGGGATGGAATACTTTAGTTGGTCAGTTTAGGGTCACCTGCCCTGTCTGCTCCTCCCTGAAGGTGCAGCCTTTACCCTGCACCCCCCAACACGAGACACAAGATTTAGCAGTGACCTTGCTCTGCATACCAACCCCTGGCAGTAAATCTAAACATGAGGCCTTATCACTGCTAGAAGCTGGCAGTGTCTGTGAAAACATGCTGCTAGTTTCAGAAAGTGCAGTTTCTTAGAGGAGCTTCAGCTGAAAAGTAAAATCGCTTAACAGAATTAGTTCTGTTCTAACCCTAACCAGGACAAAAATGAAAATTATTCTGTGGTTTTTGCTTTTGTTTTACTGTTCCTGATCCTATCTATCTGAAATTCTCTGTTGCACTTTAAAAAAAGGTGTTAATTACTATTCCTGGGTAACTTCTTATAGGGCCAGGTGTCTCGAAAATGTGTTCTTGCAATTGAAAATGTTCTTAAAATAGCTTGCTGTGGGTAGCATGTTCCCAAGTAGAAACACTGATTAAGTAAAGCTCCCCTACTGTGTCAAGAATATCTTTGTTGGAAAGAAATTTGCAGATTAACTGGGGTTATTTTAAAGTATTATTTAATACCGCTCCAGGCCAATCCATGGAAGTTTTGTTTCTCAGTTTTAGGCTCAGACCTTTCAGTTCACTGCACAGGAACCTGTCTGATGCGTACTGCAGTACTACCCCACTCATCCCACAACTGACATTTTAGATAGGACCAGTCGTTGGAAGTGTAGGTGAGCTGGAGACACAGAAACTGTGGTGGGAATTGTGCGTCTTCTGGTGTTTTCTGTTTATTTAGTGAGGAGTTTTTAAAGCAAAGACATATAATTTAATAACCTGGCAATCCTGAAGCAGAATTGTAGGGAAAGGGAAAGGTTTATCACAATTTCCCAACAAAAATTCTTTGGATAGCACATAGGAATTACTTTTTTTCAAGCAGAATAGGTTAAAGAACCAACCCCTCTGTATAACTGGTTAAACCCAGCAGCCTTTAAAGAATATGTTTCTGGGGAGCACAAGCTATATGGCTGGTGGATATACACACTGAATCCTACCCATGATGCAGCAGGCATCACCACAGAAGAATTTCCAGAGGGAACAATTGCTTCTGCTGGAGGATTCCTTGGGCAGTCATTGCTGGAGAAGATCCACTGAACTGGACCCTGAGAGGCAAGGGATGTCAAGACCAATACAGTTGTGGAAGAAAAATTTTTTTTTTCCCCTTTCCTGTTCAGAAGCATGACAAGGCTTTTATGCTCAGTAAGCGGTTTCCAGATATCTGAGCATGACTAAATTTGCCAGCATAATGTTTTAGCATCAAGTCTGTACAGTTAATGAATTGGTTTTATTTGTTGCACCCACTAACAGAAAGCTCTGCCTAAAACAGTATCCCACTGGAGAAAGTCTACATAGCTACTTGCCAGGGAATGTTAACCTCTTAAGTGGATATTGAAAATAATATCACGGTGTTTTGTTGCTTATATGGAGCTACCTTCTCAGTTTAGGTCTAGTTGAGTAAATCTACGGAAAATATATTGACTTGGTCCTTGTTCAGTTCTTTGGAAATTAAGAGAGTTACCATTATCTAAATTTTTAAATGCTGAGATAACAGAATGAAACCTACAAAGAGTCAGTTTAAGCATTCAGTTAAGACAGTTAAAAAACCCTACCATGTACTGAAATTTTCTTGTGGATTTTATCATATATTGGAGTGGTTTATATACATGTACATACAGGAAGAAATAGCTGCTTGCCTTTTTTTTTTTTTTTTCCCTCCTCATAAATCATACTAGTTAATTAAACCAGGATTTGGTAGTCTTAAAATCTCCATCAACAGATTTATAAACACCTCTTTTGTGCTGTAGTCATGCATTCCAGAAAAAGGACACCTTACTAATAACCATCAGTGCTACGTCTATTTAAAATAATATAAACATTGACACTACACTCTGGTCTTACAGGTTTGATTCTTTTTATTTCTTCTTCATTCTTTTTTTACTAATTTTAAGTTCCAATGTGTGTTTGTTGGCTGGTGCAAAGAAGTTTTAAAATGCACGATAATTTTCAAGATAACCCAGAGATGAAAATTACGGAGGGTAAAATACGCAAGGTCAGATTTTACCCTCTGTAATCTTCATCTCCTTGTTATCATGAGGATTTGTGAATACTATTTGTAAGAAAAACTGTTTCTTGTATTTTACTACATGCAATATTGGATCAGTTCCTCTAAATTTCAGAGGAACACAGTCAAGCCTGTGGAAATGACTGTTGCATTGTACTGTACCAGATCACATCTCAAGAGCTCATTATTTACTGCCAAAGACGAGTTTAGTTTTTTAATGCAGTGACTTTCAGAAAGAAATCTGCATTTGTATTAAGAGTATTTCCTAACTATATCCTCATATAATACCTTTTCAAAAGTTTTCTACCTTGTTAAGTCCATTCAAAAGATAATGTTCTGGGAAATCAGTATGTGAAAGGACAGACTTTTGCTTGTTGCAGAAGTTGCAGAGTATGTGTGAATTAAACGTAAGGGAGAAAGGAAAAGTGATCTTGCTGTATGCTGAAAGCCCTCTTGGCAAACTGAATTCCTTCTCCAATCTACATTTCCTATGCAAAGCTGAGCCTTGACTTCTTTCATAGTTTTTGCCAATGCCTATTAATTGTTATCACTTTGTTTTCTGAATATCCAGGATGAAATACACAAGAGACAAAGTTGGGGAGAAGCTCTTTGCTTTGCTGCAGGAGCACTCACTGAAAGGATTTTAAACCCAGCTTAGATAGCCAGAACTAGTAGACATATGACCATATTTGCCCTAGTATCTACCCGAGATCTGCTGGTCTTGTGAAATTTAATTAGTTTGTTATGAGACACTCAGAAATCACACACAATGCTTGTACTAAATGCACATTTAGGAAGACACTTTTAAAAATGGTCTTTTGTGCATAAGGGATAAAAATCAAATAAATGCACTACCTGACTAAATAAATCAGGAGCAGGATATTTCACCAAATTAAGGTGAGACTCTAATAGGATGGAATAAAAGTCAATGTTAGCGTTGTCAAGCTTGCCAGCACAAATACAGGCTTACAATGATTTATAATGCATATACAAGGATCTGAGACAGGAAGAAAATGTGTCTGCCTGTGCTATCAATGCTGGTACTTCTTAGCTGGAGGAGCTCTTGCCTTTGCAAGTGGTAAATTTCCTTTCAGTTGCAACAGAGAGGAGCAATTTCTTCTAAAAGAGAATGGCATCTTACTTAGATTATTTTTAAAACTTGTGTAAACACATCTATTAACACTGAAAACAGGCTGCAAAAGATGGAAGATCTACTGACTATGCAGCAGGACAGCACCACCCTACCTTTTTAACACCAAGTCTCCCTGGAAAAACTGTAAACAAATGGCAAACTTTAAGAACTCATTCATCTGCCCTATTCTCAAAATTTTCATAGCACCCTCCTATAGACATTCCTCCTACCACTAACCCTTCTTCTGATGGAAAGCTGTCACAGCATCTGTTCATCTGCCAACCATGCAGCAACACTAAAAAGAGATTGAACACCAGGACACAGAAAAGACAGCCTGAGATATTCTGAGCTAAGTTTAACATTAAATTCACTTACACTGTAAAGGCAGATTCTTTTGTCATTGTCCCTCAACTCCCTCAAGGAACAACCAAATCCATAGTGTTATTCTTCACTGAACTAGACTTTTAATGTGGGTTTTGGGTTGCCCAGAATAAATCTTTGCTTAGATTCCTTAATTCTGCCCATCCTGTAACTCTTGCACCTTCCAGATGTGTTACTTCTTGCATCATGGAAGGGGATGCAATGCCCTGTTTGTTGTTCTGGCCAGAACTTCACTGACCTCCTTAGGGATTTTCAAGGAGAAGTAGTACTGCTTAACTGTTGGTTTTCCAAGGAGACACAATGATAGTTACACGGATTGCTGAGATTAATGGAGTTAACACAAGCAAAGGAACAGCAAACTAGGACAACAATTAGAATTTAGACAAGGATTTCGTTTTCACCCGTAAATATAATTTCTTCCATGTTTTCCAGCCCTGTGCTTCCTCCTTCCTTTTGCAGCTCCTTCATGCAATACTCTTGCACTAAGAAATAAAAAAGTGGCACATACCAGGACAAACATCACTCCTGTACATGAGATTTTAGAGTTGTAAGAAGCCTTCAGAAAGAGGACAGCTTGCTTCATTTCTTGGAGTAATTTTGGTTAAATATGAAGAAAGAGAAACTTCAAGACAAGGGACTTCTTGCAACTAAGCAGGGAAAGGGCTGCTTCTTGTAGCTGAGGACAATGTTGGCTCATTCTTTTCTGTGTGGCCAAGCATCCCAACACATTGGCACACACCACCTTAATGCAAAAATATAGATTCCATTCCCAGGCTAGAAAACCTTCCATAGCTGCAGCAAATGTTTAAAGCAGTTAAAAAAGCAGTCTAAGTTTGGTTGTTGTTTTTTTTTTAAACAAAAAACATCCAAACAAAACCAAACCAAACCAGCAAAAAATCCAAAGAAAAAACAACACAAAAAACCCCAAAGCACAAAACCCCTGCCACAGCTACTTGCCCAAAGTCCAGAATCTGAGTTCAGCAGATGTGCTAATCCACTTCCTTCTAACTTTCAGGTGGTACTGAACCTTTACAGCTGCAAAGATACTGAAAAGACTTCTCTGTTTCCACCTACAGTTACGCTATTGCCTATGAGCAGTGGACTACTGCCTTGAAAACAACACATACCTTGCTACACTCTAAAGCAAAATCCACTCTTGGCTTTAAAGAGGTAGAACTCATTCCTCATGAAGGAAAGTTCTATATAAATCGAGGATTCTGTCATAAACTGGGCTAATCATAATTGCCAATTTAACTTTTCTTTAGTCCTTCCCAAACCATATGCAGGAAGCATTAAAAATAAAATCCCATGGTTAAACATGATCATGGTATCTGGTTTAGAGTCAAGATGTCAAATACTGAAGAATTAAGGATTATACCTGTTCAGAATAGACTTTGGCTAGCCAGGTGATGTAGAAGAATAACTTTTTTTCCTTCTCTTTATACCTAATCCTACTGCATAGGGGCTCAGATTCACTAAAAGTTATGGAAATCCTTTCTTTTTACAAAGGTATCGAGAACGTATTTTATTCTTCACTAGTACAAGTTCTATCTTGAAATAACCTGTAAATAAATCCCCTCTTAAAACTATGCATCCCGGAGTACACATGCAGGGCAAATAAATCACCTTGGTGCTACTGTTTTATTTTAACTTTTCTGAAACAACTCAGCTAAGTCAACCTAAACTGATCTACTGCAAAGGGGACTTTGGACAAGGAGGTTACACCACAAGACCCTTCAGGGGTTCCTTCTTGACACAAAAAGTGAAAACCAGAGATTTCAGCAAACCATGGACTGCAGGTCCACAGTCTCTGCCACTGTTTTGTCGAATTAGAGATCTTCTCTGATGAAGACAGAAGTGTCAGTCTGTATCAGACATGCCTCAAACATGCTAGCACAGAATAATTACTGGCTTGCAAAAGAAAAGCACATCGGAAAAAATACTACCGAAGCAGCTAAGGGGTAAAAAAAGAAGTGTACATACAGAGAAAGAACCGCAGGGAAGTGCAAAATTTTGTAGTGTTTTGTGAGTTTTGTCTTAGAAGAGAACAGCCTCCAGAAATTCATTGCACTGTGGCCTCAACTCCAGTCATCAGAATGAAAGGATCTGGATAAATATGATAAAGGAACCCTTGAGCAAGTCAAAATCTGGATGTTTTTATCTACAGAAAGGGATACTTCAGATATCTCCACGGGGCTAAAGAGAAGTATAAGGTGAAACAGCACATCTCACGCGTCGCTCGCCATAAAATGCAGTAGTAGTTTTAGGACAGTATTTACCTTCAGACACACCTGAGAACCATGGCAGGGTTTTGGCCATGGCTTTATCACTCTCCCCATTATTTGGGTAAGAGAAACTTTCTAATCTTGTCATCCTTACCGCTCACTTCGCGTGCAGGCTCTGGCTGACCTGATGCCCGTGTTTTACCTTGCTGCGGTTACTGTTTATCAGGGAAGTGACTGTCGTACTTTGACTCTCTGGTGCCGACGAGAGAAACCATTCCCGAGGCCGGGCCAGGAGGGAAGGACAGAAGGAACCAGCCACGGGACCGAGACAGGAGGGAACTCTACTACCTGGGAAGGAGCCCCACGGCCCAACAGGGATCCCGGGGGCCCGGGAGGGATTGAGGGAGGGAGCCCAGCGCAGCTGCCACCGCCAGGCCCTGGGGGACACCCCGGTCTTTCCCCGCTCACCTCCGTCCCGCCAGAGAAGCCTCTTACCGAGATAGACACCTTCCCGCCGCCTCCCCTCACCCTCCCAAAAGACTGCGGGACAGCGAAACCTCGCCGCCGCCCCTCCGGGTGAAGGAACACCGAGCTCCTCGCCCTCCACACCGACACGGTTCCCAGCCCGACGGGAGGGAAGTTTTCCCGCCTCTGTGCTCACGCTCTCCCCCACGACTCCCCGAGTCCGATCCCCTCCTCAGGGGATACTGACGACCCTCCGAGTCCCCGCGGCCTGGCCCCGGTCTTTACCTAAAGCGGCGGACGCGAGAGAGCCTGGCGAGCCGCCGCCGCCGCCACC
>VWZX01011142.1:41328-71901 GCA_013399015.1 Galbula dea | reverse complement strand
GCCTCGGCCCTGCGTCAGGCGGGAAGGGGCGGGGGCGCGCGGGCACCGCGGCCCTGACGGCGGGGGGCTGCTGAGGGTCCTCCCCGAGGCCTTCCCTCACGGCCTCTCCCCCTTCGCCTCAGCCGCGACCTCCAGCCCCTGCTCGGTCCCTGCCGTCGGTCCGTTCCCCGGGAGCCGCCCCCCTCCTGGCACCGGCTCCCCACAGGCTCCCCGACCCACTGACATGTTCGTTAAGCCCCACGGGAGAAGGCCGCAGCGAGGTGAGGCCCTGCCCGTGGGTCACTCAGATGCTATCGCGACAGGCGCTCGGGCTTCCAGCAGCCTGTCGCGACAGCAGGTGACAGCAAGGAGGGCAGAGTTCCAGATATGGGCTTGAAGTGTGTTCACGTAGGCGATGTACAGATGGACACCGACGTCTATACTGTCAACAGTATATGCAGCCTCCAATGCTGCCATCTCAAATGCCTCAAACAATCACTCTAATTTGAAATGTCCATCAGCTTTTGCCACTTCCAGTTCATTTTAGGGCAACGAGCAAGATATAGTAGCCTGGGTAGGTTTAACACCACTGCTCCTGTCTGCAGTTCTTACAGTAGTATAGAGTGACCACATTTATTCTTATGCTTATGCTTGTTCTTCCTTCTTACTCTTAAATTATTGTTATTATTGTTGTTGTTGTTAATAACTCAAAAGTAATATTTTTTGCACATGTACAGAAAAATTCCCTATTAGACCTGCCAGTGTGGTTAGGAAATGCAGAAAAGATTTTTGGACCTAATTCCTTGTCATGGTTGACAAGGCTGAAAAGCAGCAAAATGCAGAAATGAAAAACAAAGAAAATGTTAGATACCATCCTTTAAGTAATCGATTGAGTTGCTTGAGAGCAAAGGTAGTGCACTCTGGTGGAGCATAGCAGGGAGATAGGTGGGGTTTCTATCGTGTTACATATGGAGAGAGAACCCTCATGGTTTTCTCTCCATTTCTTACCTCTTAAACACAATCAGTCTAATTTGGAGTGTTCATCAGGTTCTGCCACTTTCAGTTTATTTTAGGGCAACCAGCAAGATATTGCAGCCTGGGTAGGATCAACACCACTGCTCCTGTGTGCAGTTCTTACAGTAGTATAGGGCAACCACTTATTTTTTTATAAGTAATATTATTTTTTTATTCAAATGTCATCTTTTTTGTAGGTGTACAAAACCACACAGCCTGAGTTGGAAAGTTTGGGCTGGAAGCTGCAATATAAGAAAGCTAAAAAAAGAATGTGAAGTGTGACCTTCAAAGAAGGATTCCAAATGAGATATTCAAATCTGAGCTTTTATTTAAAGAGTAATTCTGAGAGGTAGACAGGCATATGCCATACAGAAGCATATTTCTAATTAAAAACTTTGCTAATTTCTAAATTTAATTGCCTTTGCTTCCAATATATGTTATTGTAGAGCAGCAATTAGGCAAATACGTTTTTGTTTATTCCCATTCTGCTTTGTACTCCTTATCAAATCTCTGTGTATAACCATTTCCAGTATATCCTTCAGTGCTGGGTTAACTGCACAGCACCATGCTTTTTCTTCTCACAACCACTGGAACATTATTTTGAACTTAAAAGGAGGCAAATTGTAAATCCATGGAACTGACAGAGCAGCTAATGAGACAGAACCTTCAGGTGCCTTAGTAAGAAGATTTTCTGTCATGCCATGCGTGGACTGCTTTTCCTTGGTGCCCTTTGTAAGATATGTCTCAGTGGTCTTCCAGAAGACAGTTTGCTGAGTCAGAATAGCCATTAATTCTCTGCTTTTTGCCTTGCAAAGCAACTGGCTGTAGATTTTTTATTATTTTTTTTTACCACCTGCCAGCTTTAATAACCTTCTACTTGGGGAGGGAGGGAAGCAACGTGTGTGTCCTAGTTTGGGTTAGAACAGAACTAATTCTGTTCAGTGATTTTACTTTTTAGCTGAAGCTCCTCTAAGAAACTGCACTTTCTGAAACTAGCAGCATGTTTTCACAGACACTGCCAGCTTCTAGCAGTGATAAGACCTAATGTTTAGATTTACTGCCAGGGATTGGTATGCAGAGCAAGGTCACTGCTATATCTTGTGTCTCGTGTTGGGTGTGCAGGGTAAAGGCTGCACCTTCAAGGAGGAGCAGACAGGGCAGGTGACCCTAAACTGACCAACTAAAGTATTCCATCCCATATACATCATATTCGATATATAAGCTGGGGGTCAGTCCCCCCTTGCTAGATCTTTCCTTGTTGGATTTTTCCCTGGTTCCCGATTCAGAGTTTTCCTTGTTAGGTTTTTTTTCTCCTTCCTGGAGTTTTTCCCTTTTTAGATTTCTCTTGGAGGATTCTAGTTCCTGATTCCCTCGTGAGATTCCCTCCCGTGGGGGAGGGCAAGGGAGGTAAGGGGGAAGTGTCTGTCATTGGGTTGGTGGTCAGCCCAGCCTCGACCCTCGACAGTGTGCTACACAAAGAGTCCCTCACTCCATGACCAAGCAAGGCTTGGATAGGCCACTCAGCATTGCAAAGTCCCTTTCTACTTTGTATATATTTTTTTCCTCTTAGGACTAATTAGCAGCTAATCCCCAGAAGTAATTTAGGATCATAGGATTGTCAGAGTTGGAAGGGACCTCAAAGATCATCCAGTTCCAACCCCCCTGCCTGGCAGGGGCACCATCCACTAGATCAGGTTACCCAGGGCCCCATCAAGCCTTCTCTTAAAAGCTTCCAGGGATGAGGCTTCCACAACCTCTCTGGGCAACGTGTTCCACTGTCTAACCACCCTCAGAGTGAAAAACTTCTTCCTAATATCCAGCCTAAATCTACCCTCCTCTAGCTTACATCCATGTATCCATACTGTCTTTTGCGTGTGACTCCTTGTAAAAAGGAAGTCTCCATCTTCTATGTAGCCACCTTTCAAACACTGGTACGTGGTGATAAGTTCTTTCCTCAGTGCATTACAGTGGTTAGAGACCACTGCTGACATTTCTGGCTCTGGGATCGGTTGCTCAAGTGTTTTCTATGGTGTGGGCAATATTTGCATGTGTTGAGAAGGTTTCCTTTGCTTCCAATCACAATTAATACAGCATAACTTTGTGAGAAACACAGCAATTGCTTGCTTTAAAAGTAACCCTAGAGGATTCTTTTGTAAATATTCTGTTTGTAGATTTAGGGCTACAACTGTGGTGTCCCTGGAGAATGTTTTTAGGTGTGTTTGGGTTTTTTTAAAATAATTAAGAACAGGAGCAACCAAAGAGGAGAGCTGGAGAAAGGGACCACCAAACCAGACCATCTCCTTGCCAGCTCTCTGCTGACTACTGGGCACTCTTCTACAGTACTGACTGATGCCAAACAGTCTTCTAACCTTAAGGTACTTAGTGTCTTCAGAGATAATTGAGTATATTCAGATTATTGTGGAATCAGGCCTCTAGCAGGAGCGGCATCGTAATTATTTTAATGATTAAATTGTAGACATGCCTTTTAGATACCAATAGGATTATTCAGAAGAGAAAAGCAATGCCAGCCACACAAGGCTAAATAATGGGGTGTTATCAAGCTGATTCTATAATTTCCCACAGTTTTGTTTATGCTACATGGACTGGGCTGTGTCAGGAACTGGCTGCATATTCTGTGGGTTTACAAAGGAGCGTGTCCATTAATTTTACACTTTATATTGTCCATGTGTACTTTGATAATAATGTCTAGACTAGGCAAACCTACTCCTTACCTGGTAGTACAATAGGAGTCAAAAGTGCTTGTTGATTCACAGGACATGATGATAGTTTAGGGATTATAAAGGGCTTTGCATGCATCAGTTTATTGTTTGGGGTTTTTTTAATATATACATTTAAAATATTGAATGTATATATATTTAAAATAGTTATTCTGACATTTCTGTTGAACAGAAGTGCTGCCTTATTTTTGTTGGGGCTTCTTTCAGAAGTGCATGGCAGCACAGTTTCCTCACTCTTTTATTGTTTTTAAGATATATCTTAAATGAAACCCAAACTAAAACTACCCTCAGTTCTGTAAGTCTTTCTCCCCACCTGGCAAAACCTGAGAGCTTTCAGACTACTTACAATTATAGATGAAATGGGAAAGAACAAAAGAAATGTAATAAAAGAATAACTGTATTTTAATGCTGAAAACCTGCATTTGAATTTAAGAAATGTCAGTGAACAGAATGCCATGTATGTCCACCTAATGTTTAAAACCACTTTATTGTCAGAAACCCCTACAGATCCACTGATGAGTGTTTGGTCAAGGCAAACACAGGGGGGGTGGGAAAATTTCTCCAGTTGTCTTTCTGGCAGTTTGTAAATAGTTCTTTTACCAACATATTACACAAAGTGAACTTTTACTCTGATATTAATTTATGCCATCCCTTGAGAGAAAGAAGGCAGCCCAGAATGCTACAGAAAGCTTGTAAAAAGTTTAACAGCTCTATATCACTGCCATCTCTCCCAGTTTTTCCCCCTCTGGTCAGGGCTGAATTCCCCTTAAAATCTGGTAGAAAATTCAGTACGTAATGAAATTACATTTTTTACTAGAATAGTCTGTTTGTCTGGGCCATTTTATTAGTTTTATCAGGCAATCAGAAATTCCTATCAGTTTATAGTTTTAATTAAATTTTTTCTAAAAGCAGCTTCTTCTTTTTTTGGTGTGAAAATTCCACCACTTTTCTAGCCAACTGTGTTGCTGTATTAAGGATTTTTAAAGCACTAATGTCTGGGAACTAAAAAGTACTGTGAATTCTTCTTCAGCATGAAAAGACTGTGTTTCTTTAATTTTGTATGAGCTCTTTTAACCCCATCTTTTGGAGGGAGAAAGGAAAACCAGCAGGATTTTTTAAAGCCTTGAGGAAGCAAAAAGGTGTAGGGGATTGTGTGTTTAAAAATCCTGGTTTATGGAAATTAACTTTTTTCTTAGATCCCTCTTTTTTTTCTTTTCTTTTCTTTCTTTTTATTCCCCATCTATTTATTGGGAAGAGTATTAAGTGATAAAAAGCATATCATAGACAAGAATCCTGCTGTGTCAGGGGGGTTGAACTAGATGATCTTTTGAGGTCCCTTCCAACTCCTAACATTCTGTGATTCTGTGATTCTGTGACATTAATAAGATGCAGAGTCTCAAAGCTACACCAGAAACCATGAGTTCTGTGGAAATGAGAGTCCATTCTAAGTCTTTTTGATAGTCTTTTTGAGTCATAAGAAACAGCATGAAACATTCCGTATCCCAGCTGGCCTCCCCTATTCCTTTGTTCCAACCCTCTTCCCTTCTTCACCACCTTTAGACAGACTACAGAGGCTGCAGACATGCCAAAAAGGAGAAGTGAGCTCAAGAAAAAGTAACCTTAAAACTCCCAGCCTTCATTAGGTGATCTAGAAGGTGGACACAGAAACGAGGAAAGCATGAAAATGCTGCTCAACCCTATATGGTCTGTTGGGGTAAAATATTTGTTTGAGTATGGCTCTTTGATTTTTTTGCCCTTCCTTTCTGGGTAAAAGAGGCATTCTTTGTGAAATTGATTCCTTCACCTGTAAGATAAAGACATGAATAGCACATACCAGCTACCTCTCAATGATGAGTGTTCCAGTTAGTTAGTTATCACAGTAGCAATGTTAAAACATGTAAAATTTGACATGAAGATGCTGTCAGCCTGCAGAGTGGCAGGTGATTTCTTACAGGTTGCTTTTCAATCAGAGTGAATACACTCTTACCTGAGAAGCAGCTAATTGAAGTAATTTTCCAAAGTGTCACTTCAATATCCAAGCAATTCATTACATTGCACATGCCATTTCATATACTTTTAGGGTGGGGCAGCACTCCCACTGTTCTCTCCAAGCTCAAAGTAAATTCTATTTCTTTCTTGTACAAAATGCAGCTGAAGAGCTTCAGATTGAATTTACTAAGCACAGCACAGTTTGCTGCTGGCTTTTCTCCTCCCTCCTTTAATTGTGTGGAAGGCAGTTTTCTTGTCAACAGCTAGGCACCCTTAAAAGACACACTAGAATTTTTGCACAGCAGCAAAGACACAGCAAAGCTTTTCCTTTCTTTTTTTAGTGGATAGCTGAAATAGAGATGATTTCAAGGGCATTAAAATATCACAAGACCTGGAAAACCACATGGATTAAAAAACAAAAGTTGCTAAAATTAGTGCATTTCCTTCATGTAGGAAATAATTTCCTAAAAAAGCTCTTCAAACTCAATCCAAACCCTGGAATTTAGAATCTTTACAGAAGCACTGATGAGTGTTGTCTTTGCTTTGAATGAGTTCTTGTTTGAAACAGAAAACAGATTTCAGTCCAGGCTATGGCTCATATGAACCAATCTGGTCCCTCAGGTGGGTCACTAAGCTGTCCTGAATAGGCATCAGTGCTTTTCCCAGTGTAAATAGACCTTGGATGGAACAGCTGCCACCTCTGCCCCTGTAGAGATGACCAAATAGGGACATGCACTTAGTGGGTAGCAGTTCTCTCTCTAGCATATCTGGTAGATACTGCTGGCACACCCAAATGAGGACAGAAGTGCCTGGTTTGGCACTTTTGTCCTCTGTGAGGTCAAACCTAACCTTTTTCACCTTGGGCTTTGTGGGAGAAATGGCAGTATTAGTCATCTGGGGGAGAAGGACAAAAGGCAAGCAGGCAGGCTGGCTGCTTGTCTGCTCTTCTCACCCTGCTTCTGTGTTCTGAGAGGAGCTGGAGACCCTGTCCGTTTCCACAGGCTTTTTTTCATGAGAGCCCTACCTCTGTGCTCACTCATTTCTCTCATTTTCATAGTTTGATAAACCCTTGGTATGTTGCATGTAGAATAGATTTATGTTACAGCGCAATATGTCATGAAAGAAAGATGCATTAACATGTATGCATAGGTTTGTAAATACCTGCTCCAATGTGCTCGACATGAACAATTACTGAGGTGAAATACTGGACTGATAATCAAAAAGCTCCATCTACATAAGTTTTCATTATCTTCATAAAATTCCACTATTAGTTTTCTGCAGTTAGGAAAAAATAAGTTGCTCTGACTTCCAGTGTCTAGAGCATGAAGGTAGGAATGAGAAGCAGCAAAGTTTCTCTTTCACTTTAGGACTTGGCACTAAACGATTGCTTGGTAAGGTAAGTGTCATTAGGGAGGTAGGTACTATGATCTCATTTTACTGATGAGGAAGCATAGGTTGAGGGAACACAGTTGATTTGTGTGAGGACACACTGTCATAAAAAGGTCTTTTCTATACTCTCCATCAAGATAGAGATCCTAGTCTTGCTCTCTTAAGGGACAGAAGTTTTGCAGTGGAGTGAGTCACATTTTACCCTGCTGTGAAAAGTGTGATTTTCATACCTGCTGTGAATTTTTACCTGCCCTTGATAACCACTGAGGATGACCAACAGGATAAGAATGGTGACTGAATAAGACTGATAGCTGAGTGAGTTTTGATACTGTCTGCAGTGAAACTGCAGTTTAGAAGAGATGTCCCTTACTTAAGTGACATAGTTGTGTGAGATGCCCACACAGAGGCAGTTTTAAGAAGCCTCTACTGGTGTCAGGCAAACTGTAATATGGAAAAATTCTATGGAATTCTTCTGATTTGAGAAAAAAAGCCCACAATGCTAGATTTTTGAGCCAAATTGCTCAGTTTAACTGCACCAGCTACATAGGCCTGTCAGTTGATTGGGAAGCCTTATCATAGAACCATAATGGTTGGAAAAGGCCTCTGAAATCACCAAGTCCAACCATCCACCCAACACTACCATGCTCACCACTAAGCCAGGACCCCAAGAGATACATCTATACAGTTTTTGAACTTTTCCAAGGATGGTGATTCCACCACCTCCCTGGGCAGCCTGTGCCAATGCCTTGTTCATGTTTTATCAGACTTTTCTAGAAGGATACCTTGCAAAAGTCTCCTGTTGCTTTAGCCAAATCAGTTTTAGAGCAAAACTGCTATCTCTGCTTGTTTGCTTTGCTTTTAAAGCTCTGAGCATAGTATCCATGCTTTATTGGTCTTCCTTTCCCCTCAATACATTTACAGTGAGTTTCTGACAGCTGTTTCATCTTTCTTAACATCTCATGGCTTACTCTCCTTGAGGGTTTTATGCAGATGATGTTATAGCAAGCAGCAAGGTGAGAAAGGAATGAAGAGAGCCAGGCTAGCTGCTCTTCATCTGCTGGTATGATGGAGCAACACAATGGTAGCTTGTCTTACATGGGACCCCGTACAAAGAGGGGCAAAGAATGATGGCATGGTCATTGGTTCTGGCAAATGGTTGCCCATGGATGCAGAGATGCTTCTTTCTCAGTTTGTAGAGCTGGCAGTGTTTATCATTTCCCTCTCAGCTTTGTCCTGAAAGCAGCAATGAGAGAGGATATCCATGAAATGTAACATCCAAGGCTGCATTCACCTCTGTGATTTGTGGGTGAAGTACTCAGAAGTAGGTGAGATACTCTGAAGCACTGGAAGGGAATTTTTGTTGCCTTTCTGCCATGTTTGGGTTACAGTTACGTGTTTCTAGAGCTCTCTTTTTTTCAGTCTGAGGTGAAAAGGATGTGTGATTTAAATTAAGAGCATGAAAGCTAATTAAGCTTAAGTTCATTTTTCTTCTCTAACTATCTTTACTTTCAGTCAGTGTCTTGTGTATTTCCACCCACTTTTTATATGCTTAGATCTATATTTCTTGGAACCTTTGCTTTATGACACTGAATTAACTCTCTTCTTTTGATGAAGATTTTCTCCATGCAGTCAGGGATTAGTCATTCCTAGTGAAGCAGAGGTGTTTTACTGTGTCATGGAAAGGTCTTGTTAATTTAAAGCATTCAATGAAAATGCATTTAGAAATTGCTGGTTATCTTCTGTAGCTGAACTAAATTCATGCAGAAAAGGACATTTGAAGGCCAGCTACTAAAATAAACCAAGTCCTCATTTTATATCTAGTTAGAATGTGCTAAGTTTGTTATCTATCATATGGATTTATTATACATTTACAAATTCAATTTTAAGGCTATTGTTTTAAAAGTCAGTTTAAATTGTATCTGTCTGTTAAACAGAGTTACTGCATCTGATAAAATATGTTGAGATATATGAAGTTTCTAGTCAGATGTATCAGGGGAGTAGTTAAGACTTTTTTTGAAGAACAACACCTTGTAAGAGGCAAATTAGTTTAAGATAGAAAGAGTCTTCAGTACACAATAACTCTAGCTTCTGGGGAGAGGAGTAGGAGAGGGGTGGTTTACGTACTCTATTGTTGTCATGTGAAGCCAGTACAAAAGCATCATTTGAATTTAACTGAGTATGGATTAGGCTTTCTGAAAGCAATTCATTACCATTTACTAGTTAATTAATCATTTCAATTAATGTTAAACTACCCTTTTCCCCTAGGATTATTTTATTGCTGTTGATAGGAATGATTTCTCTCCAAACAGCTGAGGCATCTTCTCTTGGCCCTGGATGAAGAAAATATAGTAGCTCTGTGAGGTCCTGGGCCTATTGTCAGTAATGAATCCTAGACATAATTTCTTGGGCAGACTATCAGACAGGAACAAAAGGGAGAAAACTTTATATATGTAATTTTTCCTTCCTGGACAGGTTTTAAGAACAGAAGCAGTACTTTATTAAAATTTTCAAACAACTTACTATCTTGCATATTCTAAGCAATGAAAAAGAAACATGAAAGGGATAAAGAGATTGTTTGGTTGAGGAAAGAATATTCACTTCAAACTATTGACAGGCTCATCTATAAGAAATAATAATAATAATAATAAATAATTAGTAGTAGTAGTCTGAGGCCCCTGCACTGTGACATCTAAAGCAGAGCCTTTTTGTCAGTGTCAAAATTTGGTGTCCATGTATGAATGGGTTTATTCTCAAGAAGGTGTCCATATATTTGTAAATTATATAAGGCCATATGTAAGTTCTGTATAAAATATCTATGCACTGCCACTTTGGGGTTTTGGTTTAGCAGTATTGCAGAGGATCATAGAGGTAAAGCTCTTGCTACAAGGAATAAAATGCTTACTCTTCAAAATATGGCAGAATCTTTTTCTTTGGGCAGGTAGCATTGTGTCAGATCACTTTACCTCATTTACATGGCTTTAGAATTACCCTTGTCTTTTCTCTCCAGTGTGTTGGTGTTGTTTCAGAGCTCAGATTGTCTCATTTCATTTATAATATTCTTGGCCTGTTGCATTATTATTGTAGCCAACCAACATAAAAAGAAAAGTCAAGACAAGGCAGCTAGGATTGCATGATTGAGCTGGAATTTCCCTTTCTTTTCTTTACCTCCTTTAAAGTTTTCTTCTCGTAGTATATAATGAATTTATAAGCGACTTGTTCCTACCTTATATATTTTAGTAACAGTACTGAATTAAGTCAGAACTGAATAAAAACTTGGGAATGCTGCTGACTGAAATGAGATTTCAGGTCTCATAGTCTGGGGTTTAGTTTGTCATTGGAGGGGTTCAAATTTTGTTATTAGTGCTGGCGAGTTCCTTGGATTTGTTCAGGATTCCTTGGCAAGAATGATCTGATCTCAGATGGCCCAGCTTTGAGCCGGGTATTGTAACAGATGTCTTCAAGCTTCCCTGACAATCTGAGGCGTTCTCTGTACAGAAAGAGGAGAAGGCCACAGCTGGAAACAACTTAAGATCTGTGCAGGCAAAGCTGAGACTTCTTGCAGAGTCTGAGGAAGCTCACTTAGCAGTTTATTGTGCATACATAACAGTCTGAGCTACCAGCATCAACTGTACAACCATATTTACCCCTGCAGGAACCTCGCAGACTTAAGCCATGGTGATGTGTGATCAGCTTCATTGGCTGCTTGTGTTTACTCATAGGCTTCCTCACAGTATATTTATTAAAATTTCGTGTGTGTAACAGAGCAAGCACTGGATGAGACCCTGTTGCTGCCCGTAGAGTTGGCAAATTGCCATCCAAACGTGAAGGCTCTACAGAAACACTGGGTCAAGAGGGTTATTTAATCCTCTTCTTTTCACTCCCTAATGTTAGTAACATCAGTAGGAGTATGATCTCAAAGGTATGATGCTTAAAATAAAAGCAATAATTTAGAAAGCAAGTTCAGCTTTTAAAATTTATTTTCATGAAATAGAAAACATTATTTTCCTCTTATTTTTTCTCCCTCTGTATATGCCTGTGCTTCATTCCTAAAATCTTCGTTTGGCATCTGGTGCAGCAGACCTTTACCAGTTCTGATGCATTTATTTCTGGCATTTACTCTGTCTCTTCAGAGAGTTCAAATGTAGCTAAAGACTCTGAAGCGTTTAGTACAGCAGTTCAGTTGTATATTTAAATTCTAATACAGGACTTTAGATGAGAGGCTTCAATGCAAAAAGGCACAGAATATCAGCTCAGAGTTTATTCATAGTTTTCCATTGTAAGGGGGAGAGTTGTCTGTTGCAGAAATGTCTTTGAATTATAAGAGGACATGAGATGGCATGAGACAGTATGACTAATAAATTCCCAGTGATAGAGGTTGACAGGAAAGGATCTGTTTTGTATAAACTGTTTTGTTTGTTTTGTTTTGTTTTGTTTTTAAATTTGATGGCTTAATAATATTCTGTATCTGAACTGTCAAAAGTAGAACTAGTGCAGCAGTGTTTGTCCACACCATTCTAGGATTTTTTATGAATCCTATATTTCAGAATTGTCTTGTCCAAGCACACATGTAATTTAACTGACTATACACATACATGTAGCTATCTATATGGGAATTACAAGGTATACTACATATACTAATGGTATGCTACTTATACTAATGGTATACTATGTGGTATTTTCTGAATTAGAGTCTTTAAGAAAACTTTAGACTAAGGTAATAAAAAGAAATTTGACCAGAACAAGACTTTGTTATTATTTTGGGGGAGCTTTCACCATTGTATGTGAAGGAAAGGTTTTGGTTTTAATAGTATAAATTTGTTGGGAAAGCAGGTCTCCATTTATAAAGCAATATAGGTGCTGTATCTGTTTAGCTTGTTCTCTAAATAAAGTCTTAAAGGAAGCAGATATTTGGAGAACTGTCCATAGAGGTTTCAAGGTTATTGCCTTAAACTGTGTCTCTGTTTTCAAAACTATAGAAAAAAAAAGGTAATGTTGGAACATTATGTGCATAAACATGCAGAAAACAGCTCTAACCAGAGAGCTACCTAGCTTAAAATGAGCACAGTTGTGTGCCAGTATGAAATTAAATTTGCTTCAGGTTGAGCTTGTCAGTTAATTCACTGAAAGTGGAAAGTGGACCTCAGATTCCTTGTGGACAGCAAGTTCACCATTGCCCTTGTTGCCAAGAAAGTCAATGGTCTCCTGAGGTGCATTTAGAAGACTGTGACCAGCAGGTTGAGGGAGGTTCTCCTCCCTTTTTACTCTGCTCTAGGGAGGCAACATGTGGAGTGGTATGTCCAGTAGTGGGCTTCCCAGTTGAAAAGAGACAAGGAACTCCCTATTGCTGGTTACATCTGAAGGGACAGTTGTTTATGTTTTATCTAAATTTCTTCCTCTAAATATATGCTCAAGCCAAGTCATAACATGTCTCTGAATAAGTAAGTGTTCTGCCTTAATAACAATTATCTCTGGAAAGGTGTTGAACAAATTAAATTCATCAGTACAGGCTTAGCATCCAAGGTTCTCCTCTCCCTCTACTCTGCCCTAGGGAGGCTACTGCTTCAGTACTGGTTCCAGTTCTGGGCTCCCCAGTTCAAGAGAGACAAGGAACTACTGGAGAGTCCAGCAGAGGCTCCCAAGATGCTGAGGGCACTGGAGCATCTATGGGAGGAGGAAAGGCTGAGAGCCCTGGGGCTGCTTAGCCTGAAGAAGAGCAGCACCAGAGGGGAGCTGCTCAATGCTGAGCAAGAACTAGAGGATGTGGGCAAGAGGCTGGGGCCAGACTCTTCAGTGGTGCCTGGTGACAGAAGGAGGGTCAATGGGCACCAACTGGAACCCAGGAGATTTCATCTGAACGGGAGGAAAAACTTCTTTTCTATGAGGTTTCCAGCGCACCGGATTGGGCTGCCCAGAGAGGTTGTGGAGTCTCCTTCTGTGGAGAGCTTCCAACCCCAGCTGGAGGTGATCCTGGGCAACCTGCTGTGGGTGACTCTGCTTCAGCAGTGGGGTTGGACTAGATGATCTCCACAGCTCCCTTCCAATTCCTACCATGCTGGGATTCTGTATGAATTTTTAGAACGGCTGGTGGATATGTTTACACTGTGGTCGATGCAGCTCCTATGGACACAGAAGAATTTGCAGCTGTTAGAGAGCAGGGTTTGCAGTCTGAGTTTTGTGCTACTACTGCACAGGTATGCATTTGTGCAGATGCACAAATGCAGCCGTCCTTGGTCTCCTTTGGTGACCCTGGAGGTGCTGAAATATTGCTTTAAAATGAGTCACAAACATCCTCCATATGGCACTGAATAAGCAAGGTTCAGAACCCACCAGTCACAGACCTACCTCTGTGGGGGACGGCACTTCTGACAATTACTCTGAGGGGTGGAATCAATTAACTGGACTTAGCAATGGTCAGTGGAGTAATATGGCTTCCAATGCCTAAGGTAGTGCCTAATCTTATGGGCTAATTATACTATTGAGCTGACACAGTACTTCTCATGACAGGCTGTTCAATAATTTTATGTAGGACAGCCAGAAACTACCCGAGGGCTCCTGAAAATGTTACATTTGTTGGTTCTTGAAAGTGGCTACTTCTCTGTAGTGGTAACATCCATCAAACAGAATTTCAATCATAATGAAGCCTACCAGGTTTAAATTTTACAATGAAATTGATCAAAATTGCTGCCACTTTCTCATAGCCTTCAACATGACTCTAAAAGACACACAATAGCATTTTGCAATCTCTTTAAACAGGCATCTACTGATCTCACGATGCCCACACCCATTGTGGGAGCAAGTATTTCCATTTTTTGTTATCAATGTAGCTTCCACAGGTGAGTGTCAAAATAAACATTCATAGAACTTGTATCCTTGAACGGAGAGATTACATCTGTAGGATTGTAACCACTCCCAAGTTTGCTGGTAGAAATAATTATTAGTGTGCCACATATGCAACTCTTAGTCTTTGAATTGTTTTGGTTTTGTTCTTGAAGTGTTTTAGAAGTATAATTGTTTGTCATAGCAGGATTGCCTCTGCATCACTGGTACTTGGGTAAAGTGCATCCACTTAGTTAGTCAATAGTCCTTATAAAATCTGAGATCTGTTTCAGCTCCTTGAAGCATCACTTTAGTCTGAAATACTCTTTTTGGACATCTTTAGGGCTGTATTATGCATTGTCATACAGCTTTGGATTCTCAGCTGCAGTATGGAAGAAATAAAAAGGTGTTTACTGTGGAGTCCATTTACAAAGGCACGTGCTGGATGAAATTCTGGTGCATAAACATCAACCAGCTTGTTTTTGGAACCTGTTTCAAATAGTGGCCCGGGTCTGACATAGAAGAGAGTGTCATAAGATGAATACCAAAGACTAATAAGTGTAAGAATATAACAAAGAAACTAATTCAATAGTCATCAAGATAGTGTCAAATCTGACAGAATTCAAGAAGCATTTGAACAACACCCTCAGGCACATGGTCCAATTCTTTAATTATTCTGTGCAGAGACAGGAGTTGGACTTGATGATCCTCACAGGCCCCTTCCAACTCAGGATGTTCTGTGATTCTAAGATGTATCTCAAATATGAGTATGTTATAGACACTTACATTGCTTCCTGAAAGGAGCTTGTAGTGAGATGGAGGTCAGTCTGTTCTCCCAGGTTGCTAGTGATAGGACAAGAGGAAATTACCTGACGTAGTGGTAGGGGAAGTTTAGGTTGGATATTAGGAAAAATTTCTTCTCTGAAAGAGTGGTTGGCTGTTAGAACAGGCTGCCCAGGGGGGTGGAAAAATCACCATCCCCGTAAGCGTTCAGAAAACACGTAGGTGTGGCACTTCACAGCATAGTTTAGTGACATGGTGGTGTGGGGTCGGTGGTTGGACTTGATGGTCTTAGAGTTCTTTTCCAACAAAAATTATTCTATAGTTTTGGGATTCTATGATTTTGTAAGCTACAAAATAATTTTGTTTTGCCTTCATTTCACAGTAGCTATGATAATTGAGTTTCTGGACTTCAAGGATCACTTGGAGACATCATTGGAATATGCTACCTGAAAATTACAGTGAACCTACAGTTTTCCTTTATGAATTGTTTTTATCTGTACATCTTGGAAGATGAGGGCATCTGGTTTCTCAGTCCTTCTACACCATAGGAACCCAAAGACCTTTGGTTAAGAAGATCATGGTTTATACTACTTGAAGTAAATCTGCATGAACCTTCTAGAAAACACTGGAGTCTCACTGCCTCCTATATTTGTTGCCACTGATCCTCTTTAATTTTAATATAGATGTAAGAAGTCCAGATTTCTCTGAGATAAGCAGAACTAAAGTAGTGAGGTTTTTATCTGGAGAAGCATTGTAGCTTTAGTGGGCATTCATTCTTGCTTTAGCAGGTGTTAGAGGTTAGAGCACATAGGTCTATCATAAGCAGGGTTTAACTGTAACATAGTTCTGATGACAGATCAAACTCAGGGTTTCTTTTGAATTAATAAACAGAGAAAAGCCTGTATGAAGCAGCACATGAATTGGCGTAGTAAGAAAGCCTCTACAATGGACATGAAATAATTTCAAAGAAAAGGAGCCAGAAGTGTTATGTGAAAACATGAAAGCCAATATTAATACACAAACATACACTTCACATTATCCTAGTCATTTCTCATGGTTTGTGTGACATGTTCTCTGTTTCTAAATATCCTGATTTTTCTGTCTTACCTCATTTCCTCACCTTTTTAGTCAACCACTAGCTCTGACACTAATCCTAAATAACCTTTTCCTCTTCATCCATGTTTCAGTTGGAATGACTAAATACCCAAATATGCCTCCTTCCACCCCTCTTCTCCTTCTTATTTTAAAGCCCTACTGGAGATTTCTAACTACATGTTGATTTGTTCGCAGTTTTACCTTCAAAGTGTCCCATAATCTCCCATTATTAGAGATCAAAATAAAAAGCAATCACAGTTTTCTATTATCACTAGCACTTAAGGAATAATGAGTTACAGATTAGAGAAAATAAAATGAAAGAATAAATTAATTCACAATTTATTTTAATGTATTTATAACTTGCTGTGATAAGCAGTTGCTGGATGCACTTTTTGATCAAGATCAGAGATTAAGTTGCTATTGCATTTTGATTATTTATTTCTTCATATATTTCTAGGCTTGCAGCTTCCTGTTTAAAGTATAATGTAGCAAGAAAATTACACTTATGTATTTTTGGAGATTTACAGATCTGAGCAGTGGTACCAGATCTGCGTCCTCTCCGTTCCTTCACTTTGAATACAAGCCGTGATGGAAGGGGGGAAGAAGTAGCAAAACTGATTGATTCCTTGTGATTGTTCTGATTAAGAGTGATCCTGAAAGACCACAGTGGGCATTCTTGTGGTTCCTCTCACTCTGGCCTTTTTCACACTGTGTCTGTTGTCTGCTTACAAACCTCTGTGAGCAGATGGAGAAAGATCAGAAACTATTTCCTTCAAAAGAATAGGAGAAAACCCCTTAAAATCTTCTCTCCCTGTGCAATCATGAAGGTGTATAAAGAAGTTTGAACAAGTTTTGGAGTGCAAAGCCAAGAAGCAAGAGAAAGGGATTAAGGGGGGCAGTTTGGAGCTGAAGCGAACTTGCATTTAGCAGCAGATACAGAATCATGGAATATCCCAGGTTGGAAGGGACCCACAAGGATCGTTGAGTCCAGCTCCAGTGTATGCACAGGACAACCCCAAAGTCACGCTGTGTGTCTAAGTGCATTGTCCAGATTCTTCTGGAATTCTGTGAGAGTTGGTGGCATGACCGCATCCCTGGGGAGCCTGTTCCAATGCTCCACCACTCTCTGGGTGAAGAACCTTTTCCTAATATCCATCCTGGACCTCCTCTGGCAAGCTTCATGCCATTTGCCCAGGTCCTATCGCTGGACACATTGCATGTGAGAAACCCTTTCCTTGGAGACTGCAATTAGAGTAAAAGAGTTTGGGGTTCTAGTCTTGACTTTCTTCTATGGAATAATTTTTCCCTTCTAGCTGCCCTTGAGGGCATCCACCAATTTTCATCCCGCTGTCATTGTAGGCTAAGCTAAACCTTACTGCTACCCATTACAGAGTAAATTAGTAGTAAACTGACACGTGCAGAGTGCACCCTACTTTATTTTGTAATAAGTTCCCCATGTAGG
The DNA here is from genome assembly GCA_013399015.1 of Galbula dea. NCBI lineage: Eukaryota > Metazoa > Chordata > Aves > Piciformes > Galbulidae > Galbula > Galbula dea. The sequence goes on along the minus strand of VWZX01011142.1, from coordinate 54,636 downwards.
CAAGCTGTTACTTGCACTTCCAAGCAGCACACAGAGCCAAACGCTCCAGGGTGACTTCAGCTGGTGGCAGTGTGCAAGGTTCAAAGTGTTCTTAGCCGTGTGGTTCTGCTCTCACGCTCCTCTGTCTGGAGGAATGGAGTTGTCTCATTTACAATTTTTTTCTCTTTCTAGTTAGCCCTTTCTGCTGGTAACTTACAAAAACATTCACTTTCTTTTTCTTTGGGTGATACTGAACTATCAGACACAAACAGCGGTAATGAAGTCTTCTGTGCTGCCAGGGGGATAGGTCTTCTTGTGGAATACCTCAAATGTGTATTTATGACTTAGTCGAGTATCAGTTGACCCCACACTCTGTTTGATTCTCATCTTCAATAAAACATGGCAATTAGTAGGAAGACTGGATTCTTCTTCTTACTTAAGCCTTCACTTTTGTATCATGTGAAATGGGAGATACATATATTTATCTTCTCTATTTTTAATTATAACTGGGTTACAGAACATAATTCATTACAGAAAGCATGGCATAGTTTTAGCCTTATCCTAACTTGTTGCAATTTTTTCCTTTAAAACCCAGATTTTGTTGCTTTTTTAGCATAACAGCTATGGTTCCGAGTTGTTTAAATACTGTTGAAGGACTTTTATTTACGGCTGCTATGAGAAAAGGCTTGTTGAAACATGAATATTTTAATGTATCATGTTTATGCTTAGAATCTTCTGGAAAATATTTATCTGCACGTCTGTTGATGTGTTTGCCCTTCCTAGCAATAAACATTGTGTATTTGACAACTTGTCATCAGAGGGACTTTCAGTTTGGGATTTTCTTTTCCTTACTGCTTTCTCTAGAGGCAAGTTTATCTGAGATTTAAGGTTATTGTTGATATCATATCGCATAGGAAATATTTGTAAGCATGTTGTCAGTGGTGTCTGGAAGACTTCTGCATTGGGGAAGCGAATCAAGTCCTGCGTATCTTTCCCCTGTAAATACTTTATTAGTCTCTGGAGATGTCAGTGCATGATGAGGAATAATTCCCATAAAGAAAACAGAATTAGGATCTGTGTATTTTAAATGTTGAAAATACCCCTTCTAAGTCATTTAAATTACTCAAAGAAAGGGGATTATTTTCTTCTCACTGTTTAACCATAATGCATTTTCTTACTAATGCTATTAATACAAAAAAGGACTTAGTCTTGATGCTATTTTAATCCCTAGATTTGTTTCTTTCTCTGAGGACCTGGTTCAGTTTGTGCAGCTTTGGTATGAAGCGCTTGATTCAGCTGTGTGTGTACCTTATCCTGCCAAAGGCTTTGTCTTGGGGTGCTTCGATGCCTTTACTTGTAGTTACTTTGCGGTGAAGCTTAATGAAATCCCAACAGATTTCAGAATTAGGATCAAGCCCCCAGTTTATTGAATAAAGTTGGTTTGCTATTTCCAAATACTTTTATTAGGAGCTGGCATTCGTGGGTCTTTCTGGAAATGAGTAAAAGTTTAATGAGCAGTTGAAATGGTGTTCGATAACAGATGAGAATAGCTGCCTTTTGGTTAGACATTGAACACCTTCAACTCAACCATTTCTGCAGGACAAAGGAAGGCTTAGAGCTAACAGCTGACACTTAATGGTCTACAAGGTTGTACTGAACTAATTTAAAATAAAAGAAATACCTCACATAAAGCCACCTATACATGCAGTATCTCTTGATACATTATGGTCTCACTTTCTTTAACTATTGCAAGGATCACAAACAAGTCAACTTCAGTTGCAGTATGAATTGGGATCGGTGGTTTCGGCATTACTTCTTTCTTTTACTTGTGCTTACTATTTTTGCTGTGTGTCAATAAATGTTTTGAGTTATTCACAGTCAGTGCCATATCATTTGTGTGTTCTGTAGAAATGACACAAGCCTTACATTGGAAATGAAAGTTAATAGATAGTAAGACTGTCTTTGCCGTTTGGTTTAGCTTTTACTCCCTATTATAATTCTTAAGAGTAAATTCCTTTATGCAGCACCTAACAAAATGCTTCAGTAGTGATTTTCAGATTACACTGGACAGAGAGATTTTCAAAGCTGTCTGGACAGATTTTTACACTGGAAATAATGAAGTCAATCACAGTGTTTTGTAATTAAGAGCAACATACCTGAATCACCTAGATTGTCCTGAATATCATATTAAATTTGATGAATTTTTGGCGCCAAGTTTTCTTCAGTCCTTAATTTGAGCTAGATGTGGATTTTGTTCTCTTCACAAGAAACTTCCTTTGCACCTCTCTAAATACAGAAAAGGACCTCAAAGTAACAGCAAATGAATATTGTGAAAACTCCTTTTAACTGCTAAGTATAAAGCACAAAGAAGAATTGAATTTGTAGAAGATGCATAAAGCAGAACTGTATTTATAGAAGTCTTTGTGCTTATATCTGAGAGTTCTTTTCCCAAGTATTTTGTGTGTGTTTTATACTTTGCTGTCAAATAAATAGCAAAATCTGATATTCTAATAGTGACAATAATTTTGCAATTTAATTTAAAAGCCTCAACTTGTTAGAGTTCTACTCAGTGTTGCTCAGGGTCTTGAGGGTACAAATGAAGAAATTCTCTACCTAGAAAAAGCTAGGGAAACTGTGGTCATAGGTAAGTGAATCTTGAGACCTCTGAGAAAACTTTGTAGTCAAATAGAGGGCTTGAAGATTCAGAAGAAATAACATAAGGAATAAAGGGTTGTCAGTGCTTTTACAGTCCTTCTGAAGAGAAATACTTGTTCCAGTACATTAACTAGTTTTTAATCCATGCTCAGAGAGTTTCTTCATCATTTTAAGCATGGAGATGTAGTTGGCCCAAAATTTCAGGTTTTTTTTTCCCTTGGAAAGCCTAGGCCAGATATTTGGCACATCCTCACTTCTGAAGAGAGACTGTCTTGAGAAATGCCCTCTTTTTGTTTGAGGAAAAAATCCAGTAGTTTTCTCCAAAATCAATCTCCTAAATGGGCCTTGTCCACTTTGGAATACAATTGTGGAAAGTCACCTGAGTGAGTCTGCAAGTATTTCTGTGCTGTCAGAAGTGCACTTTTCTGCACAAAAGAGGTATTTTCATGGCTTGATTTTATGAACCTCTGACTGAAAGAAAGTTTAAGATACATAGTCACACAGTTTAGAATACTAAATCACTAACATTTGTCATTCCTTCTGCCCTCCCAAAACACAGTGTTGCTCCTAAATGGCTAAAATAGGGAATAATTTTACAATATAAATGTATTTCAGAAAATTACTCCAGTGGTCAAATACTATAAAAACATTACTCCTTGTGTCAGCATTCTGATGAAAAGCATTTGAACAGCTGTGGAACTGCTGAGACTGATCTGCAAGTGATCTGCTTTGATAAGAACACCTCAGTGAAGACCCTGCTGGCCAGTGAGACTCCTCATCCTAAATGGATGCTGAGGTATCTTTCTCTTCTGGTTCCTCCTAATGCTTCCAGCCTGATCACAGGCTGCACCTGAGTTTGCTTGGTGGAGTAGTGTTAAAATCAATGAATAACCTGTGGTTTGTAGTGCCTGTTGTGCAAATGTGATACAAACCTGAATATTTTTGAATTTTTAGCTGTTAGTACTGTTATGTGAGGCTCTGCTTTGTTTCTCATTCGTCTTAGTAGCAAGCTCTTGATTAAATTATCTATTGCCTACAAGTAATCTAACTGTCTTCTTGATTTAGCAGCAGAGGAAGCAAAGTTCCTGCTGTAGTCTGCTCTCTGCATTCACCAGTACACTTTCTCAGGATACATCTGATGAAAGTCCCATCTGGCCTTAACTCTGTTGCTGCAAGGCACATGTCAACTCTTCTTGCTTTTCTTTCTTTTGTGTTTTATTCATTTCCCTTTGGTAAGTCCCTCTGTGCTGCATAGGCAGTAGTCCTTATGGTATGGATGGTTCTCCTTTCACCCTGCAGCAGGAGAAAGGCACTTTAGAGACAGTGATGTCCTCAAGGTAGATTTTTTTGTACTATTTTAAGATTCTGCCTTTGGAGGAAATTTGGAAAGTACCACGTTCTTGGTGGGACTGTAGGAGATAAGGAGGATTTCATCCCAGCTTCAGCTGCAGAATGATTGACACATGCTGAAATAGCAATTACCACAGTGACTTACCCTAGGGTTGAGCACCTGGGCTGCTAAACAAACCTTAATGTCCTAAAAATCTGCTGACAGATGCAGGTTAAATTGGCCTATTTATCTATTTTTAAAGTCTGAATGCTGTAGTTAACATCCTCTGCTGAGCTCCACTTTTAAGCCTGCTTTGAGCAGATACTTGTGGGCTTTCCATTGCAGATATCTGCTGTGTTTTCTACATCTTTTGTCAAATTGATTGTGATCAATTCAGTAGGCTATCACCTACTTCCAATATCTGCCCATTCTGTAAGACTAAATTTTTTAAGGCCTGTTCAAGGCATCTACAGGCTTTTTTTAAAGACATGAAGAGTAACAAGGAGATCCTGTTCCAACTGACTTAAGGTTTATTGCATCGACTTGCTGTTTTTAAGTGCATGACTGTCACAAAAAGAGCTCCCTTGAGACTGGAGGTGACTACAGGCCACCAAATATATCTTTTGTTAGATCTCTACTGGTTTCCTGTCTATTGCTATCTGGAGCATAATGACAGTGACCCAAACTATCTGCTGTTTCACTGGTAAAGGCTGATGGAAGAGATCAGGTGGCACATCTGTGCAGTCATTGCAAAAAGCAAAGAAAAGCTGCATTATACTCCTAGAACTATTGTGCAGACATTGTGTGAGCAATTGTACAAACTCGGGCTTAACAGAGGAAGGTGATAGCATTCTGAAATTCAAAGGTAAAGCAGAGACCTACAGCAGTACTGCTTACTGTAATTAGGCTACTTCCACCTAAAATGTTGAATAGTTTTCAAGCTGCCTGGAGTATTTTGGAAAATAGCATGTGTTGCTCAATGGAGAAAAAAAGAGTAGTTATTTTTCAGGTACATTCTTCACGTGTTGCAGGCATTTTTTTCCTGGACACTTAGTTTATTTTGAAATTTCATTTTAAACCAAGGTGGTTTTCCCCTTTTATTAAGCAGGTTTTGACCATGGAAAGGCTTCAGCAGGCATTAACATCATCTATGTGAACACCCCAACTGACATGGCACAATGTTCCTGCTTATTGTAAACCACTTAATTCTTTCTGGAAAAAGGATCCAGAGGACCTATAGTGGGTTTACATGTGCAAACTGGTATTATTTCAAAGTTAACCATGACAGAGTGATTTCCAAAGCCAGCAGTAAAATTGTGAGAGTCTTGGTGCATATCCAAAGTCACCATCAGTGATAGAAAGGTAAAGAGAGCTGGAGCTGAGCAAGCATGAAGTGCGTACGCAGGCATTTCTTTGCAGAAGTGAGTCATTTGTGTTGTTAAATTCAGTAGGATTTATCCTGGGTGGCCCACAGCAGTCAGCAGTGTCTTAAAAACACTGAACTTAATCTGTAAGCAGAATCACATTGTACCCAAACCATGGAATACTCTTGAAGAAAGTTTCCTAAATCTGATGAGCCTTCTGTTAGGAGTGAGAGTACAAGCTGACTGTATAACTGGATGGTGTCGTGAGAGATAATAGCCTGCCTAAAAAGGAAATTATCCTAGAATGCATTTTAAACTAAAAGGAGGGAGTGAAAAAAGCTTATTTATTCATTCTGAATATGTTTACAAATCTGGATGGCATCCTGGCCATGTAAGCCTGGTTTAAGAGGTCAAGGAGATAGATCTTTCATGCTGCAGTTGGCATGGATAGGGAAGGGGAGGAAGTTGCTCTCATCCTTTAAAAAAATATTCAGGACTAAGAGTATTTGCTGTCTGCTCAATTAATATAAATTTTCACATTAACCTGTTGTCATTTTTAAAATCTCTGCTATTTGGTTGACCTGTTTGAAATTTAAAAGGTCCATTGACTAGTAACCTAGGATGTTACACAAGGATGAAGTGAAAGTGGGCTGGCCTATAACACAGTGTTTCAGAAAAAGCCACCACAAAAGGCTTGGAAAGGTGGATAAATGAATGGATAATTATAAATCAATTCAAAGTACATTTGTTTTCCCATGTCATAGAGGATTTGAAAGCAACACTGTGATGAATATTAAATGTTGCTACAGGAAAAACCAATTTGTCCTAACATGGCTGCAATCTCTGAACGTCTGTTAGGACTGTCCAGGATCTTTCCATCACCAGACATGCTCTCATAAAGATAACAGTAATGCCCACATCCAAATACAAATGATATCAATATTAATATTTTAGACTGGCACAAAATGCCCATCAGGGCTCCAGTTGGAAAAATAAAAATAAAGCACTGAAATGTTGTCCTTACCTTCTAGTGCCTGGCATCCAAGAGTGTTTCAAGGGTGATGGACTTTCAAGGAGTTGGACTAGATCATCTCCAGAGGTCACTTCCACCCTCACCATTCTGTGATTCCATTATTAATGCTGGTAGATCCTAAAACATGTAATCCACATATTCCTCAGCTTTGTTTCTCTTTTGTGCTTGCATTTGGGCTGACCAAACAAATATGAACCACAGACAGATCTGTTCAGATAGGTTTGAAATTGAGCAGAATGAGCCCTGCCATCCACAGGGAGAACTTTTGAGCTGTGGTCTTTGGAGACACGTAATTCTTAGTCAACAAATTGTCCTCTCACTGATGATTGATTTACTGTGATCCTTCTCACTAATCCTTTTTGTGATTCCTCTAATTAATTGATGAGGGGGATTATTCTGAGTGTTTATGGACAAAGGGCAAACCCAACCTTAAGGGAATATATTTCCACCCTTTTCTGTTACCCTTTCTTTTTTCCCTCTCTTTAATGTAACTGCTACGTAGGAAGAAAATACTGCAAATATCAGCTAAAATGACTCATATCCTGGGTTTGCCCAGGATGTGTATTTTCTTACACCTACATCTAAATGTGATATTAAGAATGACAAATTCTGAACCCACTAAGGAAGCAGAAATACTTTCATGTCAATGTGTCATTAGGTCCAGTTGAAACACAATCTAAGTAAATCAAGCCCGGTGCTTTCGGAAGTACTTGTGAGCTTTTCTCCCCGTTCCAAGGTCTTCAGCTGTAGACCTATTATTGATCTAGAGCTGATCCAAATATTCTTGGGCACACAATTGCATTTCTGTGGGCTTGCTGCTCAATACAGTGAGTATGTCAGCTTTATGTATCATTGGTGATACTTGACCCTATATAAAATTAGACTTGTGTAGATTGTCCGTGCTTGGTCTTGACTGCAGCCTTACGTGGAACATTGAAGTTTCCAAACATTCTAAACTAATTTGAACCAGCAAAATTACTTTGCACTAAATCAACACTTTGCCAACTTGTGGCTACAGTAGTTTTACATGTGGTAGGAGAAACCCTAAAGGCAAATGTATTTCTTTATAAAACCACAATCTTAAATGAAACTTGAGTATGTTCTTTTTCAAAGGGTGAGGCTTCGGCTTACAAGAGGTGCAGTCTGTGACAGTTCTTATCATGAATCCACCTCCACAGTTTTTGAACAATTCACAGACTTAGTACAGTGATTACAAAAGATCTTTTGCATCTTTGCATCCTGGGAACTTTCTATGTAGTTTCCTGTACTTATAATTCATGTATATATGTATTTGTCTTGCAAGCTATACATGGAATATTTTTGAAATAAATTAGCAAAAACTGTTGTTTTTAAAGGTAATATCCCAAGTGGGCAAGGAGAAGCCACCATTTTTTAATATTTAGATTCTATTAAGAAGTAACTTTTTATGGGTTGGAGTATCTCAGAGAAGTGGGTCTACTCTCCTTAAAACTGAAGAAACAGTTTTTGCTTAAGAAAAGCCTTTTCTACTTTTCAGATCTTTGAAGGACTTTGAGATCTGCTGGCGTGCCTCATGGGTTTGTGTGCTACTTTGCACATTCTAAATGCAGAGTAATATGAGGAAGGTGCCCCCAAGGCTGTTCTGTCTTCCCAAAACCACACAACAGGAACAAGTTTTCTTAACATAAAATTAGCTACCATTTTGGCCTTTGCCTTGGGAGGAAAGTCCAGGCAGTGGCTTTCAACAGTATGACATTCAGCTTGTTTGTGCCACCAAGAATCCCTTTAGCAAAAGGTATAGGTTGAAGACTCTGTCTAAAAATCACTGATGATTGAATGTGGCTTTGAACCCAGTGTTCCCAAGCCCAGTAGATACTGTGGTGGAGTATGTGTTGGCACCATTGTCAGACTAGGAATGAATGAAGGACAGGAGTTGAATGACATGGCTGGGATAAGGTTGTTGGACTTCAGTCTAGGACACAGGAGGAGGGAAACAGGGAAATGTGATACCAGGACAGAACAAGACATCATTGTAAACCCTTTCATTTAGAATATTTTTTGTCTTTTCATAGATGCTCAAAACCTTATCTTTTAAGCTGTCCTGACAGCTTCTCTACAGCTTTTCGTATCTAAGAGGTGGCTGAGTTGTTCATCCACCTGAACTAATTTTGTAAATGAATACAAATATATTATTAAGTATAGCTGTATATAAAAATATAACACTGCCATCTAAAGTAAGGGACAAAAAGAGACTTCTAATTGTGAATATTTCTACTGCTTTATTGTTTATACCTTTATTATTTACACCTTAACAAAGAAAGCTACACACCTAACCTTGCAAGCAAAAGTACAAGGATGGATTTGTTCTTGGTGTTGCCAGATGGAAAACATGAAGTCACCTGAGAAACAAATACCTACAAGCATAGCAACTTGTGGCAAAATGGTCACATTTTAACTGCTTCAGAATAGATAAGAAAATGGTCAAGCAAAACCTGAGATTCTAGATGGGTTTTCTGAAAAAGATGTAAGGTTTTAAATGGTATATCCAACAACAGGGAAACAGTAGAGAAATTAGACTTTGCTTTCTCAGCCACAGTCATCAAGCTTGTGGCATGCTGGTAGAAGGGACCTTTAAAGGTCATCTAGCCCAACCCTCCCTGCAATGAGGGACATCTTCAACTAGATCAGGTTATATCATGAAAGAGTCATCCAATTTACTTTACTTTTTTACTGTGGGATAATTGCATGAGTTGTTTCTGACAGTCCTGACACTGTTTCTTATCTGATGATTGTGGGGTTCAAACCAAATCTGGAAGGAGAGTCGTGGCAACCAACAGAGACATGCAACAAGCATAAACACACTGAATTTCCTAGGAAAGCTGGCTTGGAATTCCTTTGGAACAGAGTTACTCCATATCAAGAGGCACAAAAGGAACAAGAACACTGCCAAAGGAAGCGGTGCAAAGCTAGAGAGGTATGGATTCACTTTGTATACTGAACATTCATCTTCTCCCCTCAGGTAATTGATTTCAATCAATTTCCCACCTCTTTGTACCTCATTTAGTTCCTGTGGCCAAGTGTTATCTGCTGTGATTTGGGGTTGTGAAACGTACAAGTTAACATGCATTAAAACAGGTGGTTGCTCCAACATTGTCACTGCCCTTAAGTGTTTGCCTTAAACCCCTGTTACATTCGTGTGGAAGCCTATCTCTTCTTATGGGTGTTAATCATCCCTTAGTCAGAGGCTGGTTGTGGGTGCAGGTGAGCTGTGTCCAGGATGTATTGCCCTCAGCAAAGGAAGTGTTCTTGATGATCTTGGAGGTCCTCAATAATCTCAGAGTCCTTTTCCAACCTTAATGATTCTATGATTCTATATGGTGGGCATGGTAGTGTCAGGTGGATGGTTGGACTGATGGTCTCAGAGGTCTTTTCCAGCCTTAATGATTCTATGACTCTTATGATTTTGAAAAGAATCCATATTTATTATTGCAGGTATAATAGCATTGATTTTATGCCTGGGTTATGTCCTCTTTAGCCTCACTAAAAAGACCATTTGTGACACTTTTGTTTTTGCAGAAATATTCTGGTCCTAGAAAAATCATGGTCATGAAAGGTTATTTTTGATAAGGCACATGAGATCTGGGGAGTCAGGGCCAGCAGAGACAGAATACATCCTCAGCAAGCTGAGTGCTCAACACCAAATACAGTGATCCTCGGAGCTTGACATCACCATTGCTACTCACGATACAGAAGAACTGAATCTGGCAAGTTCATCTGTAGATTAATGTGTCATTTCAAATGACAAAGACTTTTGGGAGTTCCCTACCAAAATATGGAGTGGCCATAAAATATCAGACTGCTGTGTGAACAGCAGAGATCAGGAATCCTGTTTTCTTGTGAGTTTGTACCTCAAGGCTGAGCCTTAAGGATTAAGCTCTAGATCTGAAAGGCAGAAAGAGATTTCAATTTCTGCTGGTTATGGCTGCTTATTATGAAAACCATAGCAACATGGCATATTTTGAGGTGTCTGTTCTTCTGCCCCATTTAATTTGGCTCACTGATTCAAGTGTAGATTGTCAGGGGAGTCAGACCTGTTCAGCCCCTTGGCCCTCTTCCAGTGTTCAACTTCCACATGGTTTTCTCCTTGCTCCAGTTTTACCACAGACTGCCCTGAAGACCAGTGCAAGGCTTTTCATCTCTCCTAATATCCATTCTTCTTGTTTGGAAGAGGAGAGGAAGGCTTTTCCTTTGTTGTGAAGGATCATGAGATTACCAGTTATGTTCACAAATTCTATTTGAGACTGTAAATGAAAATCAAAGGGGATGTTTCTAAATTTTTGTCCAACAACATTTCTTAAAAGACTGCATTAGCATTGGACATTAGGGTGGCATTCCACAGTGTGGCTTCTTGCTGATAAATCTGGTTTAAAGCTTTTCACCAGTTTATCACCCTCAATAATGTGTGGGGAGTGTACTCTGTGAAGTGAAATGAACTGGGTTGCAAATACCCTTCTAAAACATGGAATAGCAACAGTGGCAATTCAGTTTCTAATGTTTGACTTGCTCTGCCTCACAGATGGGTTGCTTGGTGGTAAAGTGTGTTTTCTAGTCCATAAGGTAGCTCCTTTAGCATTTGTTTGCTTGTTTGTTTGTTTCCTTCTTGCTCTGATTCAAGGCTTATTATGTATGACTTCTTTTAGTCCCTTGAATTTGTGGGACATTTCAGTGCCCTGACATTCTTGGGAAAAATACTTGAATTACTTGTATATTATTTTAATGGTTACTCATTCTTCATATATAGTTACTTAAATATAACATAACAAATTCTGTCTGTAGATGGTTTGTAGGCTGCTGTCTGGGTTGCCAAAAATAGTAGAAAATCTTACATTTCTACAGTAATAGCATAAAATCTGACAAATATGGCATCTAGTAAACTCATTTGCTTTGGTCCTTTCCTTGTGGTCTTCCATCAGTGCTAAACAAAATGCAACACATAAATTGTGTAAATGATAGATTTTGAAGCACTTAACTTAAGGACAGGACTCAGTTAATGGAATATGTAAAGGTATTCAAGCTGATCAGCTTACACTGAATAAGTAGTTGGGAGAAACAAGTGATTTCCAGTTACCTTCATGATTTCTTCTCCATGTCTCTAAATTCTTTTCCCTTACATATTTTCAGTGCATGTAGCATGAAAGTGGGGGGAGGGGGAAATGAAGAGAGGTAAACAGAATATTAGTGTCATGAAAACAGATAAATTTGGGAATAGATGCCACATCTCCTCTGTCAGGAGTGCCAGAGAGTCTCTGACAAGTGTTACCTGTGTGACATGTCCTCCGATACAGAGAGTGCCATGGCAAAATGAAATCAGGAACTCTTCCTGCTGGAAAGCAGTAGATCTGTTTCTTTTTATAAAGGGTCCAACCACCCTAGTGTATGCAGTTTTTCTGTAGGTTCTGTTGACCTTGGGTATGCTTTTTTGGGGATGCAGAGGGATTTGGAAGGTTTCCACTGGGTATAGTGAGAGCAGAATGGTTCCTTTCTGTCCCTCACATGTTGACTCCACGTTTTGCTGTGTAGCTTTTTTATGGAGGGTTTATGGTGTTCAGAATGTCTCCCTTGTATTATGGTGACAGGGCTAAAGCCTAAAGATATTCCAGCTGTATTCAGGGAGGGCTCAATAAGGAGTGGGATGTGGGACTAGGGAGTGGGCAGCAAAATATATCTCCCATGTGACTTAGGGTGGCAAAGATTTATGAAGGAAGTTATCTGAGCTGCTTGCAGAAGTTGTGCTTGGGAACCCCTGTTCTCTGTCACCCTGAAGAAAGCAATTACATTGCAACAGTTTTGACTCAAGGGCATCTGTGTCAAAACCATTAATCAGATAAAGCACTCATATGAATAGAGAGTGTAGGATCAAGCACTGAATGTAATATAACTGTATCTTCTGACAAGTGGGGAAAAAAAAAAGTATTCAAGTTTTAACATTGGATGGGTGTTGTCATCTTTGACGGCAGCAGAGCTCTGGAATTTGTATTAATTGTAAAAAATGCAATGACTGTACTGTTTGAACAGTTGGCATAAGGAAGACCTCACTGAGAACAAATGAGTCATAAAAAGAATGAGGTTTATGCTCACTAATTAACTTCTCTTTGTCCTGATGTATGATCTGCTAGATGCTGGCACAGGGCCATAGTGATAGAGGTGATCAAGATACCTGTTCAGAAAAAAACCCCCACCTATGTCTCCTTTTTTTTCTACTTTACTTCTCTACAAAAGAGTAATTCTTCATCTCCTTAAAATACAAAGTTTGGAGATTGACAGGTTGTTAGTTACAAAACCATAATGGAGATTGTATCACAGAATCACAGAATATTAGGAGTTGGAAGGGACCTGGAAAGATCATCTAGTCCAACCCCCCTGCCACAGCAGGATTCCTTACACCAGGTCACACAGAAGCATGTCCAGATGGGTTTGGAATCTCTCCATAGAAGGAGACTCCACAGCCTCTCTGGTCAGTTTGTGCCAGTGATCTGGGACCTCAACNTTTTACTTATTTTTTAAATTTGTTTTATTTCTATTCAGCATAAATCATTTACCAAAGCTCAGATCTATTAAAGATACCACACTCTTTGATGTTGAGCCAAAGTTTTAGAGAGGGGTTGCTTTTTCTGGTTGGTTGCCTTCATTCAAGTTGCAGTTGTGCTTTTAAACATGAAATTTATTTATTAAAGGATGTCTTTGGCATTGCTGCATATGAGGTTCAACAGGGCCAAATGCCAGGTCCTGTACTTTGGCCACAACAGACCTGTGCAACATTTTAGGCTTAGAGCAGAGTGGCTGGAAAGTTGCCTGGTGGAAAAGGACCTGGAGGTGTTGGTCAAAAGCCAGCTGAAGATAATCCAGCAGTGTGCCCAGGTGGCCAAGAAGGCCACCAGCATCCTGGCTTGGATCAGCACTAGTGTGGC